>JAQJVL010000338.1:295000-400000 GCA_035578905.1 Stictocephala bisonia | reverse complement strand
ATAAAATATCGGGTATTCCATTTGAACAAATTGACTTGGACATCAATAAGGGAAATGGCGGCCATTTTGAAAACTGTTCCCTACATATTTTTAATGCTCTTCTAAAACAAGGGAATTTTCCTGATTTAAAATATGCTGTCAGATTTATACAGTACTCTACAAGATCTCATTGGTGGTACGGTTAAAGAAACATGCTGTTCTATATAATTGATTCTGTGGAAAAAGTAAATATATTTGACAAATTTTTGTAAAAGTGCAATACGCTTGATTTTGTTACTTTATTTTTTGGTTCCATCTCCTGGATATGTACCAGTACATTGCGGCACGTATTTTTAACTGAAAGTACGTGCTCCTAACATTGGCAATACAATCTAAGAGACAGTCGTCGAAGGGCCTTGTTAGAAGACGGTAACTTAATTGTCGTGCGGGGAACTCTACCCTATTAAACTTAACCTAACGTAATAATGATAATGGAACTCTACTACAAGTTTTTAAAACGTATTAAGTTTATTTATTATGTTATAAGTGAACGCCAAAGTGTTCTTAATAACTGTTGACATTCTATATATTACATTATTATTTTTGTAGTGCGTGAAAATTATAATGAACTACATATATTGTTTTAAAAACCATGTAAATGGGTTTTTTTATTTCAGTATGGGAAATAGCCTCAGATTATATCGTGTGTGAATTGAGTACTTAAAACAACCTGGGTGTATGTATATATTTATATAATTTAAGGATGTAGTATTGATGTCAAATTTACTACAAATAAAAGAAAAAGGCGTATGATTTTTTTTTGATTTTTTTAATTTAATGCAAATAATATAATTGCAAAATAGACGTATATAATTTCCAAACTGTATTGAAAGGAAAACTTTTAGAGTTATCTTTGAATAAAAATATTTTAACTGAGGGGAACTTAATCAAGTTTGATACATTTCGGTTTGAAATTTACTATCAGAAAAATGTAAATTTACCGTACATACTTTTATCAAACAATGACTGAACGACTGTATATAATTGTAAATGTATCAAACTTGATTAAGTTCCCCTCGGTTAAAATACGAGTTTTATTCAAAAATAACTCTAGTTTTTCTTTTCGCTACAGTTTGTAAATTATACACGTCTATTTTGCAATTATATTATTTGCATTAAATTTTAAATTGTTTGCATATAATATGCTCATACAAAAAATGTATTTGATCAGTGCATAAAATCAAATCAATTCATTGGAAAAAATTAAGTACAGTATAATTGTCATACTTCTTAAATAAAGTCACAAATCGGTCACGTTTCTGCGACATTTATGGCACATTATTGTTTGTACTTAATAGAACTTAAGAATGCGTTTTTTATTCAATTAATTTGATGTTGTAAACGTGAACATCAAATTTTGAAAATTGTATTATTAATGCAAGAAATATTGAACTAAATATTGAATGTAAAATATTCAACGATTGTTGTACATACTTACTGCATAACTTAATATAATAGTAAATACAAATGTAAACAAACATCACAGCTAATTACATAACCCAATATTAATGTTTAAGGGAAAAAAGTTTTCGAAAACTTGCAATGAAAACTGGAACAATCCGGCGAGGAAGATGCGGCACTCACAATTTTACCCCCAAGATTAAGAAGGGCAGGTCTTTGTCAAAGATATCATCTAAATGCCTCCTTCTCCCACCAAGTTTTGCGAGTGTTTTATACATAGTTATGCCCGGGTGAGCCATTGTGTTGCGACCAGAGTGTACCCCTATTGTCTACCGACTGTACATGCGGGCCATGTTGGCATCAGCTGCTTGCTCCCTCTTGTATTATTTTTGTTATCAGTCGTTTCATCATGGCCGCTTTATAGGTTATAAATCAGTTTTGGTTTTAATTTTTTACAAAATAAATTTCGTCATTCAGGCTGGTTCCTTACAAAGAAAGACTTTGGTTAAACGGAAATTCTTGATAGTAACAAATTATAGATGAAATCTGCTTTTTCAAAATTATAATAATATTCATTTGGTATATTATTTTAAGTTCCATGGAAATTTAAACTAAAAATAAAATAGCATATGAAATGTTGAAGGTTTTTCTTGTAACATGAGACAAAATAATCATGATTTTTTTATACGTCATGCACACACAACCTTTAAACCAATATGTAAAAACAACACTTTTTTATGAATATTGAAGATTCTTACCTTATCAGGATTTTTATAAGTTCAAATGACTTTACTCACCTGCAAAAATATATTGCTTATTAAAATACTGTATTCAACTAAGTTCGTTATAAGTTAGAAAGTAGTAACCTGAAAAATGTATTAAATACCTAATACAAAAATTACAACATCTAGTACAAAATTTCCCAACCAGGCACATATTAGAGCATATGGATTATTTATTAAAATAGTAAAAACCTATTTCACTTTAGAGTTCAAACTTTTTAATTAAAGTAAACGTCTTCAACAGCATAATTTCTGATATATTGTGCTTTTAAAAATTGTTTAAAATATTTTTTGAATTTTTGGCCATTGTACAAAAAGCGTCTCTGACTCTGTTACTATGTGCTCTGAAAACAATAGGCTAGTGAAATTAGGTTTTGCTTTCAGAACCTTGTTTTTCTGCTTCTCGAAGACGAAAAAAAATTAATAAATACAACTGTCTTTTTCAATAAGTACAAATTTTTATTTCTTACTACAATTATTTATTAATTAAAGTTAGAACTATAAAGACAACGGGATTTTTCCAGTATCTTTATAACAAATTATGCTATGCAAATGAATTTGCAAAAATGCAAAAAGTTTGAAAAATGAGCCCACCGGGTGTTACATGTTTGGATACACATATCTACACTAGACAAAGTACGCTGTGTTAGAATACTGTTGGCACAGATATATTAAGTGCAGCCAAGTTTGAAGGTTTTTTGTAAGGAACTAAGAGGGCTACGAAAACATAAACACACCATTATTTTCTTCGTTTAATTGTAGCCTACGTTGTGATATTTGCATGTTTAAACATTATCATTACATTACAACAAGACCAAGTTATCAATTTTACGACCTCTAGAAGCTAAGAAAACAATGTTTCAGGGAATTTATAAGTACTTGTTTTTATCGAAAAGTTAAAATTCTAACATGTATAACGCTTATATAAAATATTCTTGAGGATCAAGTATTAAAATATAATGCGATAAATTAACGGATTATTTAGAAATAACTGTGTAAATTTAAAGTACAGTAAAATTCATGTACTTTTTTGTTTCAACTAGGATAAAAATTATTAAAACTTATAATACAATGTTAAAATGTATATGTCGTAACGTACAATCAAACTAGGAAAACAATGATGTGATTAGATTTTTCGTAGGCCTCGTATTTCCTTAGAAAACAACCTTCGAACTCGGGTGCACATAGTAAGATCGCTTTTGAAAGGTTACTTAGTGTAATTCGTTTGTTTATCGAGGCTCAATGTTCCGTAGAGGTGGGTCAATACCACTGTACGTATATGGGTGGGCTAGTCAATACCACTTAACGTAAGTGGGTGGGTCAATTACTTAACGTGTATGGGTACGTTGGTCAATACCACTGTACGTATATGGGTGGGTTGGTCAATACCACTGTTCGTATATGGGTGGGCTAGTCAATACCACTTAACGTAAGTGGGTGGGTAAATCACTTAACGTGTATGGGTACGTTGGTCAATACCACTGTACGTATATGGGTGGGTTAGTCAATACCATTGAACGTATATATTGGTGGGTTGGTCAATACCATTGTACGTATATGGGTGGGCTGGTTAATACCACTGCTCGTATATGGGTGGGCTAGTCAATACCACTTAACGTAAGTGGGTGGGTAAATCACTTAACGTGTATGGGTTGGTCAATACCACTGTACGTATATAGGTGGGTTGGTCAATACCATTGTACGTATATGGGTGGGTTGGTTAATACCACTTAACGTGAGAGGGTGGGTGGGTTGGTCAATACCACTGTACGTATATGTGTGGGTTGGTCAGTACCACTGTACGTAGTATATAGGTGGGTTGGTCAATACCATTGTACGTATATGGGTGGGTTGGTTAATACCACTTAACGTGAGAGGGTGGGTGGGTTGGTCAATACCACTGTACGTATATAGGTGGGTTGGTCAATACCACTTAACGTGTGTAAATGTGTGGATAGGTCAACACCACTGTAAATGTTGGTCCATTTTTATTTATTGCTAAGCGTTTCAATTGTTGTAGAAGTGGATTTGGAGATAAAGCGGTGCAGTAAAGTAGTGTTATCAGCGCTAGGCTTGTCGAGGTGTGTTCAACCAGCACTGTATCATTGACGGTTTGATTTCACTAATGTGCACAGATTAGAGCAAACGCAATTAACCGACCACCTGATATTAGTAACCAAGCATAATTTATTATCATTATTATGTTGAAGAACTATCCTCTAAACATTGTTGCTTACAACTTTTCAATAATTATTAAAATGTTCTTCAGCTTAATTAATTGCTCATATTAGGGTTCAACTAGCATAATCAATAATTGATTATGCTAGTTGAACCCTAATATGAATTGTTCTTTACTACAGGTAGGCCTACTATTTCAATTTATTAAATCAATGTATATAAGCTCATAAAAATGTCCAAACAACACTTGTTGTTTAAAATTTTATACTAGTAAGTTATTGATGCTTATTTTATTTTTATTTTCAGTAGTACAGTATGTATATTTATTTGGTTGTTGCATGTTTGGTCATCAAGACACTTGAGAGTTCAACTGGTCAGTGTTATTGGTCATTGGGGTGTAAGAGTAAATGGAAATCCCTTTTAAATAAATCGTCAAACAAATTTTTACATTATTATTATTTTTCAGCTGTAAATAATTTCTTTATGCATGTTTTTTTTTCTTTATTGTTAAGAAATAAGATGGTGTACGTTTTCGATATTAGAAGGTATGGTTTACTTTAAGTGGGTTTCTAACTGTTCTAAACAAAAAAAAAATAAATAAATTTCAAAGTTATTTATATAATCATTACGATTGTTTATTTTAACACACTTTTTATATACAAAAATTCAGGTGGAAGTCATTCTACTCTTCAGAGTAACTGATAACTCTAAAGGCACTAACATTTACAAATGTCCTTTTACATCTCAGAACACTTAAGCTACTTTACTTTACTTAAAAATTACAGCCTTAATTTGTATTTGCGAAAGAGTTATTTTATTATTTTGATTCATGTTCGGGCTCTGTAGAAGTATGGACAGCAATTTTTAATGAGTTGGGTCAAATCGAAGTACAGTTAATTCTTTGGATTGATATTTCATTGTGGCCAAACTGGTATCAATTATTTAGAATGAACTCTCTTTCTTTCAGTATACCATATTCCAGTTCGCCTCAACAGAACACTCTGACCAGCTTTTAAATCAAACATATATTGAATGAACATGTCACTGTTTGAAATGTTTCTTAAACCGTGTGCTTTTAAGTCTTCTTTTAATGCATTAATGCATTTATTTTTAATAATTCTAAGAAATTTTATTATTTATTTATTTTTTTGCTTAATTTTTATTAAGTTCAAAAAGACAATTAATCTAACAGGCCTAGATTCCATTGTCTTGATATGTCTAAAGTCGGTAGTCTGTTTTGTCATGTAAAAATGAATGTTAGTGTATTCTTTCATTTCTGTACTTAAGTTTTGAAGTTATTAAATTTAATAGGCCTGATAGCATTGTTAATTGTTAAATTTTGTGTCTATAACTTTTAAGTCCAAGGTCCAGAGGGGTATTCATTCTGTTTCAATTATTGTGTAATAGAATCTAATTTTCATTTAATTTTGAGAGTGATTTTTATCATAAATGTTTTACTTAGTCTAAATTGTTAAAGGTAGACGTGCCTTTTGACACAATTCAATGGAATTTTTCACATGTATCAAGATAGTAACTTTATTATATTGCCATATTTTTATATTTCATTATTTTTTTGAGAATTTAAAATTTTAATTAAGGCTAGTTGGGTATTCTGTTGTTTTAGTTAAATTTATAGATTAACCTTTTTGTTAATTTATTTAGCAATTTAATTTGTTTTAAAAAAATCTTGGGGAAATTTTTCTGTTAATTGACAAAACTATTTAATCAATTTTAATATTGAAACCTGGTTTGTTAGAATTATCTACATCCTATATTTTTATTTTTCACTTTTCCTCAATTACTTTATCTAAATTGAGTTAAATGGGTATGGAAAAGACCTTGACTAGCAACAGTTTTTATTTCAGATGGTTGAAAAATTTCATCAAAAATTTAATTTTGATGTTATGTCAGTTCTTATCGGCAGAGTGTTCATATCTAGACCCTGTTCTTTTGGTATATAATGGATCAAAGTTATATTAGTATACAAAATTGTTTTCACTAAAATGTCTATTTAGTTATTAGGATTTAGGTAAAGAAACTGTCCTTAATTGTCCAGATATTTCAACATCAGTAGGTTGGTGTTTCTTTTAAATATACCAAAACCTGTCATTTATTTGTAAAAGATAATTGACTAATTTTCACCAAAAAACAATTTACTGTCATTCCTAGACGGCATTAACTGGCAAGTTGATTGGTACCACCAATTTGATGCCACTCAAATGGACAAAGGAAATTGGTTGATTAACTGACTGATTGGTTAATTAATTGACTGATTGATTGATCACCCTCATGTGATCTATTTGACATGAGATCCAGTTGTCTACTATCAAACCCAAAATCCACTTCAACTACTCTCATATTTTAACACTCATACTCGTAAAAAATCTTTCTACTCACAATCAGATCTATAAATCACTATATATCGTATGGTTTGTTGTCAGCTACCATTTGTTACTTTTAAAAAACTGAAATGTATAATTTGTTTAAAGATCCAAAAGTCATGATATTATTAATTAAATAAAAATGTAAAGTAATCTCCTGTCACAAAGATAAGTCCAATCCATCAATCCATTTAAGACCTGCCTCACTGATTCTGTGTATGCTAACCAATCCCTCCGTAAAAGAAGGCAGGGGGCACTCTGCAACTATGTGATCCATTGTTTGTATAGACTCCCCGCAACCACATGACTGATCTAATAGGGAAATAAACTAGTAATTATAAATAGAGGAATAGGACAAACAACTTTAAGAAGTGTAGTTTTGTAAACACGTCCAGTGCAGGCTACATTGATCAATGTAGTGTTGCTATAGTGCGCCTGGTGGTGCACATGGAACAATGCACCACACACCATTGAAATGTATTTATTCAGGGTGAGGCTAGCCGTTACCCGGGAACGTTGTGTTGCTCGTCACTTGTTGTGGCAGTTTTGGTGTACGTTTTGGTGTTTTTCGTTTTCGGATACTGCTATATTTGTGTGAGGGGTGCCAGTAAAATCTGAAAGTGTCTCGTACCGAGCCTGGGAGGTGTGCAGTTATGTTCTCGGTCAGCATTGAACGTGTTAATAAGTGAAGCTAACACATTCTGTAAAAGCTAAGAAACACAGGAGTATTGAATTTTAAAATCTGTCATGATATATCTTAATATTTCAATTACTGTAGTTACGATACTTTTATACTCTATAGTACAGTCTGTTTGTTGAAATTAACGCTTAAGATTCTACACATTCCACCATATTGGATTTGATTTTCCATAAGGCCAATGTTAAAGGAAATAAAAATTACAGCTTTTTCATGAATATTATTTTAAACTTGAATTTTTTAAGAGAACACAATTGGCTAGAGCCCCTGAGATCATATTTAAATGTTATCCCTTGATTTAATTTTATATACCAATAATTATAGTTGTAATTTCATATACTTTTGTTAAATAACACAAAACAGAATAAATGTTTCCTGAGACACTAGTCATACATGTTCTAAAAAGCATGTTAACATTTAAAATACATTTATTAAACAATGTGAGCATGAAATGTTTTCAAGTGAAGTAATATTCAACGCAAAACGAGGGCTTTAGCAACTGAAACAGGCGATTACTGATAGCCAAGCATAGAAGGGGAATCAACTGCCACGACTGTTCAAATCACACAATGGTTTGGGGACAGATTACAACCGATCTTCTGATAGTTCACAGGTCTACAATTAGTTCCAGAGTCAACAACAAATAGAGGGTCAGAATGCGACAAAATTATTCACTTGAGAAGACTGTTATTTCTAACTAACAAAATATAACGTTACCTATGGGATTCCAATACCACTGTACGTGTCCGGGTGGGCGATTGGGTGGGTTTGTATTAAAAAAGTACAAAAATTTCAAGTTTTAATAATTAGAAATAAATTGTCATGATACTGAAAAAAAATGTTAGGTTAGGTGTGTGTGTGTGTGTGTGTTCCATAATAATAAGTAATATGGAATTAATCTTTAAAAGCTTCCTCCATAACAGTTATTGTGTTATGTTAGTTAGACGTGGAACTGCTAGTTTAGAAAACAATAACTGTACGTGTAGGGGCGGGCGGGTGGGTCAGTACCACTGTACGTGTATGGGCGGGCGGGTGGGTCAGTACCACTGTACGTGTAGGGGCGGGCGGGTGGGTCAGTACCACCGTACGTGTATGGGAGGGCGGGTGGGCAAATACCACCGTACGTGAATGGGAGGGTGGGTGGGGTACAAAACACTGTATTAATTATTTTGTATTCACTATGTAGACAACTTGCGATGACTTCTAACTTAGTTTATAGAGTACTCCCATAGACAACCAACTCTACCGGAGTTAGTTTTCTCTGGTTGTAGGCCAGAGATTCTCTCCCTATTGTCTAAGTTTATCCTATATATTCGGAGATAGGTCCGGAACTAAACAGTCGTAATCTTGTGTTACGTTTCTGTATTCATGTTTAGCATATGTATAATCATACAAAGTTTGTTGATGTTCTATTCTCCCATTACAGAAACTAATTTCTCCTAAGTACAACTGTATCTTTTCAGATACAGTATTATTTAACTGTTAACATGGCTGGATATTATTTAAAAGGTTGCAAAATATTCTAATATTACATCTGTAAATGGACTATTATAGGAGTCACAACAATTTCTGTATGGTACTAAGTAATATGAAAATATAATAATTTCCCCTAACCCCTCTAAAACACCTACCAATGCTGTTTATATACCTCATTAAGTACAAAATAAGTAGGTAGGTAGGAAAGTATATGGACAAATGAAGACATAAGTAGAGAAAGGCATATTTTGCTGGATTTGTGCCAGAGGAACGGCTGGAGAATATAAAATGGAAAATTTAAAAAGAGATACAGTCATAGAAAAAAAGATGCAGTAGGGATGAAAAAGTGGAAAGTGTACTAGATTATAAATGGGGGAGAGATTGATGGAAGTTAATGTTATACTAAGCATAGTACTAGAAGATCAAAAATTACCAATGGTTACAGTAGTGAAAAGAAAAGAGAAAAACTATTTACAGCTGAAACCACTAAAAGAATTAAGTTAGGAAAACTAAGCAAATAATAAATGAGAGGGAACTTTAGATATATCATAAAAGGCCAAGTACCAAAATATCTTTTAGGGTTATAGAAGAGTGGTAAAGACTCAAGAAACCCGGTGTTGAAGCTACTTCAAAAGGACATGAAAAATAACTTTTGGAAAGTAAATTAAATGGATGAAACATAGTGATTGGTGGCATGAAAGAACAAAGAATGCAGTAAAAGAAAAGAATAAAGTATGGAGGAGGCTATGTTAAAGCGGGAAACATAAAGACGTAAACAAGGTTAAAGTCGCTGCACTGTACCTAAAAAATAAAAGATAATTTAAGATAGCAATAAAAGAATAGAAAGAAAAAACATAATGAGGTGAATTTACAAAAAGGCTGGAAGAGGTTGCAAAAGGAAATTACAATATATTATAAAATTGTATCAACACATACGAAACCAATGAATAGTTTTCATTGCCATTAAGAAAGCTAGTGTCTCAATCCATAGAAGTTGTAAGTGTCCATCTTTGCAATGTATGGGAATATAACTTTATCTAATAAAATTAGTTGAAGAAATGTACAAAATAAACAGGTGCAGACTGGGGACCCAAGCAGTAATGACAGGCTGGTTTGAGATAAAGAAAGGTTTGAAACTAGTGATAGTGTTTTCACCTATAGTGTTTAATTCGCTTTTAGAATGATTAGCAAGGAAAGTAAAATGATGGGGAAGAAAAACAGGGTTGACATACAGATGATATTTGCAAATAAAGGCTGTACAGATTTAATTAGGAAACTAGTTAAATTAGTTAGAGTGAAGTAAAGCTGTGGGAAGGGATAACGACAGTGAAGGAAATACATTCTGTATATTATTCACTATTAAGACGCCGGACGTAGAGTAAGTGGGAATGACTATGATGAGTGTAGATGAATGAGTGTAGTCATTATTAATAAGGTTAACTCTTCATTAAAAAGAGCTGTTTATTAATGACCATATAGCAAGGGCAACTAAGAGACCTACATCTTAACGTGAAATACAAATCACGTAGTATTGTTCTGATTTTCAGCTAACTGACAAGTCGGATACTAAGTTCTCTTCCCCACACAACCTTCAGTAATTATCAGCCAACACGGACATCCCAGACTTCTCTAGTAGAGTCCATGTTGTTTGCAACCATTGAGCCGTGTCAGTTATAAGAGGACCAAGAATAGAACATATGGCGTATAATCTCCATAGTACTTTATCCCTCAGTAGCTGGGTTACAGCACTGTGCCACTTTTTTGCTGTATCGATTTGCTATATTATTAAATGACTGCTGAAGGTAGTAGACAGCTTTATACACCTAGGACCATACGTAAAAAATTATGATAAATTAAGTTTACAGATACAAAAAAAGACTGGAGAAAAGAGGACATGTAATTCAATGTATATAATATTTAATTTTGAAGGGAAATGTCCCTAAAAACTCATAATTATTTATATATAATTCATACTATATGGTCACAAATGGTGTGTAAAACGGTCTTTGAATGAGAGGCCATGGACAAATCCAAGCAGGAGAGACAGAGTTCTTGATAAGTGCTGGAAATACATGATTAGATAGATAAAGAAGCATGGATATTTCGGGGAGGTGAGAACTGAATGCTTAACAAATAGGGTAGAGAATAACTGGTTGAGGTGGTTTGGATATGTGGAAAAATGAGTGGGACAAGAATCCCTGAGTAAGTATTGGAGACATAAAAAGAAGGAAGGGGGCTGAGAGAAAGACCATGGAAGAGGATTAAAGGAGGATATTGATAACAAGGGAATTAATTTGGAAGATGTATTCAGAGATCAACTACTGTATGACAGAAGAAGGTGCAGGACTCAGTTAAGAGACCAAAACCCACACAATTGTGAAACAGGAGTGGATATGTATGTTTGTACAAAATAAATAAAATATATTTTGGGGTAGAAATCAGAACCAAATTAAATTTCATTCAGAATATTAAGCATGGACTAAATGTAGTCCAACGAATGTTACCCAAAATTTCCTTATATGTCAAACGAAGAGGCTTACGTTTTATATACACCTAGACATTTTTCACAACTGTACTATTTTATGGCTATCTTGTAGCCTGACTGTCAGAACGACATTTTAAAATCCCAATGGTATGATTCTGGAAACAAAATTATGAAAACTACACTATTCCTAGATACAAAAATTGTATTTAAAAAATGGGATCTACATAAAAGACACTCAAATATCAATACACCCTGTATGACATATTTTGTAAAAGACACTTTTATAACAATGCAAATAATAATAGAAGGTAGCGCACTAAAATTCAATAAACACTGAAAATTAATTGTTTCTGAAATCCAGTTTGTTTTTCATTGGTGAAAATTTTAAAAGGAAAGTTTATTTAGTGAGTAATTTGTTAGTTACAGTCGTTACAGAAATGCAAACCAAGCAGTCGGAAATTGCTAAGAAACTTGTTGAAAACTAAAAACAACATTTGTAATTAATGTCACAAACTTTTAAATTACTCTCCAAACCTAGCTAGCTCTCCTCCAGTGATATATTGTCACTGACTTAAGTAATTGAAGCAATTTTAATTGTAATTACTTTTCAGATAGTAGATCTATACAAATGTATAGTACGTATTTGTACATTCAATATATTGTATTAAGTCTTTTAATGTTTTATGATGTTATCTGTCCTAGCAATTATCTTTATTTTAACCCCATTTACTTCCCTTATATTCAGGAAAGTTTAAATAGTAAAATGGTCCACACGAGTTCTCACTAGAGAGTTCCACTTGTTATGAGCAGTACTAGTGGAGAAAACAAGAACTACAGTGGCATACTACAAAGTTGCAGTACAACACTATCTTTCAGAGAACTCTAGCTGTTTTAAACTGGTTTTGGCCTACACCCCGTGTCTGTTATCTAGTGGTTAAAGTACCAGGAGCCTTGGCCTGGGTTTCAATCCTAGTTCGGGCACAAAAAGGTTACTGGTGCAATTGCATTAATACAATCTTCCAAGGGTACAAGGTCCAACATAATCCTCAGGTAGATGACAGAGTAGTGGTTATAGGGTACTAATGTGTTTTAAGTGTGTAGTCACAGCACTAATCAGCGGAGCAGTTTTTCTCATTTTTAGATCCACATTCAATTTGCCAATACATTGTTATAGTATGAGGAAACCAACAGTTTTAAATTGTAAAACCAATCCCATCCTTAATTGTACCATACACGAACAGTGGTATTGACCCACCCGTGCAAAATATGAAATATTTTCAGAATAAAATAAGTGTAAGTCTGATTGGTAATATATATCAAATCAAATTAACTAACTAACCCTTCAAGCCAGAATATTTCCATACATCCTAATTCCTATTTTATATTTTTATTTTTCATGTTTTTTTTTTTATAAGTCCATTTCTTTTAATATAAATTTAAGTATGTTTATTTATACTTTAAATCTTTGTACTTAAAATGTATTTAGTTTAAATCTAGTAAAGTCTAAATAAATACAAAAAGAAAACAAGAAAAGAATTTCATCCTCCTCTTATTAACAGTAAACATTTGCAAAACACTTGTTGTTCGGTATAACTGTGATAGAAAGCTGTTCCCTTAAATTTTAACATCTAATGCCAGACAAAATTTTTTAAGTGGGCTCTAAACCCCTTTGCCACAGACCAGTGCCTCTCACCGGTGAGGGTCATACCATTGATTTTATACACAAATAGGTTTCCCATCCAATATTAAATTTTGAGTCTCAAAATATTAGCTGTTTTTGTGGTCCATTGTGGAGTGCTAGTATAACCCCATGTAAATGTAATACAGTTTAAACCAGCTGTGGTTGCGGGCCTCACTAACTAACAAAATTACAGGCACAAAAATTCCTATTAGATGGAATATCTATCCTAGTTGTATATAATCAACTAATCAAGAGTCATACATAAACAGGAAATCAGAGAAATCTTGAAGTCTTCAGATGACGTAGCTTAGTAAAAGTGATGACTAGTAAAACTTAAAGTGATTTGTTCTTGTAATTGGAATAGAATAAGGGAAGATTGTAAATAGGTGTAGGCAAGAAGAACACCCATTGAAATATCCAAGAAACGATGAAGTAGAGAAGGACTTAACCCTGCCACCATGTTGGATTTTCCATAAGGCCAATGTTCATTTTAAAAATAAACAGTTTAATTTATGAACATACAATTTTAAACTTGATTTATTTTTAAAGAGAACACAATTGTCTATGTCCCGTAAGATAGGACTTTAAGTTGAACGTTTTTTTAAATACAAACAACTATTGTTCTAACTTAATATTTTTGTTAATTAACCAAAACGAGTTGTAAAGAATCTAATTTCAAAAGGCACTAGTCACACTTATCCTACAAAGCATGTTAAAATTAGAAATAGGTTTGTTACAAATCTAAGCGTAAAAAGTTTATAAGTAAAGTAATGATCAACTGCAGACGCAGGCTTCAGGTACCAATAAACACTCTGCCTGGTGGAAGAAAGAGTCAATTGTTACGACCACTCAAGTCAGACAAATATTTTTAGACACACGACAACCGGTTGTGTGAGTTGACAATAGAGTGGCAAGTATTTCCAACGTCAACAACAGTTAAAGGGCTGGAGACTTGATTGAGACAAAATTATTTTCTGGAGAAGACTGTTAAGAATAATAGGATTAGAAGATTGCAGGATTGATTAGGATTAGAAGATATGGCCTGGGACAGTCAGATGTGGCTAACTGAAGAGGATCAATACCAGTACCACCTTGGGTGTATATATTTTGCCATGGCAGTAAGAGAGTAAGTAGTGTGGAAGGTTAGTAAGTATATCAAATCATGTGGGTGATTAGGCAATATTGAACCGTGTGTACAGGAAGATTAAGTGGGTGGATTATGTTAAATACAGAATGGAAAAAAAAATATGGAAACGCTTTCATAACTTTTCCATGACTTCACTGGTGAAAGTGACGTATTGTACATCATCATGGTTACAATGAACACTTTTTGACGCCATTTGCAACATTTCATCTTTTCAGGGGGGCCCACCTGATGTTGAACGAAAATCTTTAATGTAAGCCTAGGTCGAGTTTGATATCAAATTAAAAGTTTATTCAATATAAATTAATTGTCACAAGTTGGACTTTCCAGAGCCTATCTTTCCAGAGTAGCGGTCATTTGAATTTCATAATAACTAATTTGAACAATATTATTTATCCGCTATTTAACGATTGTAAGTAAATTATTCTGATCAAAAATTATACTTTATATAACAAAACAACTCAAATTAATTATATTATCAAATTTTCCATAAACAAAATTAAGTTGCTGTGAGAGCGTTTTCTTATTTTCTACACTTTCAAAACAACTTTATTTTTTTGATATATAATTTGATCATTTAAATTTTTTTGAGTTTTTGTGTTCTATAAAGTATGAATTTTGATTAGAATAATTTACTTAAAATCGTTAAGTAGCGGATAAATAATATTGTCCAACTTTGTTCCTTGGAAATCCAAATGACCACTATTCTGAAAAAGATAGACCTTTTGAAGTCTGGTTTGTGGCAATTAATTTATATTGACTAGACCTTTAATTTGATACCAAACTCAACCTAGGCTTAAATTTAAGATTTTTTTTCAACTCCAAGTGGGCCGTCTCTCTGAAAAGATGAAATGTTGCTAATGGCTTCAAAAAGTGTATTCTTTGTAACCATGATGATGTACGAGATTTCACTTTTACCAGAGAAGTCATAGAAAAGTTGTGAAAACATTTCCATATTTTTTCCACCCTGTATAATTTTGACTTAGAGTTGGAGATCAAATCACAGAAAAAAGTGTTTTGTTGTTAGATATATTTTGGAAAATTGCTCACCAGCATTGGTGTTTTAAATATAATTATAGCAGTAAAATAAAAAAACACTGAGTCCAACTCTCAACAAGTAATGCAGCGATTTCTGCAACTTACAAAGTGAGAAGTTTCTCCTGCAATTAAACTACTTGTCTAGTCTGCCCCCACTCTCTCTTTATTTTCCTAACTACTTTAAAAATTAATTTTTGCCGCATCACAGTGGTTAATTCTAAAAACTTTCGTCAGTTTCTTTCCAAAGTTTTCTAAGCCAGTAAGATAATACAATCCATGTTGTGTATTAAGCAAAATTAATATTAAAATAACAAACATGATCAGTATAAGTTATTCTATATATTTAAAATAAATGTATTATTTGTTATTATTATTAATATATTTAATCATGTTAAACAAGATCTACATCCCTATTGAAATTATTCAGTTCCAAGGGATATTATTCGTAAAATTTAACATTAAGATAATTGCTTATGCAAATGTTAAATAGTAAATATGTAAATAAAATAATTTACTTCACGTATTATTTTACGGTTCTGGTTTTTTTTCGAACAATGTTTTCTTATTAGTTAGAATATTACATTTTAGTAGAAATTATAAACAAGTGAATGCCACACACTAAAAATTTACTACAAAATAAAATTATACAAATACTTTTGTTATTGATTTATTTAAATCTGTGTTTTTCAAGACACTCTGAAAATTATCACCTTAATAATAGTACTTTTTTTAAAGAATTGTTTTGTGTGATGTTGATTTGGTTGTAAAAATAATAGTAATGTTTATAATAGCAAAAATTGTTTAATGCTGTATAGAAAACAAGAACAGGGTTTTCCTAACAAACAATTGACACTGATTGCCAAATTTTGTAAATGGTAAAATTTGAATCTACAGAAGTATACTTCAATTTCTATAGTATCAGATACATTATTTCAAATAGTGACAAATAAGGTTTAAGTTTTAATTTTAAAATTCACCAAGAAATGTCATATTGCACCTTCATAGTTGATTCTTCCTTATTCCGTGTACAATATGTAGTTTATTTGCAGGAAGGGCCTATCCTTACTTATCAGAGTTCACCATACAAATGAGTGATCATAGAAATAAGACTATATATGTACAATTGGGTACAAAACAATGTTAATATTGTCTTATACCATTTGTTCTAAATAATCAGAAGTACAAATGGTCGGCACTGGTGGCGCAGTGCTGTAACTCAGCTACTTGGGGACAAAATGTTTGGGAGATTGTAGGCAATAGGTTCCATGCTCGGTTCTCTTAATACAGACACAGCATCCGCTCAATGGTTGCATCAACGTAGATACTACTGGAGAAGTCTGGAGTGTCCATGTTGAATGGTAGTCAAGGATCGGATGTTGTGTAGGGGAGAGAACTAAGTGTCAGACTTGTCAGTTAGCTGAAAATCAGACTAACACTACGTGGTTCGGATTCCACGTAAAGCTGTAGGTCCCATAGTTGCCCTGGCAATTGGGCTATTGATAAATAATCGTTTCTGAGCTAAGCAGAACTCAGATAGTAACAATGACTACACTCGTTCATCTACACTCATCACACTCATTAACTCCTCATATTCACTCATATCTCTACGATCGGCATCTTAGAGATGAATAATGAATAATAATAAATACAGATAGCCTATAAATTTACCCAATAATACTGTACGTGTATGGGTGGGCGGGTGGGCCAATCGCTGTTCGTGTATGGGTGGGCGGGTGGGCCAATACCACTGTACGTGTATGTCAGGCAATGTTTGGATGATAAGAGTGCACAACATTTAATTTATTATAGGCTATAAAAATTCTTATGTTAGTCAGGAGCATACTTAAGGGCAGTCTGACCAGAAAATATTTTATTTTAATTGATTTTCAGTTTTTGGTTGAATATTATTCTTTGAAATCTCCTCTTTAAAATGATATACAACACTTAATATACAAAAAATTGTTTATATTCGAAAAAAATAATTTGTAAACACATGTCACTCAGTTTTTAGACGAGATTTTGAGCCTCTTGTAACAATGTGTTTCATACATACTGATTATTCATGGAAATGAGACAATTTCGTTCTGTTGTAGTTTTGTGTTGGTCACTTTGAATGACAGACGAAATAACAGCAGTTAGACAGTGTTTGTTTACTTTATTTATTTTGGTTATATTTTGTTTGAGTTTTGATGAAATTAAAAAGTGTTATGTCTATTTCCCAATAAATATTAGTTGAAGTGTGAAATTATGGGAAACAAGAAGAAGGTTGGATCTCGAGGTGCTTGTTATAAAGTAAGGAAACCTGTTGGAAAATCCAGAACACATCATAGCCCTAACACTCCTGACCCAGAAGGTAGGCCTAGTACTACATCAAGGTCCAAAGAGAAGATTGGCAAGAACTTTGATAATTATGACAAAAGAAATGATAGCCTTGAGTTCAGTATAGTAAACCTAGTCCAGTTTGAAAGTGTACTCAAGGAAGTAGCAGTATGCAAGCATTGCCATAGTTCCCTAAAGATCTCAAGCAAGTTACTGGTTGGGCTAGCAACCAAAATTAGCATTTCTTGCACAGCATGTGAACTCTCAAATACGAGCTTTGAAAACTGTTCTAAAGTATGCTTGCCCCAAATAAACAATGAATTAGGCCTAAAAGCTAGTCAAACATTTTTTGAACTAAATTTAAGGTTTAGTGTACGGTATGCGGGTTATTGGTAAAGGAGAAACTTCATCGCAGTCCCTTTGCGGAATACTCAACCTACCTGCGCCTCCAACGAAATTCAATAAACACCAGGCTTTCTTAGGCCATATTTGTGAGGACATCTGCAAACAGTCCATGAAAACAGCAGTTGAAGAAGCTGTCAATGAGACTGATGACCCAGAAAGTAGGCAACTCTGTGTTGCCGTTGATGGGTCTTGGCAGAAAAGAGGCCACGTCTCGCTCAACGGCATTGTATCGGTAACGTCTGTGGATACGGGCAAAGTTTTGGACATTCATATTATGAGTAAACACTATCCTGGCAGAGGAAGCCAAAACCATTTAGACTCCTGTAAGGCTAACTACCTAGGAAACAGTGGAGGAATGGAGGTTGATGGAGCACTGAAAATTTTTCATAGGTCGGTTTCACTGTACAATGTAAAGTATACCAAATACTTGGGTGACGGTGATACAAGTGCTTTTTTGACTGTAAGTACCACTATGCCATATGGTCCAGATGAAGCTATACAAAAGCTGGAATGTGTAGGCCACATCCAGAAACGGATGGGCACACGACTACGCAAGTTAAAAGAAAAGAAAAAGGCTATA
Source organism: Stictocephala bisonia (assembly GCA_035578905.1). Taxonomy (NCBI): domain Eukaryota; kingdom Metazoa; phylum Arthropoda; class Insecta; order Hemiptera; family Membracidae; genus Stictocephala; species Stictocephala bisonia. The sequence continues at coordinate 381,394 of JAQJVL010000338.1, read as the reverse complement.
GTGCTTTCTGACGGCAAAAAACTGGGCGGAAAAGACCGTTTGACCAATACAGCTATTCAAAAGCTTCAAGTGTTCTATGGCTTAGCCATACGAAGAAACACAAAAAGTGTTTCAGACATGAAAACTGCTGTATGGGCTCTGTACTTTCATGTCCAGTCCACCAATGACCACCCGACCCACAACCTGTGCCCTGCGACTTCAGATACTTGGTGTAAGTTCAACCAAGCTCGTATAAAAGAAGATACATATGATCATAAAAACCACTTCCACTTACCAGAAACAGTTATGTTAGAGTTAAAAGACACCTTCAGAGACCTATCTAAAACAGAACTTCTGGAAAAGTGCCTTTCCGGAAAATCCCAAAATCCGAATGAATCCCTCAATTACTTGATTTGGACTCGCGTCCCCAAAAGAACATTTGTATCCCTGGAAACACTGAAATTTGGAACATTTGAAGCTATATTGTCATACAATGATGGTTACTTTAGCAAGATTACAGTTTTGGAGCACTTGGGACTTCAAGCCGGCCGTTATATGGTGGATGCTATGAAAAAACTTGATAGTGATCGAGTACGCAAGTCAGAGAAAGCTGCGATGGACTTGGAAAAAAAAATTCGTCAAAAAAGAAGCCTATCCAAAAGAAAACTGGAGGACTTGTATGATGGCCAGGAGGATCAAGATAACCCATCCTACTGTGCAGGACACTATTAGCCACATTATATTGTAAGTAATGACATTTTTTCAGTAAAGTTAATTTTGTTTTCACGATTGCGGAAAAGTTACTTTTTTAAACTTTGATGTAAGCTGGATCAATAACTATTAGAGATATCATCACCAAATTTGTTTTGCTTATACTTGGCATAAATATCTAGTTCCTGACACAGGGATATTGCAATATCTTTTTGTAGGGCTGAGTAAAAAAATAATTTAGGGAAAAAAAAGTTTATTTTTTACAACCATTTTTAAATTTAGTTTTAAAAATACTTTTACTAAGAAAAACAAAAAAACCCTGTGTGGGGAACTAGATAAAGACCACACCTTTAAAAAAAAAAAAATTAGGCCTCTATCTCTAATGGTTGCTGAGATATCTTACATTTAGTTAACATGGAGCTCTTATGCGGGTCGGACTGCCCTTAATCCACAGATAGTATATAGAACACAATAAATAACTTTAATGAGATTTTATTCACAATTTATGAAACCTTTTTTTCATTATAAATATTATATAAAATATTATTATATAAATGTATTAGAAAAAAGGGAATTATAATACTTAGGCTATTCCATTTTTGGATGCCAGAACATTTAATTTTTATAAAGATCTATTTCCAGAAAAGTGATACAGAAAACAATGTTTTGCTCTATTCCATTAACACTGCAAAAACAATTTAAGGGAAAGATAAGATTGGGATATTTCATAATATTTTGAAATATAGCTGAGGAATGCTTTTAGCTGAGGTTGTCCGCTTATATTTCACAGCAGTTAACAGTCAGTTTAGTTTCTTGATTTGAATTTGATTCAACTATTATTAAAAACATACTGACACCGTATCAGACAAACCACGTTCATCATTACCCTACACGTATGAGTGGGTGGCACTTTCACATAATTTTATACAATAGCATTTTTAACCTCTATATCATAGACAAATTTAGCTTTAAAACACGGTGAGATTAGTGTCATTGTATTTCTGTTGTGTTTTCTACATCCTGTGTTTATTTGAGGGTACTAGAATGAAAAGAGTATCTCCGGTCTGGCAAATTTTACAGGAGAGCCAAAAAACTGTAGCGCAATAACCATAGGTGTAAGGGAGTTAGACTTTTCTTCTAAATTAATATAAAAATACACATACACCATTATTGAAATAAAAATTATACATTTTTAGGTTAATTTTGAGAAAAATATGTAAAAAATTGGAGATACCCTTTTTTGATCTAAATGCTGGATATACCTTCTTTTGTTCGTAAACGGTGATATACATTTTTTTTACGTATGAAACACAAGAACATTGAAACATTTGTCAGATCATGAAAATAATAATTTTATTCCTTAATTTTGACTACAAAACTATAAAAAGCACAGCCTCATTTGGGTTATATTTTCATAAAAAACAGCCTTTATTTTTAATGTTTTTATTGTTATTATTATATTGTGCTTCACAGCAAATTAAAGTTATATTAATCAAACAATAACTGATGCCAGATAGCACTGCAAACCACGTCACCTAAGCAATGATTGTGATTGGTTGAAATGGATATACTTTGTTTTGAATATAACTGGTGATGGATATACCTTTCTTTGATACTAACAGTAAATTTCAACCTTTAAAATCTATGGGATTTATATTTTTTTAATTTTCCTGGCGTTGTAGCCAAATAGAGCATCGTTCATTCAAGCAGACACAATACCAACCTGATATTTAACGAAATGTGGAATACCCTCTTTTGATTCTAGAACCCTCATTTATTATAGCTGCTAAATTTTGTTCATTCATTTATTGTTATATATTGATCAAGGTTAATTAATATGTTTTTAATATGATCAAGGTATTGTGTATGACTAATATGTGTATTTGTTTGATTTTAGACCTCATATGCTACTATATTCAATTAAAAAGTGCATCATATAAATACTAACAATGTAATTTGTTTAGTGACTGAAGAAGTGGCTAGTGACCCTGAAATATTTCATTAACTACGAGTATAGTCTGATTTTCTGTGTTTCTATTTACAGTTTACCAGGTAGAGCACTTTATTTTCCTCTCATCTTTCACTGAAATCCTAGGCATTCGTTTCCAGTATCACTGAGCCTGTATAGGTGGGCGGGTGTGCCAGTACCACTAAGCCTGTATGGGTGGGCCAGTACCACTGAGCCTGTATAAGTGGGCGGGTGGGTCAATACCACAGTGCGTGTACACATAACACAACTCCCTTTAGCCCTTTGCCTATCACATTCTATAATAGAAAAACAACACCTTTGCCTTTTGATTTATTTATTTGTTTTTAACATTGTGTCCCAAAATTAATTTTTAAATCCTAAGAATTAAAAAGACACTGCTTTACGTAACTATAATTGTGATACTGGTTTCCATAAAGCAAGTATTTAACTTTTTCCTGAAGTGTAAAGTTACATCAAGGCTAACTTGATAGTTATTAAAATATAATCACAGTTATTCATATCTGAATTATACTTTGGACTACCAGAATTAGGTGCGTACTTATAGTCTGACATTCTGGTTTAATTATATTAAACATTTTTGAGTTTATGTTTGAATTCAAACTGAGCCTTAGACTCATAGGTGTTTAGTGTTCAGGTTTATCCAATAGCATCGGTAAACTGTCTGTTAGATTTTATCAATCCAATAGCTTGGATGAAGTCCAAAGCTAAAGATTCCACATCCTGTTCTAACTTTAGTTGACTTTCTATGATTTTCCTAACTAAAAATCATCTTTAAGTCTTTTTAATTTAATGTTTTGTGTATCTTTTGAAATTTGCTAACTTGTTTTACAAAATATTTCCTCAAATTTTATGAAGTGTTAAGTGGTAGAGGAAAATTACCTTGTAATAAAACAAATAAGCTTAAACACCTGATGCTCAAGCTTAAGATAATTAGGTTTTATTCAATTAAAAAATAAACATACAAACTTTATTCCTAAATGTACTTTTCAGTTACTTTGATATTTACTTTTAGGATAGTGTTTCAGGTGACTAACTATTTAATTACTCATATAACTTTTATTTAGTTTTTTTTAGGTCAAAAAGCAGGCTTACCTTTTAGTAAGATATTCTTTTGGTAAGTCCTGTAAAAGTTAACACACTCAAAAAGGTAAAGCAAAAATGAAGATCTTCTACTTGCCTTATCTTCAGTCCATCACAGAAGAGGGCTAATGGAAGACACTTATCTTGATTATCTGAGTCTTCCATTAGCCCTCTTCTGCGATGGGCTGAAGATAAGGTAAGGCTAGTAGCCTTTAAATATCTTTATGTTTGTTTTACCCTTTTTGAAGTGTGTGAACCTTCAAAGGACTTACCACTGGAACGTTAAAAAAGCTAAGCCTGTTTTCCTATCCTAAACAAAACATAAGACCAAAACAATTCAGGCACTTGCCCTATTGTGTCTTACTCACATGTTAGTTGTTTGTTCATTGGATGAGTGGACTCAACTTAGATCCTTAGTCCATAGTGATTGTCCTGCTAGATTGTTTAACTCTATATTGTTAGTCTTTATACACCCTGCATATTTAGATTTTCCTCTCCTTTCCAGTTAAAAGGTATTAATATGTTTCTACACAGATTGCAGTAAATACAGAAGATTGTTTAGTTAAACAATTTAATTTTCAGTATCCATTTGAAAAAAAAAAAAAAAACTATTTATAAATGTTGAGCAATCATGTCACATTATTCCATTAAGCATCAATGTACTGCTTTTAATTGTTGCCAACTAAAAGAGGGGAAATAGGGGAAGCCATAACAGTTTGGAAAACATAAATTTTTTACTTTTAAAACAAATGGATTTAAAAAGCGAACATTTTGACAAATTGAAATATATATATGTTTGTGCATAGTTTATTAAGGTGCAATTGTACCTCAGTATATAAGCCTGACAGTTAGCTGAATATCATTGGATTAATAGTCCTCTATCAGAGTGAAACATTTATTGCAAGATATATTATACACACAATACAAACACTACTTTTCTTTATCATTGTTTTATGTACACATTATTATTGAAAATAAATATGATAATTTTAGGACTCCCACAGAAACCAGTGGTTATCACAGCTTACGACACAAAGTGGTGAGACTTCAAATTCCTGAAGGTCTATGAAAATTGGATAAGAGTAGTTTTAACGTTTAACATTTTCAAAATGTTAAATTTGAAGTTGACAACCATTTAAATAGAAAGAAAGAAATATGCATGGTCTTTAAAAATTTATTGATATTTTTTAATATCTACTAATTATATTTAATTTTTGTCTCATCCTACTGCCATAAATGTAAAGTGTAGATAAACACTATGATAAATTTTGCTTGCCAGTATGATTTTTTTTTAATTTGGATGTAAGTGTAAAAATATTTGTCACTAGTTGTTTCCTTGTGCCTTGCTACGGAACTAACATATAAACAGTAATGTTTTAGTTTATTTATTATTATTTATGATAGCATCGCTTGCCAACCCCATCGCTTGCTATACTTGCCTGGGAACTCTGCCTTTAGCCCCTTTGTGCAACGTCCTCGCTAAGACACTGTACAACCCCATTTATGGATCTCGGCCTACGGTCTCGTTAGAAAGCTCGGCCAACTGGGACACTTGGACTTTATCAGAATGTATTTTGGTTTTTGGACCAGTGGAGCCCATAAACATTGTCTCTTCTCAAAGCTGATGGTATATTAGGAATTGAGAGTAAAATACCTTTAACCTGATACCTCACTTGGGTGTGTTTCAAAAGTTTTAATTTAATTAGTTTTTTTAACAATAATGATTATTTAATTAATACCACAAGAATAAAAATGAAACTTTGAATGCCATTGAGGCAGAGTCCTACAGTGGGATGTAAATAAAACCACACCAGAAACCTTTCCAGGAGGGAACTCCACAACTTCCCAAAGTTTCATGGCAATATGATGAGTTGTTTAGTAATGCATAAAGAACAAACACACATACATTAGTTTATTTATATACGAGTATATATATAGATTACTGTTTTCACCTATGCTTTGTAAGTTATAAATGTCAGTAAATCTAAACACCTAGCTTGCTCATTGGGACTATACCACTACACTACTGAACACTCATCATTTGGCCTTACTTGGAAGTTTAAACAACAAATATTTTCAGTTTAACAACAACTATGTTTGAACTGAAAGGGATTGACATAATTGGCTCTACTTAAGCTCCATTTCCATCACAAAATTGGGCATGCAACTTCTCGCAGAACTTGTAAAAATGGAAACAGTCAGCGACTAGTTTTTGAGCGACTTGTTACTTGGACAAATTTGAAATTTGCAACTGGCAATGCGAGAATCAAACATGTTGCACTTAACTTGTTACTGGTCTAGTATATCATGAGTACATGTATGCACATAATGGTATGCAGCCCAACTGGCAATGGGAGAGTCAAACATGTTGCAGTTAACTTGTTACTGGTCTAGTATATCAGGAGTATATGTATGCACATAATTGTATGCAGCCCAACTGGCAATGGGAGAATCAAACATGTTGCAGTTAACTTGTTACTGGTCTAGTGTATCAGGAGTACATGTATGCACATAATGGTATGCAGCCCAACTGGCGATGGGAGAGTCAAACATGTTGCACTTAACTTGTTACTGGTCTAGTGTATCAGGAGTATATGTATGCACATAATGGTATGCAGCCCAACTGGCAATGGGAGAGTCAAACATGTTGCACTTAACTTGTTACTGGTCTAGTATATCAGGAGTATATGTATGCACATAATGGTATGCAGCCCAACTGGCAATGGGAGAGTCAGACATGTTGCAGTTAACTTGTTACTGGTCTAGTATATCATGAGTACATGTATGCACATAATGGTATGCAGCCCAACTGGCAATGGGAGAGTCAAACATGTTGCACTTAACTTGTTACTGGTCTAGTATATCAGGAGTATATGTATGCACATAATGGTATGCAGCCCAACCGATGCAGATAATTCACATTTAGAAGACAACAACAAAGCCCTTTCTGATTTTTGTTTTTACCAAATCTTCTAATATCGCTCTCTTTCAATAGTGGTAGTTTCACTATTGTTTCAACCTGCCATAACAACAAAATCTCACACAGAACAATAACCGTTATAACACGAAATGAACTAACACTTACACAAAGGAACAAAGACCAAGGTAAAACTTCATCCAAAACCAACACAAAGCAATGAAAACTGAAGTAGGGTTATAGCGATCACTACTACTATTAAATACATATGCTGCTTGGCATGTATTGAGCAGCGGTTCTAAATACTTCTCTGGTTGTGTACCCCTTATAAATTTTTAGAAATAAATTATATCCCTTGACAACTATATTTTAATCACTGGTAAAGTTTAGGTCACTAAAATCTGGGTAGATTTTCTATAAATTAGAATGTTGGGTGAACTAATATTTAAAAAATCTTAGTGATAGTACGAGTCAAAGTACTACTAAACGGTTGAATAAGGCATAATTTTAAACAGTAAATTCAAAGATCTTATGCCTCAGATTTTTTAGAACCACTTAACATTTTCGCATACTCCAAGAGGTACATAAACCATGTTTTGAAAACCCCTGTGTTAGAGATTAAAATGTTGCAGAGGGGAAATGTTTTAAGAAAAGCTATCTGCCAGCACGGAACTTTTTGATTAAAAACATAACTTTATATTCAACATTTGAAATTTTTAAGACACTGGGAACTAGGTATACGTTTAGGTCAGTGAGTGATTCCAATTGAGTTTTTATAACAGAGTTACATGCTTCATAATGAAACACATCCCTACCCTCTGTGAGCTGATTCTTATAAATAATGGTAATTACAATTATGCCAGACAGATTGTGAACTTGGAAATGTTTAGAGAATAATAGGTACATATAAAATATGGCTGATAGTTGGCATATAAAACGTAGGGGATCAAATACATGTAAGTTATCTTAATAAAAGGTATACATCAAAATAAATCGTTAGACCCAGGAGTATGTGCCAGGTTCATAGAATGCCAGGTTTTGATTCCATTATTCCACCAACTATAGTATGATTTAATCATTGTTGTTATATCTTGTATGGATATATTATTATGATTAAAACAATTAGCAGACAATGTATATGTCATATTAAATAAAAAATCCTACACAATTTGATTTGAGAGAAACAATAATCCATTGTACTTGTATTCATAAGAGAGAGTATAAATGTTGGTAATAGAAGTGGAATGATTAGAGAATAACTCATTGATTTTAATAAAGTAAGTTGTTGCAGAGGCTGAGTAACTATGGCTACAAAACATAAATTGCCTCATTCAGATTTTTTGTTGCTGAAATATTAGATGTTACATTGCCAGTTTACAAAAATCCAGATAACTGTGTAAATTAATGTATTTTTGCTTTTCTTTGTTCAAAAATGCTCATAATAGGTTTTAAAACACAAATATGAAGCAGATATAATTTGCTGGTGTATAAGATGAGTGAAAAAATTTTTTCTCTTTACAGGTGGTGAACATGTGGGCAGCCGAAACCAAACTCTTTGGTTGTTGATGAATCAAATATAGGCAGCAAGCAAAGGGATACCAGACTACACTTATCCACACTCATCCACACTCATCATACACTTATACCATCATTCATATTCGCCTTAAAATACACACAACGTTCTGCCGGCGTCTCGTAAGTAAGAATGTAAGAATTGATATATTGCCATGTCATGTATTCTCCACTAGTTAAATTTTAAAGTTATTAGACTTTAATTTATTCAAGGATGAATATTTTGTTGATTTAATTGGTTTTGTACTACATTTTACTATAAATTTGTACTATGGAGTCCTGTCATGAAGTGCCAACTATGGTACTTTAACTGTCCCATTGTCATTTAGGTATTAAATGAGGATAAATATCAATTCACTGAAAATTTACTGTAGCAAAGATGCAATTATTTTTCTACTTTTGTTTAATGTAACTTAAATTGTTTAGCTCAATATGTGTTGCAACTAGCTATTATAGATTAATTTGATCTTTGGTAATAAATCAATTTACATTTTACTACAACAATTATAGTTATAATCAGTAAATAAGTAAATATGACTCAGTCTAGCTAGAGCATGCATTAAATTTTTATGTAATGTACTAAACTTGTCTACACGAAATAGTCAAAAATTTTTGTGAATTAGTGAGTGGGAAGTTAATCAGATATGTTTGTGTAGACGTAGGCGGGAGTGTGATCACAACTGTTTATCAATGGGTTGTTCGGAGGGTAATCACTACTGTTTGGGTATGGGTGGGTGGTGGGGAGTACATTTGTACACCACAAACAATAAATGTTTTATTCTGTAGGATGAGCTAAATAGGTGAAGTTTTATTTTGGGAAAGATTGTCAGCTAGATTAACTGGTATTACCAAAAAATCCAGCTTCTTCATGAATACACATAAGCAGAAACACAAAGTTATGATATTTAGCCTCTTAGGTTTGCCCCAAACATACTGAAGAACTTGTTAATATCAGGTAAGCTAGCTAGTAAATGTTTTAATCTGATAGCAATACTTACATTCAGTTGATGGATGATTTTGTTGTATGCCCAGTGCCATCTCTCCTTGGCGGTTCTTGTCCGCTTAGGCTGGTCTTCATGCAAAACTTCTGGCTCCTCAAACGACAATTTCTGCTCGTCAGACGGTGGTATTTCATCACTAGGGAAGTCTTCTGGTGGTTGATCAAATGACTGATTATAATCCTGGTCATATTCTTCATCGAGGGTGTCTTGTCGTTTTGGTGGAGAAGGGGAAGACGGTTTGGGTGTCATAACGTGATACGGTTCGATTAAAGAGTTCACGTTATCTGAGGGATACCGATCAACAACAGACGCAGGAGATTCTCGGGAGTAGTCAGCATCATTAAGGCCTTCTTCTTCTACATAACTATCTATTGACTCTGGTTGCCGCTGGAGGAATCTCTGATTATGGTTCTGGCTCGGATAGGATGAGGTAGGAGTATCTGGAGAGTTTTTCTGTGATAGTACTTGTTCACGAAGTTGTAAACTGTTGTTTCTGGAAGAATTTCTTTCTGGAATAGCTGGACCAATAACACCAGGTCCTGTGCTATAATGATCACGTTCAGCTTTTTCCGTAATATGGTTGCTACTACCGTACCGATCAATTTTGTCTTGAGTTATACTGCTGTTATATCTATCGTTTTTGTCAGTTATAGATGTGTTATTGTACCTATCATTGTCCTGCATCATACTACTTAGTCTATCTTTTTCTAATACTGCTGTGTTGTTGTACCTATCTTTTTTATTTTCTATTGATGGACTATTACTATAACCTTCATCTTGTACTGATACACTATTGTACCGATCAACCTTATCGGTCATGTTGTTTTGTTCAGGCACGGATGTGAATTCACTATTAAAGCTTTGACGACCTTGTGCACTAACGGAAGACATTGCAGTTTCAAATGAGTCACGAAGATCGTCATCTTTGGACTCAAGAGAATCTGTGTTTTGCTGAAATATCCTTGGACTTTCCAACCTACGAACCCCTTGAAACTGCTTTTTTATTGTATCTCGCCTACTCAGTGACTGTTCATCTTCTGCTTTTTGTATTTGCACAATAGGTGGTTTATCATCATAGTAATACGACTGATTTGACATCCTGGCAGTGGGCCTCGTGTCATTTACAGTTACCTTATATTCGTTTGCAGGCACATTAACTTCAGGCTGAGTAGGGATCAAACTGTCAGTACTCTGATATGCATAATTGTAGTCTTCATTATATACATTTTGTTTATTATGTGTTTCTTGGTAATAGTTGGGTTCTTCTTGTGGTTCCTGATATTCTAGAGATCCTGTTCTTTTTGTAGGCTGGTGTTGTTGCGTTTTTACTGGCGTCGGAGGCAAAGAAGGTGAAGGCTTAATCCTAATCGGTATTTGTGGCAGGAGCTTAGGCTTGTTGGACTTGGGTGGAGGCGGGAAGTCCGGGTCGTAATCATCATTTATTTGCTGACTCAGTGACTGGGATCTGCTCTGGTTGAATTGTTTTCTTCTTGCTGTTGTTCCTGTGTAGTCATTGGCAACTTGATAGTTTTCATCTTCATAGCTTTGATGTGTTGAATAATAAACCTGAAAATTAAATGATTAATGTTAATAGTTTCCAAAAAATTATCATGAACACATTTTATAACTGATGGAAATTTTGTACTTAACATGAACACTAATAGGCCTTCCAATTTACTTTACATAAATAAATACACTTAAAACTTGACAGTATCAAATTATAACTAGTTTCACTCATTGGTAGATATGCTCTCAAACTCCATTAGTAGTCATTGTTGCTAGAGCCTTTGTATAAAGTCTCTTATTGAACTCTACCTTTTGACTCACTTGAGAGTCTCAGCCAACGACCTTGTGAGCAATCACCTAGGCCTTCGAAGGGATTGGCTTACAACCTCACGTAAGAGCTCAATCTTAAGCCTCAAGGAGGAGCTTGGCCTTAAACCTTGCGATATATTTCTGTGTGTGGCTTTGTTTGATTGACATGCATTGACTTTCCAAAGAAGCTCTGCCTGTGACTTTGGCATTAAATTATTTGTGGTAATGTAAAGCAGTTTTTATAACCATATAACCTAATATAATATGCAATAAAGGAAATTATCTTTTATCATTTTCTGATCTTAACATCAGAACACATGAAACAAACAATTTAATCATAATAATTGTTATTAACAATGATGAAACATTTGATAGCGTCAATGAGAATAGGAAAAAGTAAAAATAGTAAAGAAACATCTGATTCGTAAATTTCTTAATTATGTAATTGAAAAATATTAAATAAAGGACGAAATTTGTAGAGTTATGAAATACTTCATTTGAAATCATCAAAATTCTCTCATTGACTACGTGACTTTTAAAAATTATTTTAAACTATGTGACTTACTTTAAACTATTTTGTCCATTTTTAACAAATCCAACGTATAGAACATAATTTTACGATTAACAGCGCAAATAATAATGACAAAATAGGAAACCCTACAAACCTGCATGTCAATAACCCACTGTCAGTTAGGATGTTAAGAGACGGTTCAGTCCACAAAATAAACTTCACTCTAATTCTGTTTAAATAAAGTGCAGGTGACATAGAATATTTTATGTTTTTGACTTCACTATATTTTATCTTTGTTTTGTGTACAGAAGAACCTCGCTTAACCGACTTATACGGGCCGTGATGACATTGGATAAGTGAATCTTATGATATGGAATTGCAATAAAAAGATAAATTTTTGTATAACTAATACGGGCCGTGATGACATTGGATAAGTGAATCGTATAATAGGGAATTGCAATAAAAACGTAAATTTTTGTATAACTAACTACTTTAATGCACTAAGAATTAACATTTTAGTAGACCTACTGTTCTCACAATCATTACTTTGGGTTATAGAACACAAAATAAAACTGAACGTAAGGACGGACAAACGTAAGCAACAAAATTACTGTATCAGCTCATTCAAAAATACAGTAGCTGACCGGTTACTTATTGCTGTCTTGCATTGTTACGTAATTCACGTAATACAGTATACAATCAAATGTTGTTACAAATTAATGTATTTTCGTTGTATAAAAGTCAGTTCCAGTCTAGACTATTTTGGAAAATCAGATGTATTGTACGTTGGCAATTTCAGAACGGGTATGTCGGTTGAAACGGAATGTCGTATAACAGCATGTCTGATAACGAGGCTCTACTGTATTTAGTATCTAGAAGTAATCAAGAGTTATACTTTGATTTATTTGTTAGTATACAGCAATTTTTAATAGTTTGGTCAAAATGTGTCCCGTTGCCCTGTCCGTGTTATTAAATTATGTTTCTTAAAAATATAAACATGCAGAATCTTACTTTAAACACACAAATAAGGATATACTTTCAATGTAAAATCTGGAATCAAAATGTTTTGTTTGTTTAAAATTTTATTTATTAACTTATTTTTAGTGTTTTTATTAAAATTAATTTTTTTTGTTTTAGATATATATAGCTATATAATAACCAAAAGTATATGTAACTTCTATGCTAGGTCTGCAATTAAATTTGGATATTAGAACATGAACTAAATTTAATACATGTATCTTAAACTTTATATCAAAAGTTAGTACATATAGCATGTTGTGTAAAATCTGCAATCTTAACAAATTCATTAAGATTAGCAGTCTCCAGATCAACATATGAACAAAATACATTTTCATGAAAATTAATTCTTTAATTTATATTAGTTCGAAAAAAGCGGATAGCATAAACTGATAAAATTTCTTCCTCCTATGTCAATTATTTATTTGCGTTATTCATGTTTCTAGTACAAATAGTTAAGACTCACATCTTCGTCCATGGATTCCGAGTAGCCTCTGGTTAACTCCTTGCTGCTTGCACTCCTTTTCGTTCGTGAACGGTTGATTTTGTTCTCGTAGCGGTCCCTGCGGTAGTAATTGCTGTAGTAATACTCGTCTCCTCCCCCGGAGTCCCATTGCCGGTCCTCCTCCTCCGGTCCATACCTGAACATGACCTCCTTATTCAGCACTGTAATTTTAGCTAAGAGTAAACTATATTCAGTTTGCATGGGCTTACAGACCTGTGCATGAACTTTATTCTTAACAAGTGAAGTACCAACCATTAGCTCAGTTGGTGATTCGAACATTGGAAATAGGACTCTGCAATCTGAGTGCTTAACCACTGAGCCACCACACCAGTAACATTGACAGTTTAATTAAATGTGAAAAAAGGCTCAAGTTTTACACCATGGTGTTCTTTGTTGTTAAACAGATACCATTCTCTTCAGCTGCTAGTAATGTGTGTTCGTAAGTGACAGAGTTGTATGACGTAACAACTTGGCAGAGCACTGCTTGTATAGACCATATGAGAGTGAGGCAACCTCTCATGTATTATAGGAACCTTGGGATAAAGGATTAAAGGCATGACAAAACATAAATTTAGTGCAGATTTACATTGCATTTGTTCTTACTGAATGATCTTGTACCAACCTTGATTTTTCAATGTTGTTTAATCTTCAAACTGTAATCATTTTATAAAATAAGAATGGGGAATATGTACATTCATCCTGCTTCAAACTTATTAATATTCTGCTTATTTTGTATCAGATTTCTTAATAGGACATTTATTGTTCGAGTAATGTACACAATACAAGTAGCATGGAATAAATTACATCCTCTGCAATTGCAGTTCTCCCCAAACTTCACGTATTTATATATAATTATTATTGTTACCTTTTTTATATTTTATTTATGTTATCTATTGTTATTTATTACTACATTTATTACTTATTGTTATTTATATTATTGTATCTGTTATATCTGTATATTCTACTTGGGTTATTTATTTATTAGATTTTTGTTGCTGTTACTATTTGTAGAATTTATTGTATGGTCACACGATGGTTACACACTCCACTTATTATGCTATTGGACTGTTCAGACTATTTTAAATTGTTGTTACTGAAGTGTTTGATTGTCAGTTTTAGTTCATAATCATAGTAAGTAACGTGAATTATAGACTGCCATCTTGTATGTTATTGTACTTTTGTAAAATTGGTTAAACCGTAGGAAATAAAATAAAATAAAATATAACTGTTTGGTACTGAACAGTGAATTACATATCAGCTGGCATTAACTCCTCAGTTTAACTCATGATTGGTTATGCAGAAACTGGCAGATGATGAGGCCACCTTTGGAAAGTGTAATTGTATGCACAGACAGTGGGTATGGGTTTGTGATCACTGGCATATAACACTTCAGTGGTTACAATGGACCATGCAGAATTCTGCACAGTATGGCAATGGTTATAGGTGAGATTTCAGGTTACATTTCACTAAGCAGTAATTTTAAAATTGTTACAATTCATTAATTGTATATCTACAAATTGTTTATTTCACACAGGAAGAATGTGGTTTTTATTAAAGATATCAATCTTACAAATTATTTAAGCTAACCTTAACCAAATTTATTTGTATACTAACCTGTCATCTTGGTAGTTGTAGTTAGGAGTGTTGTAATAGTCCTGCCCCTGGTTGTAGCTGGTGCTGTGACAAAAAAATGATACAGACTTAACTAGTAAACTCCTTACTTAGAATATTAATACTTAAATAAATAGTCGAAGGTAATGTTTAATTGTTGATATACATATGTAATCTTGTCTCGTGCTAATATCATATTATGTTATTAAAAATTAAAAGTTAGATTTGATCTTAGGCTTAAACAGCCAGCGTCTGCTTAAGCCTAAGATAATATATCTAAAACTTATAGTTTCCGATAACAACTGCATATAGGTATATCTAAACTATTTACAAAATAACTAGACACTTCCTCCATGTGCTAAACTCTACCTTAGCTATGTGTAGCAACATAATAGCTAAGGTGAAACCTCTGGCTAGCTCATAATTAGTGTACATAGCAGCTTGAAACAGCTGTCTCTCGAAAATCTAGATTCTAGTTAGATTTGAATTATTTATTATATTTTGAAATATAATCTAACTTTCACTGAAAACAAATCAGTTAATGTTACCAGTAAGTGACGCCAGGCACAATCACAGCTAGCGCATTTGAAAGTAATTTTTCCACAATACCCTTAAGCAGATGGTTTAATAATTGTGAAAATTTGAATGATCACTTGCCAAATGGGAAAAAAAATGTATGTAAGGTTGTTACTTGGTTGAAAGAGGGAAAGTATAAATGGCCTTATAGGTAATACAGGGGATATTTAGATTCAGATATAACATACCAGCTTGTTGCATATTTTAAGACAAACATGAATAATTATGAGTTACATGATTACGAACAACCAAAGTAGTCTGGTTAGTAACTGAGATTGAAATAATTAAGTTATCCTCAGAAAGGGGCATTTTCAACAGGTTTGATCCAGGTTACCTAAGGGATCTACAGCTTATCATGGAATCTGAACCACATAATATTGTTCTTATTTTTGGTTAGCTGATAAGCTTGCCACAATCCCTTTCATCAACAACTTATAAACCAGGCCATCACCAGACATACATCTCTAGTAGTAACCTTAGAGCAGGGGCTGTATCTATAAAGAAAGGATGAGAACAGAACCTATCACCCACATTCTCTCAAATATTTGACTTCAATTAGGTGGACTACTACACTACACTTTAGTGCTAGCTGTATTTTGCCATTCCTTACTGCTACTGCAACCTCCCTTGTGCTTCTTTGCATATGAAAAGTATATCTAAAACAGCTATCCTACAATCAGTTACCGTCTAATAAAACATGTTTAACTCTAAAACTGTCTGAAAATATATGGTTGAATATGAATTTAACAATAGAATTACATATCATATCAAGACAACTGGTTACAACATGCCATAAGATTAGAAAGTAGTATTTTGGATAGTGGAGTTACATACAAGAGCTGTATTTGGACCGATCCCGTCAAATTCGGATAAGCAAGGTACCAATGAACATTAACACAGTACATTAGAACCTCGCTTAACCAACATATACGAGCCGGGATGACGTCGGATAAGTGAAAATGTTAGATAATAGGGAATTGCAATAAAAACACTAATTTTTGTATAACTAAGTACTTTAATGCATTTTACTAAGAATTAACACTTTAGTATTGTTTAAAAAATCATAAGTTTGGGTTATAGAACACAAGATAAAACTGATAATAATAATTAATACAACATAATAAAATTTCAGTACATGTACAGAGGTATAAGTTGCAAATTACAGAGTTATTTAACAATACCTAAAATGAAAGGTAAATGAACAAAATGTACTAAATATAAAATTATACCATAATAAATAAACTTTATACAAATAAAATATGTATGTATTATTTATTTATTTAAATTTATATTATTTATTAATTTATATTATAAATATTATTAAATATTTATATTATTTATTTATTTATTTAAAAAATGTATTATTTATTTAAATTGACAAGAGTATAAATAAATAAATTAAATTAATTGCACATGAATCTAAAAATTAACGTAAGGTCTGACAGTAAGCAACAAAATTACTGTATCTGCTCATTCAAAATACATTAGCTGACCAGTTACTTATAGCTGTATTGCATTGTTACGTAAGTCACGTAATACAGTACATGTACTTCAGTACACAATCAAATTATGTAACAAAGTTACCGATTTTTGTTGTATAAAAGTCAGTTCCGGCCCGACTATCTTGGACAATCAGAAGTTTTTTACGGCAGTGATTTCGGGACAGGTATGTCGGTTAAAACGGAATATCGAATAACAGCATGTCGGATAATGAGGCTGTACTATATAAGTTTTAAAAATACATCTTAAGGATTCTTGTCAGCTATTCTTGTAGTTTAGGCTTTAGAGGCATCAAATTATGTTTTTTTTTTTTTTACTTTAAGGAAATAATTGGATGATTTTTCCAATTGAATTTAGACGATATATACGACTGAACTTACTTTTTTATTCACCCATTTATTCTTAATACGACGATCATCAAGAAATAGGGGAATACGGGTTTAAATGAGTGTGGTGAATTTAAATGAGTGAATATAGTTATAGTTACAAACTAAGGCAGATTATTCCTTAGAGAGTCTGATTAACTCCTTTCGTTCTTTAACTTCTCCGTCAATTAACACAGGTGTACCTCAAAGCTCAAACTTAGGCCCTGTATTGTTTCTACAGTATGTAAATGATTCGCCTGAGTACCTATCAGAGGGACAAGTCCAGCTTTTTGCTGATGATGTCAGTAACTTTGTACATAGTAGCGATAAAATGACAATAAGAGATAAAGCACAAAATGGGCTAAATGAAGTGAGTCAATGGTGCAGTCAAAATAAACTTCTTTTAAATATGTGTAAAACTAAAGCATTGCAGTTTTATAATCGTAAACAGCATGATAGCTCCCCTCTTCTACACCTTGAACGATTGAGTATTTCAGTTGACTTAATAAAATATCTAGGACTAACCATTAGCGAAGATGGTTGAATGGACACATTGTGTTAAGTAGTGGGCTTTTCATAAAGATAATCCGAATATCTTCATAAATAACTGTCAGTTATGAAGATATTTGTATTATTATTAATAATTTATCTTCATACGTACTTAGAGACAAATTAAGTAAATTAGTAAAGAAGCAACCCTTCAATATCAACTTGCAAAATTATTTTCACACTTTTAGGCATCAACTGAGGAATTCTTTAAAGAAAGCTAAGAGATTTCTTTAGATAGCCAAGATTCAAACTTTATCAGTTTAGTACAAATCCTAAATTATTTTGGGGGTAATTAATAAACTGTCTGGCAGGGTTGTGCAGTAACATTCTTTTCCTATTGAAAAATATCTTCCTATGAGTAATTCTTGTCTAACCATTGAGTCAATTAAACAAGTTTCTTATGATTTTAACTCCTTTTTCTCTTTCGTGGGGCAAAATCTGGCCAATGCTATTATTGATCCTAGTGGGACTACTGTAGTTGATAATAACTTATACAGGTCTGCCAGTCACTTAACTTTACTAGTCTAGTCTCTTTTCCACTTACGTAAGAGATTTGAACTCATTTGATTTATTCGTGTCAAGCAAATATAATGTTTCTACAACTGAGCCTACGCACAGACTATCTGCACATGGAGACTCATTTCCTAATATTATTATTTAGCTTTAATAATTTCTATTATATATACACTTACATGTTCTAATTTAAACTTAATTTATTTTGTAATATTGTATAGACTAAGCTTACTTTTTTGTAAATTCGTTTCTTAAGCTTTTCGATATTTGTATTTTTAATATGAAAATAAACGTTCATTCATTCTTCAAAACTAAGGTAGAAAGTATATAAGTACTATACCTGTCTGTGTGAGGATAAGAGTCAGCATCGTAAAACTTTTCCTCGTACGAACTGTAAGGATCATCATACAGAGTAGTTTGTCGTTCCAGACTTGGCCTTCGTCCACTTGTGTTTGGACCTAGTATCACATTTAAACATTAATTTTCAACTAGCAGTTATGTCAGTTTGTTTTACTGTACAACCATAAAAGGACTTACAGTAGGCCTATATTAAAAAAAGTGACTAAACAATTTATTCAAAATTTTTGTTTAAAAATGTCCTTTGTATTTTAACTTCATTTTTATTTAAGTTTATATGCCTTGTTTTGTTGCCTATTTCCTTGCCATTTTATGTTGAGACCTTGATTAAATACAAAATTGAGAGATGAATAACAGGTATATATGTTTAATTATGGTAACATTGAAATGTTGTTATCATATTGTCTACCTCACAACAGAATAAAATCTATAGGCCTACTTCTTAGTGCTCTGATTAGAGTAATAAATCAATTACAATCTTAGGACTTAGGCTTAAGCGGCCAGTGTCATAACTAGAGTCCGTATTTTCCGGTGACAACCGCGTCAAGGTGCTATGTACATTATTTACAATGTAACCAGACGTCTCGCCTATGTCTCAGCGATACCACTGAGGATACCACATCAGGTAAGGGCGAAACGTCTGGTTACTTTGTAAATAATGTATATAGCACCATGACGTGGTTTTCACCATAAAGTATATATTAAATCAATTACAAATTTAATTCATTTATTTTTGCTCAAATTTGGTTTTAGAGGGTGAGGAGGCAATAACACAGATAACTTTGAAGAGAGAAGTAATAGAACAGGTAGAGCAAGTCAGAGATATGAAAAGTTTGTTCACAAAAGCTATGTGTTTTAGAAAAGAAGTAAAAATAAATAAATAAACCTTTATTTACCAAATCATACAATATACAAACAGAGGAATATAATTATTAATATGTATATTAAGATTAACAAAATATATTAACTGTCTACAATTATATTTTTGCAATGGTATTTACATCCATATTTACAAAATAAGAGTTGCAATGGTAAAGGAAGGCTTTAATAAAAAGACAAGATTATTATGTGGCCACTCGAAAAAAAGAACTACGAAAGAGATGAATGAAAAATTTTACATCTAGAGTGTGTTGCTTCTGCTGTCAATATAGAGCAGAACATCAAAACTAAGAAAAGATTATATAAGAAGACTAAATGCAATGAAAATATTGCTATGTAGGAGGATGGAAGGTGTTACAAAGAAAGATACTGTGATAAATTAAGCAGTATAGAGAAGATAAAGAGAGGAGAGGCAAATAGTTCAAGAATTACGCAGGAGAAAAAGAAATTGGCAAGGTGTACAATGAGAAAAGAGTGTTTATTGAGGGCAGTTATCGAAGGAATGGAATAGGGAATAAAAAGATGCCAGATGATAGATGACATAAAGGATGGAAAAGAATACTGTGACACAAAGGAAAAGGCACAAGACAGATAAAGATGGAAAAACCTGCCAGGAAGCAGAAATACCAATGATGATGATGATGATGAAACGTAACGGTTGAAGGTTGAAATGGTTAGTGAACCATCAACTAACTCTATTTTTTCAACACTATGCATCAACTTCATTACAACATTTATCTCAAACACGGTAGAATTGGCTTCATATGTCGTCGAGCAGTACATATGGTATTGCCTCTGCCAGCCGTATGCAACATGTTCCTCGTATAGAGGAGGGTGACCGTCTTAGTGATGCTAAATAAGTGAAATGAAATGACTACAGATTGCTCTGCAATTCCTCGTGGTGCTGGCTGTCTTCATTCTTTTTATTCTTCCGATTCATCTTTCTGTGATAAGATAACCTCGAATTCCTCTGCGAAATGGAACGTTTATCATTCATCTCTCAATATTAAATATAAATGAGGCTTGTCCGACTTTCCCTTCAATATTCCAATATGTAGTTTAAAATCATAAAAAAAATAAATAAAAAATATAAAAAAAAGAAACAAACAAATCTTTGACTAATAATGGTTTCCTATAGAGTGGTGAATACTCAGCTAAGTTTTATTGAACCTCGAACCTTTGTGCTTCAAAGTAATCCAGCTCAAGTCAAGCTTGCTTATATACGTGGTTTTACGTTTTTTACATATTAGACCGTTGGAATAGTTTGAACTGTACTCCTTTTCTCACAATTGGTATTCTAATCGAACGAAAGATATAATTTTTTTTATTCTAGTACAATTTACTATTTGTATTACAAATTATCTAGTTTTATTTTTAAAAACACAGTTTTTGTGTCACGTTATCAAAATACTTCATGTAAGCTGTGCTTCTGAGATGAAACCTATTTTATAATGTATTACAGAGTTCTTTTTATTTATTTGCCAAAATGACTAAATTCAACAAAACCAAAGGTATTAACCAATTTTTTTTAATATATTAACGGTATTTTGTTAAGCCCAGAACCATGTTAATTCCTCAAAAAACTTGCAATGATAAAATTCCATCGTGGAGTGGTGTTTAAGCAATCAACATACAGGCCTGATATAACTTTTTAATAAAGGTTTTTAGGAAAGTGACGTTAACCAGACTAGAAGCGCAAAATTTTAAATACAGCCCTGCACATATCAGTACTAAAAAGCTCTTCTGCCCTAAACAATAAATGCATGTAATTGCGTGTAAATGGGAAAGTAACTTACACAACGTGGGGCTTACACTGATAATCACTTCCATAATTGGAGATGATGATAATTTTATTAACTGTCTTATTAAAATTGCAAAGATGCTTTGTAGAATCTGAAAAGATGAAAAGACTAAAACTTTGTTACTTGATTCTTTCCTGAAATCATCTCAATACCTAGTGTCAAACAATTCCATACTATGTATAAATATTAATAAATTATAGGAAATTAGTAAACATCCTGCACGTACAATTTTTGCCAAGTTCTTTTCTGATGTAAACTATATAACTGAAGCTTTGTTCAGGCCTACACTTAAATTTAAATTAACAGAAGTAATTTTTAAGCTTTCATTTAAAATTATAAAAGAAAGGAAAGGGAAAACTAAAAATCACTAACCGTACTTCATCAGGCGGTTAGTTAGCATTCATAGTTAGTAATTTGCCTGCTTGCACTGCTTGGTCCTAAAATGTCAGGACGATTTATGATTAACTGATTTAGGATAACTATTATTCCTATATCCTTATAGTTATAATCCACTAATTCTTCAACCTAGAAATTGTGTTTTCTATATGAATGGATAAAAACAGTTTCTATATTAGAGAAAGTAACTATTTTCAACTGTTCTTGATGAAGAGTAAATATTTCCAAATGTAATAGATAAAAATTAAATTAAATTGTAATATATCCAACCGTATATGATAAAGAGTAAATATTTTCAACTGTACGGAATAAACAGTAAATATTTCCTGTAGTATAAGATAAAGCGTAACTACGAGTATATCCATCTATACAAGATAAAGGATAAATATTTCCTGTGGTATAAGATAAAGCGTAACTATGAGTATATCCATCTATATAAGATAAAGAGTAAATATTTCCTGTGGTATACAATTAAGCGTAACTATGAGTATATCCATCTATACAAGATAAAGAATAAATATTTCCTGTGGTATAAGATAAAGCCTAACTATGAGTATATCCATCTATACAAGATAAAGAGTAAATATTTCCTGTGGTATAAGATAAAGCGTAACTATGAGAATATCCATCATTACAAGATAAAGAGTAAATATTTCCTGTGGTATAAGATAAAGCGTAACTATGAGTATATCCATCTATACAAGATAAAGAGCAAATATTTCCTGTGGTATAAGATAAAGCGTAACTACGAGTATATCCATCTATACAAGATAAAGAGTAAATATTTTCCACTGTACAGAATAAACAGTAAATATGTCCTGCGGTATAAGATAAAGCGTAACTACGAGTATATCCATCTATACAAGATAAAGAGTAAATATTTTCAAGTGTACAGAATAAACAGTAAATATTTCATGTGGTATAAGATAAAGCGTAACTATGAGAATATCCATCTATACAAGATAAAGAGTAAATATTTCCTGTGGTATAAGATAAAGCGTAACTATGAGAATATCCATCATTACAAGATAAACAGTAAATATGTCCTGTGGTATAAGATAAAGCGTAACTATGAGAATATCCATCTATACAAGATAAAGAGTAAATATTTCCAAGATAAAGAGTAAATATTTCCTGTGGTATAAGATAAAGCGTAACTATGAGAATATCCATCATTACAAGATAAAGAGTAAATATTTCCTGTGGTATAAGATAAAGTGTAACTATGAGTATATCCACCTATACAAGATAAAGAGTAAATATTTCCTGTGGTATAAGATAAAGCGTAACTATGAGAATATCCATCATTACAAGATAAAGAGTAAATATTTCCTGTGGTATAAGATAAAGCGTAACTATGAGTATATCCATCTATACAAGATAAAGAGCAAATATTTCCTGTGGTATAAGATAAAGCGTAACTATGAGTATATCCATCTATACAAGATAAAGAGTAAATATTTCCTGTGGTATAAGATAAAGCGTAACTATGAGTATATCCATCTATACAAGATAAGGAGTAAATATTTTCAAGTGTACAGAATAAACAGTAAATATTTCCTGTGGTATAAGATAAAGCGTAACTATGAGAATATCCATCATTACAAGATAAAGAGTAAATATTTCCTGTGGTATAAGATAAAGTGTAACTATGAGTATATCCACCTATACAAGATAAAGAGTAAATATTTCCTGTGGTATAAGATAAAGCGTAACTATGAGAATATCCATCATTACAAGATAAAGAGTAAATATTTCCTGTGGTATAAGATAAAGCGTAACTATGAGTATATCCATCTATACAAGATAAAGAGCAAATATTTCCTGTGGTATAAGATAAAGCGTAACTATGAGTATATCCATCTATACAAGATAAAGAGTAAATATTTCCTGTGGTATAAGATAAAGCGTAACTATGAGTATATCCATCTATACAAGATAAGGAGTAAATATTTTCAAGTGTACAGAATAAACAGTAAATATTTCCTGTGGTATAAGATAAAGCGTAACTATGAGAATATCCATCTATACAAGATAAAGAGTAAATATTTTCAAGTGTACAGAGTAAACAGTAAATATTTCCTGCGGTATAAGATAAAGCGTAACTACGAGTATATCCATCTATACAAGATAAAGAGTAAATATTTTCAAGTGTACAGAATAAACAGTAAATATTTCCTGTGGTATAAGATAAAGCGTAACTATGAAAATATCCATCTATACAAGATAAAGAGTAAATATTTCCTGTGGTATAAGATAAATCGTAACTATGAGAATATCCATCTATACAAGATAAAGAGTAAATATTTCCTGTGGTATAAGATAAAGCGTAACTATGAGAATATCCATCTATACAAGATAAAGAGTAAATATTTTCAAGTGTACAGAATAAACAGTAAATATTTCCTGCAGTATAAGATAAAGCGTAAATATGAGTATATCTATCTATAAAAGATAAAGAGTAAATATTTTCAACTGTACAAAATAAACTTTAAATAATTCCTGTGGTATAAGATAAAGCGTAACTACGAGTATATCTATCTATACAAGATAAAGAGTAAATATTTTCAACTGTACAGAATAAACAGTAAATATTTCCTGCGGTATAAGATAAAGCGTAACTACGAGTATATCCATCTATGCAAGATAAATACAAATTTCCTGCTGTACATTACTAAGAGTAACATTTCCAAAGATTCCATATTATTATAGTAAAGTGTCAAAGATTATTATCATGGGTTTGACACGTTAAGTGCCAAAGCAGTATCGGAGGAACATACCATGAAGAGTAAACCATTATTCGTCGTCGTATATGTATGGTATACACATATAAAATAGATACTAGATCAAGTATATAGCATTACTTTCTATTTATATGTGTTTGAAATGTCGGCCGATCGGTCCAGCATGTAATTCTACATTACCAAAAATGTATTGTAAAATGACATGTAGGGCCGGTTGGATGACTAAGAAATTCCCTTTTTTCTGCTTCAATGACGAATAATACAGGTTTCCTGCACTTCACAAGGTCGTATTTTGACTGTCCATAACTGATTTCAAGGAAGACATCTTCATGAACTAGCTTCCAGAATGGTCAACTTTCTCCGGTAAAACAAACAGGACATCCCCTACCTCAAGGAATCAAACAATGTTTTTGGAGTTGGAAAAAACGATACACCTGAGAATGGCATGTAAAATAAGCTGTGTATAGGATCAACAAATAACAGAAAAAAGGCCAAAAATATAACACTAGTAACAACATACTTTGCTAAGTGTCTTGGTACCCCATTTACATGCAAAATTTGCTTCGAGGAATAAAATAAACATTATTGATACAAATTTTTAATTATGTTAGTTTTATTCTAAAATCAAGTTTTTGGTAATTTAATGAATAAATGTAACAACAATAACTTATTAGTAGTTTTTATTATAATTCCCTCTAGCTACAGACTAGTGGAATTGTAAACTGTGCTGTCATACCAATCGGAACAATACAAAAATGAGTGTATTTAAATTTGTTACTTAGTAATAATTAGGTAACTAAGTGAAAATAACAATATTTCACTTTTTACTTTGGATAGTGATTGTTAAAAAGGTTCATAGGTTATCTGATAGGTAGTGCTAGTTGATGATAAAACTACTTTTTTAAATACCTTTTTTAAATCTGATGTGTTAAATCCGATCGGCCGACACACCACTACTTTAAAACTGCAGTTACCGTACCGATCGGAACGACATGGCACTTAACGTGTTAAACCTATAAGTACAATAAATGCACTATCAGTTGTCTTTACCTTTATTCCTTCTGCTTGAAGAGGTTTTCTGTGTGTTGCACTGCTGAGGAGGGTATATTCTTGTGCTAGTCTCATAGTTTCTATCTGTGTACCCATCTTCATACCAACTTGTTTGACTGAAACAAAGTATTGTAAATCTCCCAGTAAGTTTGGTAAGTAAATTTTTTTATTGTTAATCAATAAAATGCTAACAAAATACAGAAGTTCAAGATAAAACTAGTTAATATATCACTTACATGTTCTTGAGAAAAATTTATAGAAAATTATTTGAGTTTTATTGTGTTTAAATTAGGTTATTATGTAAAACAAGGTAAATATTTTTAACTTATGATATCATAACTTAATACATTGAGTGCAGTCCACTCAGATGCAAGAGACATGACTCCAGCGCACAGGGCAGAGCCCTCGCCTATGGACCACTCAGATACAAGGGGTCTGCCTCATGCCCTGCAGCGACGCCCCGTGCATCCGAGTTGGCCATAGACGAGAGCTCTGCCCTGTGCGCCGGAACCATTCATCCTGCATCTGAGTGGCCTGCACTCAACGTGTTCATTTAAGACATTTGGTTATGAATTAACCCTCTACATACATTGTAATTTTTGTTTCGTATTCTTATATTCGTTCATAGTTATGTGAACCAAATGCATAACAAGGTTATTCGTAGCTATCAGCAGAATCTGTACACTTAAATTTTCATAACACTTCATTTTCATGTGGCTGGTTGGATGGGAGCAGCACAGCACATGGGGAATATTGTGTATGCGCGGGTTCCTTGCACCTTCTTTAAGATTTAGAGAAGCAACGATTTAAGATGACACTTCACTTCTAAGACATTAGTAGTAATGATAGACAGTCGTTCAATGTCACTTAGGGGCAATATTATTTTTATACAGATTTTTTAAATTCTTAAATAACCAAAAATAATTCACAATTGGAAATGAATCCTGAGGAGGGTTCATTTAAGAATCGGTAGTTTAAAACCAATGTAAACTCTTGTGTGGAATCGTCCAGATATTGTAAAAAAAAACTATTAATAAAATCAATATATAAAAGCTGAGAGTAACAAGGAAATTCAAACACTTTGACTCAAAGAAGCTGGATTCCAGAACCATGCCATGAGTTCCCTTCAGCCTTCTTATAAAAAAGCATGTGTCTGAAGTTTCTTCTTGATTTTCTTTATGTCCATCATCTAATAATTAGTTTGGGAGAAATATGTTCATAATTTACAAGGGCTATCCAGAAAATAAGTTCCTTTAAAATATAAAATAAACACAAGTACATGAACAGATTTTTACTACTTATTTCTCTACATGTGTTCCTCCCACATTATAAGACACTTGAAATATCTGGAAAGTTTTTAAAAATGTTTGGTTCCCAATATCTGAGGTGTGTCAGCTTTAGTACTTAGAGTGCAACCAATTGGTGATAGCATAACTTACATGTTAGAATGTCATGCAAAACTTAGTCTGATAATCCTGAAATAGTGAATTGATGATTTAGTCATTTATCGTCACGACAGTTCTATCTGTCACAATAGATAATCGGCCACTTCTTTCTCACCAGGAACATTAGTTCGTCCCACCAAAAACAAACGACACTGTTTTCTTAATGATCATTCATAATGATCTCACCACATACAGCACACAGTTCAATGAGTGCAAATCTAAATTTTTTTCATAAAGATAAAGTATTACTTTTATATGAAGTGGGATTTTCTGTGATTGCATCCATTTAGAGTATTAGTCTCAACTTTGGTATCAGTCACTCATATATTTAGAATAAGAAAATCTATTCTATATATAGATTATCATATATTATGACTAAACTAGAGTGAAGGAAATAACAAAATCTTTTAAGAAATTATTATCAACAGTAAAAAATTTATGCTCAATATAAATTCAAAACTTGAATGTGTTATACATAAATTTTGCAGAAGTGAGAGTTTCTATATATTTTACTGATATTACATTAATATAATTAATGTCCTACCTGTCCTCATAATCCCATGTGTTCTTTCTTCTTCTGAAAAAATAAATAAAATAATAATAATAAAGAATATTATATTTGTAGTGATATAGTGACTAATACACAATATAGAAAATAAATGCTGATAAAGCTTGATAATTTCTCAACCGTTCCAGGCGAAGCATTGAAACTTAGCAATGCAATAACTGTATAATTTCTATCCCTTCCCACTTACAAAGAATATCTTTAATATAAGTATATGTACTTATGCAATCAAATTATAGGCCTTTATTCATGTAACACAACGCTAAAAATATCATCTCCAATGGGCGATTAATTTGTAAATGACAGCCATTCGAAGTGTGTATTAGATTACCATTGGCTAGGCATTGTAAAATTATGGAATGGTTAAATCATTCAACTACTATGGATACCGAACTCAAAAGCTTTATGATGTTTACAGGTCACAAACCTCTACTAATAAGATGTATTAAAAAAAAAAAGTAAATGAAATGAAATGAAAAACAACTTTATTTTTAAGGTGAAGTATCAAGTAGCCTGCTGCAATCCTGGTGAATGGTCCACTAGGAGTAAGAAGTTTTTAATTAAGGGAAAGGCAAAACTTGCATCAGGTTAAATGTACCTATTATTAGAACAAGATTCTGAAAATGTAATAACAACAGGGTCATTCTTTGGAAAATGACAGCAAATTAATCTCAGATAATTGTTGAATTTCAAACAGCTACCATATTTGACCCGGTTGTTCATTAGAGATAAAGTTTGCGGCATTGTGCTCTAACGATAAAGACCTTCACTTTGATATCGATACTAACATATGCTTTGGACTCCAAGAAGTATAGAAATCCCTGGGAAGAAATATAAATTGTTCAGTTATGGCGACAAGTACAATTTTAGATCATGTTTATGTGTGATGAGTTTTATTGCTTTATTTGGAATGGTTGAGAAAACGTTAAGCTATATCAGGACTTTTCCCACCCTTTATATGTTTTAGTAAAAGTATTAAGTCTTGCAATGCCCTAAAAAGCATGAGATAGTCTACTTTTGTAAAGTTCCATTACTACCCTCTAGTTGCTCGCTCATTGAAAGACTAACTCTAAAAAGCTATAAATTAGATAAATAGCTTTTTGATTCTTCTAGGTGCTAGAAAAATTCTAGCATAACTCAACTTTGTCAATTTAATTGTATTTTTGATTGGAAAACATTTTTTAAGACTTTCTTAAAAGGAAAAGAAAGAGGATTTATCACTTAATCACATACAATCTTCAATGTTTGTGCAGGAATGACGAATGTCTCCCTTATGTTTCAATTTGGGTTTCGAAACTATAAAATATTATGTCTTTGGGTTAAAAGCACAAATTGTCTCAAAATATATTTATATTTAATACTGAACTTGCATTTTCGTTCAAATCAAATTAAAGCCAAACTGGAATGCTGATGCTTATTTTGGTACGACCCTGAGTACATATTACCAATGATTGTATAAGCACACAGACAGATTTACTCATTTCATCTAATTGTAAATGTTGTGTCTCAAATTATCTGCTGTTTTAATGGTCCATTGTGGAGCGTATGTAAGTGTAATGCAGTTTTAACCAGAAATTGTAGCAGACCTCACTAACTAACCTAATTACAGGCATAATTGTAAGTAATAATATAATGATCGATATTACACCACAGTTTCAGCCTGTAAAGCTTCTAAAATTTTGGAGTTTATTTTACTACGATAGTTCGGTGTCCATACGTTCATACAGTAGACGCTCCCTTAAATGGTAACCTTGTTACCAGGGGTTTAGTTGGATAATGATTGGATCAGTCAATTCGAGGTTCTTTATATTACAGTAAGTAAAACTCTTCATGTTACAGTTTATCTTAAAACTCTTTATATTACAGTTATATGTTTTTAAGTATTTATTTAAATATATAATTTAAAAATTACATAGACATTACAGATTTCCAAGTTTTGTGTGAATATTAAATTAATTGTTTTATGATGAATAATCAAGAATATCTGCTGTACCTAGCTAGACCTACCAACTCTCCTGCAAATAGCGAAAGACACCTGCAAATCACCATGAAATCACTCTCTCATGCATCAAAGGGAAAAACTCCAGCATTTGTTGTACGAGCCATGGGAGGATTTTCACGCTATAAGACTGCCATTTTTACCCTGTGAGTTTGGCAGTTGGCTGAAGACTTCACTAACTACCAAATTTCTAGAAGATGAAGACATCGATAAAGATGTCTGGGAAGCAGCTAAAGACGAAGAAGGTCACATTAAAATGGACTACATCTGGGGATTTTTTTCTAAAATGGAAGTTGTTATTCGTTTGAATATTTTGAACATTTATAAAATGTTGCAGAAGCGATTATAGTATTAACTCATTCTAACGTCTCTCAAGAGAGGGCATTCTCGATGATTCGGAAGAACAAGATGTGTTTCCGATTCAGTCTCAATTTAGAAAGAACTCTTTTGTCAATCTTATATGTGAAGTTAGCATTAGAACAAAATAAACATTTTAATCCAACAATACAGAAAGCTACTCAGAACAGCGAAGAAAGTAACTAAAATTTATAATGAATTGCAATCAATTTAACTTATGTTTTAAATTTTACTTTATTACAATATTTTTTTTAATTAGAAAAGTAAAAACATTATTTGATGTGAATGTTAATGATTAAAATTGTATTTTAAAGAGGAGAGTACTAATTCATATTTAATCTATTCAAAGTTGTTGCTCTCATCATAATTTTTCAGGTCTGTATGAATCATAGATTACAAATTCATAGGTCTGTATTACAAATTTTATAGTCGTCCATTTGTGGCACATGACCTGAATCCAGAGAAGTCTCATCAAGAAACAACTGGATAAAAATAAGTCACTATTTTAAGAAAAGGTAGTAGTAAAGTGATAGCTGGTTAAGAGAGATTTTATGATCACAACAGACTTAAAGTTTGTAATCTCCTTCTGAAGATCTTGAGTTCATCTTGGCCTTAACCCTTTGAGTGCCAGATATTTTTACATGTTGAACCTCAAGAGTTGCCAGAAGTTTCTGCATATGACTACCCAAGAGTGCCAGATAAAAAATGCAGTTTTTGCAGTAGTTTAGTAAAATTGCCATAGAAACGCTAAATATCATCATAAAATAGTAATTCTTGTTTTGCTTTCTTACCAAATAAATTCTCTTTAAATTAAGCTGAGAAATTATATGAATTTATTATTTATTTTTTAATAATTTTTATTTTTATTTTTTATTTTTTTATTTTTTTTATTTTTTATGACTTTGAACCCATAAAGCATGTGATAATATTTATGGAAATGTAACTTGTTATATATTTTCTGAAAGTAAATTTAGTTTTCAATATCACTTGAAAATTTGATCAAGTTTGAATAACTTTACGACTTACAAATTAAACATACATAATATTATAACAAAGAATGAAATAAAGAAGAAATTACTCACCAAAAAATAGTTTGTTTCAAATAAAAGAGAGTTTTTCCCACTTAAGTTTTAATCATACAGTTTCACACACACTTATTTATATCAGAAAATTGTCAAATAAAATTCTATTTACAAGTTTATATACAAATTAGGTCTATAAACCTAATTTGAAGTCCCGATTCTTTTGCAAAATCCAACAAAGTATTTTCACTGACTGGTGAAGCACTTCTCTTTTGAGCCATTTATATAAATAAAAACTAAAACTAAATATACTAAACCAAATATAAATTCACTTATTTCAAAACACTACTACAAAACATATGACAACGAAAAGCAAACAAAACAAAACAAAGCACATCAATTATGATCTAGTAGTAGCACGGTAGCAACAGCTGACACCACAGCCTTTTGAATAACAATCACATTCATCAATCTGTGCACTCTGAAAAAGACGACGAAATAATACAAAATTATATATAATATTAAAGATTGTTTCATTTACTTTCAGGAAACATATAGACCATGGATATATGACTAAAATCAGTGGAGTAATAAACTAATTACGATACAACGATATATCGTTGCACGGCGTTTTTCGGTAAACATCGGCAAAACGATATATCGTTCCTTGGCGTTTTTCAGCAAAGATCGGCAAAACGATATATCGTTGCAGGGCGCCCAAAGGGTTAAATCAAGACTTTAACCTAGACTACCTCGTAGGCTCCTTGTAGTTCCTAGGCCGGCTGTTGTAGGAGAGAGGTTCTTCATGGTCATTGTAGTTCCTGGAGTTATCACCCGAATATGAGTTATAATAGTCCTCTCCTACTCTCGGCACTCTTCTTCTTGGGTGGTGTTGGGGACCTGTCACAAGAAAATGTTTTTATTTTCATAGATATAATTGTTAAAAGGCACATACCTAATTATGATAGAAACACAAACAATATCAAATTAAACTTATACTCATGTATTGAAATATGATTATGGTGGCAATATCATCAAGGGTGTTCTACCCTCTGGAAGACCCTGCTTCAGCCTTCCGAGTAACCTCTTTGTTTTCAGCAAGAGTTTTTGCTGTCTCACACTACCCTCCTTATACCTTCACAGTCCACCCTGACAACTTCTTCTTCCCTTTTCTTTCTTTCCCCTAACTTTTCCTTCTATTGCTGTCCTGCTCAACAGGCTATCTCTCACGTTGTCACATGTCCTAAGCAATTCATTTTTCTTCTTCTTACAGTTTTCAATATTTCCCTCTC
This sequence comes from Stictocephala bisonia, assembly GCA_035578905.1. NCBI lineage: Eukaryota > Metazoa > Arthropoda > Insecta > Hemiptera > Membracidae > Stictocephala > Stictocephala bisonia. The sequence goes on along the minus strand of JAQJVL010000338.1, from coordinate 349,274 downwards.
TTCACCCACTCTCCTCAGTACTTCATCCTTTGCACTATATCTTCCTATCCTACTTTCTCCATCTGTTTCCCAATCCATATCTCCATTGCTTCCAATGTCTTCTTTCCTAAAAGTCCATGTTTCCTTCTCATATAATAAAACACTCCAAATAAAACATTTCCTAAATATTTTCCTCAGCTTCTTATCCAATTGTCCACAAACTAAATGTATATTTTTATTAAATATTTGTTTTGCCATATAATAGGTAAAAACAGGCATATATTTATTGCATTTATTCTAAAACACCTTTCTATTATCATGATAAAGGTCCATTTGAATCATAATTCTAAGATAGGTTAATAAGCTAATATGCTTTGCTACTAAGTACCGGTATATTTTCCCTCCGTACACCAATGCTCAAGGCAGCACCTGAACTACATGTTTGAATATACTCATAAATTTAACTTAAATTTAGTTTTTGTGAGTGTCTTACCTGAGACACTTGATAAATTTAGGTCAAGTGTCAGAATTATTTGGGGTTTAGGTATTGTATTGTATGATACAGGAAAGCATGCTTACTATTTTTAAGATAACACACACACACATAAAAAAGGTAGAACCATTACAAAGACATTTCAAGGCTACTGGCCTTGTCTTAAGTCCATCGCAGAAAAGGGTTAATGGTCTAGAGTATAGTAGGGCTGATGTAGATATAATGAAGACAACACTGCAACCCCCAGCTCATCCAAACTACACTACAGTCTTCCATTAACCCTTATCTACAATATACCGAAGATAAGGCCAGTGGCATTGAAAATTCTCCAAGATTGTTTAAACTTTTTCTTGTGAGTGTTTTACATTTGAAAAGGATTTACCATGGAATTAAAAAAAAAAAATGGTAAGCTTTGCTTTAAAAGGGTTAATTTAAAAAAGGAATTTAAAAAATCAGTAAAAAGTTGTTCTAAACAAAACTTAATTTAAATTTACGATAATTTATTATTCAATTAGTGTCTAGGCCAAATCACAGATACAGGGTTAAATAATGGCAGCAAATGATAAGCCACCAACTGATAGTCATCAGTGGACCTCTGTTAATACATTCACTGCGGCTTGAACCGATGTTGCCGCCAGTTAACCGATTCTGGGTGTACATAGCAATGTTCATTGTTGCCAAGTCTTTGTTTTTACCAAGTAGGTAGGCTGCTGTTTTGATGGTTACCGGGTAATCTTGTAGTGGCTTTTGCAAAGATATTTTCTATTTAGTTCACTTCTCCTTCAGCATAACTACTCTATATTGTGTTCAGTTCATTATGAAGTGTAATGTAAAGTTCATTTTGTTAAGTATCGACATAATTCAATAATTGTAGTTGTAATCATGACTGTGAATCTAGAAACAGCGCTCAAGATTAATGTGAGTCTTAAGACATCGATAACCTTGAGTAAAAGGCAGATGTTCTAACGTTCAAGATTAAAACTTAGAACCAATGCACCCCACTCGTATACTACAATACATTACAATAATAGTATTTATAACTGACTAGCAGTATTTTTTATTTTCTTATTTAAAGATGAAAACATGCAGTTCAGAAACATTCTTGCCATTTTGCGACGACTTGTAAATAAGTTATTTTGTCATTTTCTTTCATAGAGCACATAACGCTAAAGAAAAATAACTAAAACATATATGCCTTGTATTTCAAATCAAATCAAAAATTATTTATTCTACCATTTCTTTGTACATATACAAATTGTTCAAATACAACTGGAAAGTATAATTTAATTGTTTATACAATTTCTTATCTATCAACAAAAAAAAAAGAAACAAATATCTACATGGAAATTACAACTTTTGGTAAAATAAATAAGCACCCCAGAGTAAAAACTGTTTTGGGGTTGCTATTACTTAAATAAACTAAAACTAAAGGTAGCGAGCTGAGTGAAATTCAGATTCAATATTAGTAAGACAAAAATACAACAAAATTTGTTCTACATTTTTCAAGCAATATTAGAGGAAATTTAGTAAATGAAATATTTGTTACCACTATGAATTAGGAAAATAAATTTAATAAACAAATTAATTATATGCAAACTAAGCCAATATTTTTTCAATATTGTGCAAGACACAAGCCATTTTTTAACCATTTTTTAAAATTTTGTCTTAGAAGTAGAATTTTTTATTTCCACGGATAGTACATTAAAAATTCTAGGAGCATTGAAAGAAAAGCATTTCTGGAACAATGTCAGGTTAGGCTGTGGCACTGTAACTACTTTAGGATTCCTAAGGCCCATACGATTATATTCTGTATTAACTGTATTTTCTGCATTTGTCCGTTGTACATTAAACTGAATTCTTAGAAGCTTATAAACATAAAGCATTCTTACTGGTAGAATGTTTAATTGTTTAAAAAGTGGTTCAGTATGTTCAAATATATTTCTATGCATCATTACTCTGACAATTAATTCTTTTCTGTAAATTTAAAACTAGTCTCAAGTTAGTTATATATGTGCCTCCCCAGCAACTGAGTCCATATGCCATTTGAGATTCTACCGTTGCAAAATAAACCATTCTCATTATTTCCAGGTGACAAAGATTTGTTAAAAGATACATTTTCCTTGTAGCATTCAGCAATTTTTTTCTTAGGTTATCTATATGAAATTTCCAATTCAATTTACTATCTATTACAATGCCTAAATATTTATAATGTTTAACTTCCTTTACTTCTAGACAATGACAGTTTGAATTTAAATTGCAGTTAATATCATGGTACTTTAATATCTTTTCATTTTTTCTATCTCCTCTTAAATTAAAAATCATGTATTTACTTTTTTCACTCAATGTTAAGTAATGTTTATTCATCCAATATCGTATTACCTTAATATCAGATTACATTTTAATAAATAATGATTCGATTTAACTGCATTATGTGATCTAATCAGTGATTGTGTAGTTAAGGATTTTAAGATTGGTTTATCTTAAGGTGAATAATGAATAAATGGGTAACTAATGAATATAGATGACCCATGTAGTCTGGTTGCAGATTATGTCTTGTATACAGAAAATATTGTCTATAGATAATTTTATAATCTTATATTCTCACTCTTACATTCTTACCTTGTGATTATTTTAAGGCCAATATTTGAGTGTAGGATGAGTGAAGTCTATTTACTAACTGATTTTTACTGTTCCTCAGGAATAGCTATTTATTAGTAGCCAAATAGTAGGGCAACTAAGGGACCAACAGCTTTACGTGGAATCTGAACCAATTAGTATTGGTCTGATTTTAGCTGATTGACAAAACTGATACTGAGTTCTCTTCCCTAGACAACATCTAGATCATGACTACCACCCAATATGGACCCCAGACTTCTTAGTAGTAGCCACGCTGATGGCAACCATTGAGCAGATGCCGTGCCAGTATTAGGAGGCTAAGGACAAAACCTATTGTCTACAATCTCCACAACACTATCCCCAAGTAGCTGGGTTACAGCACTTCACCACTAGCGACTAGGCAACTAAAAACACTACTATTTAACAGAAAAGCACAGATTCATGATTGAAGCTTGCTAAAAACCAATCTAGCACTGGTACTCATATACTTGAGTCAGACCAGAGCTAATAAAGTTCATCCAAAATTATTGCTGTCACATTATACACAACTTAGTCAAAACAAAATAAAAAAATTTGGAAAATTGTAAACAAAGATAAATTTAAATGAAGATATCTTTTAATTATACCGGGAGCTAAGTGATGACCATGCTGTACAGGCATCGGCTGGCCTGGCGGCTCATCAGTCTCGTACGAGTTCTCTCTGCTTGTCTCCAAGGAGCGCTGCGGGGTGGACATCTGGTGAGCTGTGTTGCGGAACTGACTTGCGGAGCTGTTGGCGTGCTGCCCCACCGGGTAGTTCAGGTCACTCGTGTAGTCACTGTCCTCCGAGTACCCAGCTACAGACATCACAAAAAATTAGCTACTTGTATATATTACCGTGAAACAGTATTAATTATTAAAATCAGTCATTTTAGTCCCGTACAGATGACCAACTATAACTTACATACCTCGGCCAATCTGTCTACATGAAGGAACTTGAAAACCGATTCAAATTTAAAAATCCATCTTCAGATCCTTGGGGATTAGCTGCTGGACTTCGTCCTCATTAAGTTTACTAAAACTGCACATTAGACAAGCACAGCATAGTTATGAAATATATATTAAAGATTTATTTTAAAATAAATATTATTTGTCTTGTGGCTTTGTGAACTGTCATGTTTGTGTGACATAGTTTTAGTAAACCTAATAAAGACGAAGCCTAATACCTGATGTACTATGATCTAAATAAGGAGTTTTGAATCTAAAAATGGTTGACAAGTTTCTACATCTTGACAGATTTACTGAGGTACATTAGCACAGTATAGAGTATAAATTAATTATTGGTAAATATATAATTCTAAACACTCCTAAAACGTTTGATTATTTTAAAGTAGTATAAAAGCTAATATTTATATGAAAGGTTGCTTTGAGGCGACAACTAGTTTTTTTTACAGAAAAAACATAACATTTGTTTTAAACAGATGGTAAAAAATTTAATAGCAAAATTGCTGTATAATGTCAATTTTTTTCATTTAACACATTTTAAAACAAAAATCTGATTGAAACAAATATACTGTAATTTATTTTTGAAAAACTACTTTAGTCGTTCAAAAAACTAATTAGTTTATCCTAATTCTAGATATTCCTCACAAAATTTTTGTGGTTTGCATTAAATCTAATCAGTGTCCTGAATAAAATTATAAGCATATTTATATTTTTTGGATATAGTCCTTGTTTTTGACAACTATACATAATTTGTAGTGATAACAGTTTTGCCAAACCCTAGTCTATTACTTAGAGAAATAAATTAATGGACCAAAATACTTTTCTAATTCATGTCCAGCATAAAAGTTATATCAAATAAAAAAGTCAGAAAAATCACACTGTATAACGGATATTTGAAAAAAATTAGATTTGCTAGAAATCGGAATTTCAGATATATGTACAGTAGTTGTCAATTCAAAACTAAAACTAAGTTTTCTCCAGAGTAAACATGTTACCAAAAAATAAAATTACTGATGATAAAAATTTCAAGATTTGATATGCGTCTATAAAGTGCATATATACCAAAATATCCCTAAAATATTTAATTCAAAGTAACACAATTGACAGACTAATAAAATCCATTATAGATATTTGTTATAACTGATGAACTACTGAGAGTTTTCTTGGTATTATAACATCAATATATTTCAATAGTATTTGTCTATATTAGGTATATTGGTCAAATAATAATTTGGCTTTCTGAAACATTCATTGAGTACTAAATTAAGTGTGGGAGAGATTGTAAACTTCCGTTTTACTTGGGTTTTAAAATGAAACTTTAATGAGAGAATACACTTGAAATAACATGTAAAGAACTTAGCTGATTTAAATAAACATGTAATCCAACATAAAATTACCATAGTACATACATACATACATAGTACAAACATTTGAATGAAGAAATAGTTTGAAATAAATGTTATCATAAATGGGATGTATATTCAAATTGTTTTGTATACTTTTGAAAAATAAAGTACTTTTTCATTTGACTTCAAGTACTATTGACAATAATCAATAGTACTTGAACTTTAATTCAAATAATATGATTCTCATTTGCATCCCAATTAATTACCAGTAAAATCACAACAGAGGATACTTGATAAGCATGACATAACAACATAACCTTACTTTGCTGCTCTAACCTACAAATCAGCTGCTCTGGAAGAATCGAATCTGCTGTTTCCTTCAGAATTTACCTTGTACTCCATACAGCCCCAATACTTAATTTGTAATGTTACCGCTAGGTAGCAAAAGCTGTACTGTTTTGTCCCTTGATAGTGTAAATACAATAGTTTCTTTATTATGAGGTCAGTGTCAAGGGATTTATATAATCCCTTGTTTTTAAATACGATAATTTTAACAATTATTACAAACTTAAATTTAATATACATGTAATTTTTGCTATCTATGGACTGCTGCTGCCAAAGTTTAATCATAAGAAGCTGTTAGGCTGCATGAATAAAATTGAAATACAATACAATTGAAGAAAAGACTATAAAAGCTTTTTATTACTAAAACAGTAGTTGTATCGTTTTTATTAGATTTAGAACCACTAAAATAATATACAGAATTTAAATGTTGTATTCAGAGTAAGATTGATTCCACAAATAAGTAATTGTATATTAGTATTAGAAAATATACCCCTTGTACAAGGCCGTACCCAGAAAAAAATTTCGGGGGGGGGGAGTTCAATATCGAAATACTGAAAAATAAATAACACTACCAAATTTAATTACACGATATTTCTTAGATACTTAATGCTATTATTACATGATTGTAGGCTAAGACATCAAAACTCCATTTGAATTCAGATTATAAAATATAGCCACCTGTTTTTCTTTGTTGCAAACTCATATACATCTTGGCCAACTGACAAATCGTGTTCTATGTCAATGCTGATGTCAAGAGACCACCTTATGTCTGTTGTCTGTATTGGAAAATTGTCATGCTAGTGACAACAGTACTGCTGTTCCATACAACCAACCAGGTCACGACCCTTTACAGAAAATTAAACCAAATAGAAATCATCTAGATCAAAAATTTCATGATACTTAATATCCATTTGAAAATCTTACTATTGACGAAGGTAGATATGGTTTTAGAGGCTGTGTAAGGTTTAGGAGTGTAAAATAAAAATATGCCTGATCGTTATGTTATAAAGTTATATTGGGCCCTAGTGTATGTGATTCCCTAACAGGATATGTTTTGAAGATGGAAATCTACACTGGAAAATCAGATGATAGTTCGGCGATTGATCTCAACCTGAGGTCACTAGATAAATATTTATTTAAGGGCCATTTAGTTTATATGAACCAATTTCACTCTTCTCCTCTAGAAAGTTGCTGTCAGAACAATAGATTAAAATGGATTTAGAGAACAAAGGACTGTGGCTGGTGCCTTCGACGACATTCCAAGTTTTACTTTGTTTTAATCATGGAGAAAGGTTTTACCTGAGATTGAAAAAGCAGTTGAAATGAACAATGATGACAACCCATTAACCATAAAAGAAGATGAAACATTGTATGATGAGCCAGGTGACAACATTGCATTGCTTGAAGACTTACAAAAACTGCGAAACAATGAAGAACTTAATGTGCATGAAAAGTGGATTATTTGTAGTGATGATGATTTTGTTAATGGAATTTTAATAGAAAACAAAATTGTTCAGGCTCTACAAACCAAAGAAGAAATAATCATCCGGAACGACGAAGGTAAAGTCACAATTTGTCATCAATAAGGGATGAAAGCACTTCGCAGTTACTTGAAGAACAACTTGGTTTTGCCTTGTCAGTACCATGTCTGAAAAGACGATTGCCCAACGCACCGGAGAGAATTTTTAGATTAGGGGCATGCTTGGTATCGCTTGAAAGGTAGGGTCAATGAGTATTAAAAACAATATATTTTATTTCGAAATGGATTTGTAGTATAGGTATGGTAATAAAAACCAAAAACAGATTTTTTTTCTGTAGTATTTTAGGCTGCCATTTCGAAAGGAACAAAGAAAATTTGGTTGTTTCTTCACGAAAGTGTTTGGAGCATAAATATCTTTAAAATGTTGTACCACATTACCTATACTTACATTTGAAATTTTTTAGATTCGAACGTGGGACTCTTTGTTTTGGGTACACCGCGAAATTCCACAAAGTTGAAAATAATTTCATTGAATATTTTGATTTTTATTGTCGATTTAGTGGGGTAAACCTCTGTAGTAAGCCATCTGCTTGCTAGGTATTTGAGACAGGTGCTCTAAAGCATCCTGTATACAGGGTGTAACTGAAATACTTGAACAAACTTCAGGAGGTTTTTCGTGGGGTAAACAACTCTATCTTTTATGGTTTCTGAGAAAACAAAATATAATGTAAAAACCAAAGACGGACAGACAGACAGAAAACCGTGCATATTAGGACATATGTTTATAAGAACTTTTTGGTTTGTTTTGAGCCCAGGAACAACCTCCTGAAGCGTATCTAAGTATTTCAGTTACACCCTGTATAGACATGAATGAAACAGTCAAAATTGTTGTGATACTTGTAGAAATTATCTGAATGTTCTACCATATATTGGACAAATGTTACAAATTTCGGGGAGAGGGGGGGTTCGAGTCCCCCTAACCCCCCTCTGGGTAGGCCTTGCCCATGCACCAACTTAAGATAGTGAAAATAAACCAACATAATATACCATACCAAGACACTATAATTCCCGAACAAAATATACAAACTGAAATGAAATGTTAAGGAAAGCAATGGAATTAAAAGAACTCTCTTTTCATAATTCCCGGAAATTATGAACACAAGGACAAATATGAGAACCAGGGACGACGATTTATTATTTATTATCATGTCATTAAATTCTCGGAACTAAAACTATTATGATATCTAAAGCCTCTGTAGCCATTATATACGCTACAAATTATGCATATGCAAAATAAAAGTTTATATAGACTTTTTCGAAAACTCAATGTATGAGACTCAGAAGTATTACAAAAATGTACGCATTTTAACAATTTACATATCTCTATAAACCCTCCTTGACACCTTGAGTGTTTATGACACACCCATCTAGACACGTATGGTTATGTTCACCCAACCACCTTCCCAGACACATATTGAAGTATTGACCCTCCACCCATCCGGACACTTACGGTTTTGTTCAACCAATCACTTGTTCCCAGACAGACACATACGGTAGTGTTCATCCACCCATTTATTCAGACAAGTACAGTATGTTTTAACCAACCACCCACCCAGACACGTACAGTGGTGTTGAACCACCCACCCACCGACACACGAACGGTGGTGTTTACCCAACCACCATCCCAGGTCCCAGACACGTACGGTGGTATTTACTACCCACCCAGGCACGTACGGTAGTGTTCACCCACCCTCCTACCAACCCAGACACGTATGTGGTGTTGACCCACCCACCCTCCATGATACGTAAAGTAATACTTGATTTATTCTTTGTTGTCCCAACTCACAATGTCCAAAGTACTGCATCTGACGTCTGGCTTGTTCCGCTCGGTGCTCCTGGTCCACGATGCTGTTCAAGTATTCCAGCTTCCGTTGCAAATCCGCCGCCTCCGTGTTCTCCGGATCTGCAACAATGATCAACATTGACGTGACGTTTGATAAAATAACTACCACATGCGGTTAGTGTGTCTTAGTTTGTAGGTCTTTTATTTTTATTTTATTTTTTAAAATAACAATGAAAAGGTAATGAAACTATATTTTGCTATTGAAAACACTATTTTCATGCAAATAAAAATGTTATAGATAACTTTAAAAAATAACTGAATATTATGCTTAGTTTTAGATATAAATTCTCAGTTATCAGCAATGTTGTACGACTAAATTAAAAATAAATTGATCCTTGAATTTCATCTAAAAACTAAAAAAATAATACTAATAATACATTTTTTATTCATATAGACGACATAAAAATATGTATCGCAAACCGTCATAGTATTAAAAAAACCATAATAACTAACGGTTCAAGAGCTAAGGTGTTTAAAATAAATCAAATTCAAAATAAAAAATCGGTTTATTCCCAAAAAAAAGAAAAGTACAAAAGTAACAATACAAAATATAACTGAGAATGATCCTCTCATGGGCTAGAGCCTAATTACTAAATCCATGATACATTTACAAGTTTATGGCTTCAAAGATTTTCTTCATGACTACTGTACGATCTCCAAAATAAGGCTTTACGCATGACCACCCGTAAAAAAATAATAATAATAAATCTTTGGACGATTTAACACAGGTCACACTAAAACAGAGAATCATGCGAGGATATTTGGTCGAAACTGAGATCAATAATCCGGCAGCATCGTAAATAGATATAGATTTAATATTAACACATGGCTAGGGCTTAAAGAATTTTTAAATTTTGTTTCATTTATTTATTTTTATTCAACGATCTTTTTGGGGTCTCCTTTGCACAAATATGTTTAACCACTGACTAAAGATAAATTAAGATTGCTTTATGGGTCACGTGAAGCCGAGTCTTCTGTTCGGTGACATAAAGTTGATGTTCGGTTTTCACCGGTAGCGCCAGTGGTCTCCCTCTTTCGTCTCTCTCCCGCACGCGCTGAAGTGACTAATGGCTGGAGTAATAGTACGCAAAACAGTCGTCCAAATGTTTATTTTAAATCTATCACCGTTAGATATCAGCACAGGCTCCCGTCTATATCAAATATACTACCGCGGAAAGACTGTTTTTATACGCAATGTCCATGAATACTTCACGTGGGGAATCTCAGTTGTAATGGGCATTTGAGATTCATCTTTACACCGGGGTTGAATAAAATAAACTGATCGACACCTTATAAATTGCTTATCAGCCAACAGGTAGTTATTATTTTTCTTTATCTTAAATGGTTGACTAAAAGACACAGAGACACTAATAGGTTATTAAGAGTCTGCAGAGACTGCCGGCCATGTTGGTTTTAATCCCATAAAAACAATGTTATTTGCGAATCCATATTTTTCATTACCATTTATCAAAAGTAGTGTATGAGGTGTAATTTTAAAAGTAATACTATCGCACATATGGTTTGCTATTGATATTTTGAATATATACGCATAGTTTTGAGAAATACATGAAAATAAAAACTTCATACTAAATAATTTTTATACTTTTTCTATAATTTAATTAGAAATTCAGGTATCAATTCTAACGCACAATTTAATTCTTGATCAAATTCAATTTGTTTGGGAAACATCCGTTAAAAAATGACTGTTTAGTTTGGATACGCGCCATCGTATGTTTGGTTCGAAAATAACATTGTTCTTATGGTATTAAAACCAACATGGCCAACAGCCTCTTCAGACTCTTAATGCTGTGTTTCAGCATCAGATATCATTTGGCATTAATCGTAGCTTACATATATACATATATATATATATATATATATATATATATACTTTTTTGTGAGTAACTTTATAGAAACACTCACAAAAACGTGTACATGACAGTGTTCTTTTTGTTACTTATGAATAATGCCAACAACGGAAACCAAACCTAATATTCATAGTATAAATAAACAGCTGTTCATATGAAATAGCAGATTGACATGAAATCAGCTGTTCAAAGTATACACATATTTAAAACCGCACTTGCCTTTGGTTGATGCTGTAAAACATTGTTTTACGTTTTGCAGCATAACTCAGCTGTTTTTTATCCGTTTTTGTTGAAACAAACACTGTGAATATTATAATAGGATTTAATCAAAAACATTATCCTTGCATTTTGTTTGTAAAATTAGTCAATTTTTGGATAATTCAGTTAGAAAAAAATAATCGTCCACCATTTTGAAACGGGTGAAGATTATTTTCTTATATTAAAAAAAATAAAAAATAGAACTCCTCTAGGTTAGTACAATCATGAAGTTTCACAATTGTACCTTCAGTGGATCCAAAGTTATGAGTTTTTATGTAAAAAATATATATTCTTACATTCTTACATAAAGACAGATAGACGGAAAACTAATGGTTTTAGGACATACCTTCTTATTAAGTTTTTTGCTCATTTTTATGTGTACAATAACATCCCAAATTATTGAATCAGTTTTCCTGAACACCCTGTAGCCTATATTAAATTATGCTTAAAATTTCATTTATGAACTGTTCTGGTGATTTGGAGCTGAATCAAGAAGACAGTACTTTTACACCAAATTCCAAATTTTAACCTATGTCCTAATCTACAAGAAAAACAACTTTAACGGGATTACAGAAAAACTATGAGAGCCATGGAACAACACGTTTCTTTGTTGATGTTTAAAGCTATTTGGTTAACTTATATGTATTAAAACATAGTTTGTTCATAAGCCATACTCGGTCTTATGTAATTCTTATTTAGAGGACCTCCCCTTCATGAAGATGATGCTCCAGCACTTTATCACTGGACGCTGCTGCCTCAGTCAACTATCGTATGAAGCTGTGTATAATGTATTATGTGTATTGCCTATAATTGCCTGTGTGACAGCTTAGTGGTTAATAATTTGGTCTGCCGAGTGCAATAAACATTCGATTCAGGGTTCGAGACCCAACTGAGAAGGAATAATCGGTATTTCACTTTTATTATTATTATTACATATGAGACGCCGACACAACGTTGTTGGTATTTTTAGGCGAATATGAATGGTTATATGAGTGTAGGATGAGTGTGGATGAGTGTAGTCTGGTTACTAACTGAGTTCAACTGTTCCTCAGAAAGGGCAATTTATTAATAGCCCAACAGCCAGGGCAACTAAGGGACCTACAGCTTTACGTGGAATCCGAACCACGTAGTGCTGGTCTGATTTTCAGCTAATTGACAAGCCAGATACTCAGCTATCTCCGCCACACAACATCTGCACAATGATTACCACCCAACATGGACACCCCAGACTTCTCTAGTAGTGTCTACGCCGATAGCAACCATCAAGCGGACGCCATGTCGGTATTAAGAGAACCGAGCATCCAACCTATAGCCTACAATCTCCCAAACACTTTGTCCCCATGTAGCTTGGGTTACAGCACTGCGCCACCAGTGCAGACTTGTTGAATAAAGGTAATTGAGTAAAATAATGACACCTTTTAAAGTATAGTTGGTATTAATTTGTAACTAATACTACACTCACTACATCATTCAAAATATACATTTATATGTTGATTATCAGCGTCTTAAAACTGAAAAGTCAAAAATAAAAAAAGTGATAAATCCTTTACAACGAAAATGATTAGGCATAGGAACCTATACTTTACTCCCAAAAATTGTCTGATATCAAAAAATCAATGGATTTAGTTTGTTTATATTTTCATGGCATATAAAGTGCAAATTTCCCAAATTATTCTAAATTGTATGCGTAAAATTTGTTAACGTTCGATCCAAACATGTTGAGGTTTTTTTTATTTACAATACATTTTTAACTAAACTAAAGATATTTTTTTCTAGATCATTATCTTGTTGACTGCTTTTGTTTTAGTTATTGATAGCAAATTCCACATTATTTCGTCCATCATCTTGAATTATATGTTATATCAAACTATCTTAAGTGAATGTTATCAATGTAATTGTTTATCAATATAATTAGGAATTTCTTTTAATAAATGTTAGCTTGTTCATTACAGTTCATTCAGAAGATATGAAATTTGTTTTAGGACAGACTAAAATTTCTCCAAAATAGTTCTTTTTGCCATTTTCATAATGCTTTGCAGTCTGTATTTATGCTGTTAAGTAATAATATGTTATGACAATATATTATGTTAATAGTATATAATATGAAGAGATTTCGACAGTCATGTTTGTTTAAACTTTGATGTTGTAAGATTTTAGAAAATACATTAAAATTTAAAATTTTTAGCAGTTTTTTTCTCAAATGCGTTATAACAAGACCATTATGAACATAATAGATTCTCGTAAGATCTACTTGACATTTGGACCACCCTAATAGGATTTTGATAGGCTTTCAAACACGTATATTATGTAATATTTAGTAGTGTGATTACTGGACCCTTGAAATGAACATTGATTTATTCATTCCAATTTTATATCCACTGATGAAGTAATAAATATGGATACAACGATAATAATTCAAATTATTAGTTCTATTAAGGTTTTTAACGTGCTTCTACGTAATATAAACATGCCCATGAAAAGAATATTGGATACATTTCGTTCATACTTTAAGCATTTAGCGACGATTCTAAGGTAACAAATAAGGTATTTCAGTGATATAATGATGTAGCTGATTTAACAACCATTTAAAATTATTTCAAGCTTGATTATTAACGTCTCAGATTTTTCGAATAGATTATAGAATAATCTATTTAATTAAAATCTTAACATTAATAGTGGCTGCGCTAAGTGAAAATCACTTGTCAGTAGACCAACATAACCTACAATTATTTAACAATTAAAACAATAACAATAAATATGAAACAAACAAATTATAATTAATTAACATGCATAGCAATTACAACAATGTGTCACTATTTTCACCATCACTGTATTTTTTTAAATGGTTGTTTTCATATATTTAAATACATTTAATTTAATTTGGTAAATAGTGGGTTGTTAGTAGGTTTGTTTTACAGTATATTGTGGCCTGATGAAGAGAGTTTAATTTTGAGGTTAAATTTGCCGGTAGTATTGTTATTTTATTCTATAAACATTTGAATAGTTTTCAGCTAAATTGAAAAAAGAGATGATCGCGTGTAGTCTGGATATTGTTCTTCGGCTGTTAAGGTAATAATATCCTGTTTCCCAATTTATATTTCCGTAATTTCCTTTTTCGATCACTGGCTTATCCCCTGGCGATCCCCGTTAAATAACATAATGGCTATGAGGTGGTTGCTGTTCATGGTGTTATTAACAGTTTGCCAACTTTTGAGTTGCATTGCAAATTTAGTTATCAAAATTTTAAATTATTAAGTAAATGAAATACTTTGCTAAACAAGTAGGCATGGCAGTTCAACTATTGTTGTGTACTAAATAACGGAGGAAGTGCAGTAATTAAAAATGTCAGTGCCCGTACTACTGTCGTAGCAGGAATTCCAATATGTTGGAAAGAGATAAATGTCACCAGCCATTAAAGTGTAATTTTTGTAATAGGGGAGGGGGTGGATTTAATTGCATCAGAGTTAAGTAAATTTTTTAGTTAGATCATTATTTGCTTTTTCTAGAATTTTTTATTTCTGAACATTGTTAAAATCACTAATACTAATCGTATATAAATGAAAAGAAAAAAACATTAAATGAGAAACGTCTTTATTGCATTTGTATGAGGTGAGGTTAGGGGCTGCAAAGCCCTTTTTACTACTTAACCTCAAAATATAAGTTTATTTTTTGTTTTAAATAATATATATATATATATATATATATATATATATATATATATATATATGTCGGCACTGGTGGTGCAGTGCTGTAACCCAGCTACTTGGGGACAACGTGTTGAGGAGATAGGTTCTATGTTCGGTCCTCTTAAGTAGTCCGCTCATCGACGTGGACTACTAGAGAAGTCTGGGATGTCATGTTGGATGGTAGTCAAGGTTCAGATGTTGTGTAGGGAAGATAACTGAGTGTCTGGCTTGTCAGTTCCTTGAAAATCAGACCAACACCACGTGGTTCGTAAAGCTGGCTATTGAGCGTTAATAAATTGTTCTTATGAGGGACAGTTGACCTTAGTTAGTAACAATGACTACATTTGTTCATCTACACTCATCACACTCATTTGCTCCTCATATTCGCCTATATATCTACGATCGGCGTCTTAGAGATGAGTAATGTTTTTGGTTGTATCAAACGTATTCATTTTTTGTATTGTAATGATGGTAATGATGAAGGGAAATAAACCATTACTATACATGTATGGAGCTGTGAATCCTCCTGAGAAAATGTTTACCAGGTCAGTTCTCTAGTAAAATATGTAAAAAAAGAGAGTAGTAAAATGATTCAGTACAGTAAAAATGTTAATTAATGCGTATTATTTATCTATGTATATTATATATAAAACGTGTTTTCTTGTATTATGATTGTATGTTGCTTGGTCTTATTTTACATGTTTTATGTAACATTTTCACACGTTTTGTTGAATGTTTTCGTGAAAAGTGAAGCTCCATGCCCCTTTTAAAATGTTATTTTCATGTTTTAATTTTTAAGACTATATTAGGTTTAAGGATATAAAATTCATCAGTTTTCGTATCCCCTAGTGGTATTATGTATTGATTGTAATACATGCGTGATCTCTGAGATCTTGTTTTAAACTAGAGTTTCTACATATTGCGTGCTCTGAAAGTCTTACTGGCATGTTGCATGTTCAGATGTAGGGAGTGATATGTGCCTGTCGTTCAGGGTGTGTGTACGAGGTTTTATTGTTATTGGTCATAAAAGTAATTATCGTGAAGTGATGCATGTGTAACAGAGTTTCTTTAGTCAGCTCTTCAGCACTATGTATTATTTTGTTGTATTTTGATGCACCAGAGAATATATAGAAATTGTTAGTTGATTGTTGTTGGGTTGATACTTGTTTTGTTTGCAACGAGTCAAATGTAGAATTATTATGATTTATGTATTTTAATATTCTTCATGTATGGTTGGTATATTTATAAATAAGGTAGTTTTTTTTCTTGGGAAGGGGAAGTTATAAGATTAAATATAGCTTTATTTTTCTATGCTCTTCTGGTAGAATGAGTTTTGTTAATCTTAGAATAAAACATTGTTAAGATGTTTTATTGGTTAGGCAAGGACTTTCATGAAATGCGTCTCTTCCTTTCCTACATATAATTTATATAAATTTGAATATGAAGAGAACAATCTTTTGTATAAATACTATTTTTGTTTTTTTATATATATTGATTTAACTATTTAGAGTTTATAGGAATAAAATGTTAATATTACTAACGTTACGTATTTCAGTGCTTGATTAATGCGGTTTGACTCTGAAAGCAGACATACTTCATATTTTGAAATGAATCCTGTTTGAAAAATGTTGCATTTTTTTGTATCAGAAAATACCCCAAAATGCAGTTAGTTTATTTGTGGACGAGAACAGTTTAGTTTTTAAGTGGAATTTATTACATTATTTTTAGCACTGTTTTAAAATTTGTATTAAAAGTTCTTTTTATGATGCAATTATATAATAACAGTATTTAAACTACGATTTTGAAAAAAAATGATACCTCTTTTCATTACTATCAATAATTACCTAAAAATTATTTGCAATCTCTTATGTATAGCTTTTGAAAATAAGTTTTTACGTTTATAAAAAAGAGTATATCTACGGAAGTAGGCTAGTTATTATATTTAGTTTAACTGAGACCATCTCGTTTTCTTTTAATACCTATAAGCAAGCTTTGTATTTCATTGGATATTAGTGTAGTTTTGCTTATTTCAAAAAATAAAATTATAGCTAGTTTCATAAT
Source organism: Stictocephala bisonia (assembly GCA_035578905.1). Classification (NCBI taxonomy): domain Eukaryota; kingdom Metazoa; phylum Arthropoda; class Insecta; order Hemiptera; family Membracidae; genus Stictocephala; species Stictocephala bisonia. Next base: position 332,255 of record JAQJVL010000338.1, on the reverse strand, counting down.
TGTATCATAGGCCTACAATTTTAGGCCTTAAGAGGTGGCCGGAGTCAGGGAAAATAACGCAGTTTTTTTATGTACGACGGGTAGCGTCACGTTACACCGGTAGGCGCTTGGTTTGTCTTTTGAATCAAGGCACGGCCGTCTGTCAAGTTCACTCTCACCCTCAGCCGCTAGGATATGATGAGAAGTGCGGTCAGCCTTAGGTCTGCTGGTGTTGTACAAGACTAGTGAAGATGAGCTTGGCCGAGTTGAATTTTCATTCGCGTACACAAAGTGTTTGTTACGTCAGCGCTACAGAGCGTAACGCCTGAATATGAGACAGAAACTCAAGTCGTTATACGTCAACGCTACAGAGCGTAACACCTAAATACGTGTTAGAAACTCCGGTGGTTATACGTCAACGCTACAGAGCGTAACACCTAAATATGTGTTAGAAACTCCGGTGGTAATACGTCAACACTACAGATCGTAACACCTAAATATGTGTTAGAAACTCCGGTGGTAATACGTCAACACTACAGAGCGTAACACCTAAATATGTGTTAGAAACTCCGGTGGTAATACGTCAACACTACAGAGCGTAACACCTAAATATGTGTTAGAAACTTCGGTGGTAATACGTCAACACTACAGAGCGTAATACCTATATACGTGTTAGAAACGCCGGTGGTTATACGTCAACGCTACAGAGCGTAACACCTAAATATGTGTTAGAAACTCCGGTGGTAATACGTCAACACTACAGAGCGTAATACCTATATACGTGTTAGAAACTCCGGTGGTTATACGTCAACGCTACAGAGCGTAACACCTAAATACGTGTCAAAAACTCAAGTGGTTATACATCAACGCTACAGAGCGTAACACCTAAATACGTGTCAGAAACTCCGATAGTTATACGTCAACGCTACAGACCATAACACATAAATACGTGTTAGAAACTCCGGTAGTTATAACGTACACGCGTTACTTTACTTTGACCATTATTTCTACTGCCGTAAACGACTGATTCATGTTTAATCTTGTTTAATGATTAATCTTAGTGTCTCTACGGCATTTTCCGGGTACTATAAACACGTTTTCAAACCATATTCCTTACAGCAACTGAAGAATGTTTCTCAACTAGATATTGTGTTGATATAAATACAGTAATAGTTTGAGGGCAGATACTCGAGAAACAAGTGGTTTTAGCAATTCCTCTGTGTCAACGAAAACAAGATAGGTACAATTGTTCCAGTTGCTTGCTAAGAAAATGGTAAGATATGAGTTTCCAGGAAAAGATATTATCTGTACTTATGGTGAACGAGTTAACACATCAACAACTATGGAATGCGGACATAGTCGTACATTAATACGAACTGTAGATTCAGATGTAGTGGTATTATTTCTTTGGCTTTCTCAGTGATTTTCTTTTAGATCGTTCCCCATTTGTTTGCCTGTTCTTTCCCCATTCTCATGTTATGCCTGATTTTTTATTTTTATTTTTTTGTCAAATTCCTATGTGTGTATTTTCTTCTAGTATCTCTTGGGTGTGAGTTTGATTTTGATTCTTGTGAGGTAATGGTCTGAGTTTGTGTTGGCTCCTCTTTGTACTTGTACGTGTGGCACTTGTTTCTAATCTTTATTGTTACTGTTGCAATAAGTATTATGTCAGGATTAATTGTTGTTATTACTATTATTTTTCTATATATTAAATTTATTTATATCCATTTCACATATCCCGGTTCAAGAGATCTAAAGATTTCAACGTCAAGATGTACAATATTAACAATATATATTTGACAATGTATAGAATATTATTGAATTCTGTACTGTACATTATTTTTGTTCTAATTACTGTATTGAATAATTAAAACTTATCTTATTAGTATGCCTTTAGTGTTCTTTTTTGAAAGAAAATAAAACTTGTATAATCCTTTGAAAGTTAACATTTATTCATAAATAGGAGAAGTTTCAATAATTAGATTTTATATTTTAAGATTCACAAAGTTGCTATATTGTTTTCCCAAAGCGATATAAACTATTCGTTTTCTTAATGTTTTTACTAAGCAAGGCTACTTTGTTTTGGCATATATTCACCGACCATTTGTGATGAAGTACAAGTTATGTAACCACTCGAAAGGTAATTATCTAGCAGACAAAAATATATAGAAAATGTTTTCACCTAAAGATAACGGATTTCGTATTATTTAGGAAAATTTATCAAAAAAGTTCAAAATTAAAAAGCATTCTTTAAATAAAGCAGCAAATATTTCGTATATACTTAAAATAAACATTAGTGTAATGTATACCGTTTGAAAGCGTGTTTTCTCTTATATAATAATCACTAATAATATAGGTAAATATATAATTATAAAATGGAGTTATGCAGGGCAATGTACAAGCATGTCAAAAAGTTTTTGCAGCCATATTGACGACGTCATAGAAACCGATAGAGGGGCAGAAAAATGTGTGTCTGGAGCTTTTTCGACTCGTCCAATCATCTACTACCCCTGTTCAAAAGGGCGCATTGGTTGCCAGATGTGAAACTTTTTTGTGCTTACCAACCCCACTACCTCAGAGAAAAAAGAAACAGAGCTCGCTTTGTTTTGGTCGCAGTGAATGCCTGTTCTTGGATTAGAACTGAAGTACGTCTTTATAAAGGTGTACTATTATCCTTGATGGTTTGGAGGGGAATAAGAGTATAAGAGAGAGAGACTGACAATGGTGCTAGCCCTGTCATGAACATGGTGAACTGAAGAACTAACTAATCGACACTACAATTTCCTTACTCGACACTCACTAAGAATACCGTTCGATACGACCTCTGTTCCTTTCTTCTCTGGTGATTTACCGATTGATACGTTGAATCTATACCGAAATAATTCTATAGTAAATGGTTCCAAAGAATTGGCACAAACTTTCCCCCCATATTGAACACTAGAAAATCAAAACTTTGAAAACTACCAGTTTGATTCCCTAATATGTTTTTTCGCACAACTAAAATACTAGTCAAGTCAAGAGTCATACAGTTTTTACTAAAATATTTAACATTTTAATTTACATCTTTCCTAAAGATTTAACTAAAATCGTTACAGCCGTTTTTGATAAAATTTAATTTTTGTAAATTTTTTGTCCATAAAAATAAAAAAAAATTAAATTTCAAAAAAGTGAAAAATGGTCTGGAGATATTGGCTAAATATATCTACATCTCAAATTTCATAAAAATTTATCATCAGTTTGGTCTCCAGCGAACTGCACATACACACAGACAGACACACATAAGACATATATCAAAATTATATTTAAAAAAACACACTTTTTGGGTTCAGGGGACCTTAAAATGGATTTTTAGAACAACTTGTAAAAAATATTTTTTGGACGATCACAATAATTTAGCCTATGCTTAAGCATATGGGAGAAAGTAAAAAATCAATTACGTATACAATTAACGGGTAAAGTAATATAATATGGATTACATGATAAGTCATGTATACAGGAGACACGGTTTACGGCCACGAATATTATGAGAGTGAAGATTACTCAAAAAGCCCTCAACGATAGTCTAAAGTGTCATTTATCCTTGATTGTTCACTCTAGGCTGATACTTATAATACCACTGGTGCCTTACCCTCACTTTCCGGGAGTGGTGAGTAGTAGAAGAACGATTCTTTTTAATGAGTCGAATCACTAGAATCAACTCACACAAATGTTTCGATGCAAAAGCAAACGAATTCTGTTTTTTTTAATCACTTAGTTGCAGCTATGATGCATACAAAAGTCTTTTTAATTTGCCGTACAGTAAGTTTTCATACTCTATTGTAGTTTTTAATAAGATACCAAATAGTTAATTAGTTTTGTAGCTAACCAAGTTGTGATTTACAAACAACTTGGAGCTGTCCATGATTCAAATGATTTGGTTCAGACAACGAATTGAATCAATTTTAACGTGACGACGGCTCCTCAATGGATTCGTACAAATTGAACAATTCGTTCATGATTCCCTCATCACAGTGGAGGTAGAGACCACTGCCATATCCATCTCGATCGCAACATCACGTCTTTCTCCCTTTCATAAATACCATTTACGCCCACAAAATATAACCCTTTACAAAATGGTTGTAGAGTCCAAAGACTCATAGAATGGTGGATTTATTTTAAAAACTGGCAAGCACTTCGGGTAACAGATATTTTGAAATATTATCCTTAACTAAATGTTGATTTAACCGTAGATAGGTATCACGTATGAGTATGACGCAAAGAGTATAATTACGTAAATGTTACGCAATCAATAAACTTCATAAACACAGTTGATAGATCTATAATTGTTTAATAAAAATCACGAATACACGAAAAATTGAAGATCAACTGTAAATACATTTTGTAAGCTTATATTACAATTTTAGTTACTGCAAGTCCTTTAAGATCCTATTGAAAAGTATTTTTTTTTTCGATTCTAGGTACTGTACGGGAATGTGACGTATTTGTTTCTCTAATTCTTGAAATTTAATAAAAATTCCACAACATTTATATTTACACTAAAAGAAAGGTGAACTGAAGCATTGCTTTTTGGACAAACATATGCCATGATGAACGACTAATTTAGAGAAAAAAAGTACTTACCATCTCGTCAAAATTACGTACGATACCTATCTAGGGTCATCCAAAGATAAAAATTATAAGTTTTATTTTAACTATATTTTTGGATAAAAGCTACAAGAGGACAAAAGTAAGATGAACTCACAGGCTACATTTCAAGGAGAGAGCAAATCCTCTCTTTACTCTGAGATATGTATTTCTCCGCAGGAAACAAACTGTATAAAATAGAATTTGTTATATTTTTCGTTTCCCGTCCTTTATAAAGATACTTTCGTGAACAATTGTAAAATTGTTACATTTAATTGGTCTTAAAACGTTATTTATAAATAACTTTTTTGATGATATTTTGAAAGTATGGTTTATCGTATATAGATTTAAGAGTAAATTGATCTGGTTAGATATAAAAAAATATTAATAAGACAACTGCAGTACGAGTATAGCAAATATTTAGAATATATTCTTCCAATTAATTTTTAATTTAGCCATACTGTATTCAAAATCAACTATTTCAATAATATCTTGTTAATTTATATAATTAACTGCATGGTGGGGACTAGGAGAGCAGGTGACTATCGTCCAGTGTTTAAATCTTAATGTTTTCTACTATTACTCATCAAAAAGATCTTTACTGGCAATAAAATTACCATATTCTATTTTTTTATAACACTAAACGTAGGAACATTGTCAGGTTTTCATCTAAATTGTAAAGCAGTTACTTTTTCGTGACTAATACATGATTCAGTTGCAAACATAATCCTACTTTGTATAATTTACTAGTCTACTATGTCACTCCACAAAAAACATTCTAAAACACTATGTCTATAATAAAAATATTTCAAAATGAAATACAAAAAGGTCACTTGGTAGAGCAACTGGCATTACTTCAGAAACCCGGCTAGATATTTGCATACTATTAACAAGAGTGAAATAAAGATAACAATACCTTCTCGTTAGATTGTAGTAGTAACACGAGTCGTATGAACAAATCGCTATGTGACGTAACTGTCATTACTTTAGCCACTCGGCTTCACAACTGTATCCGTTTACCAAGAGTGAGCTCAGCGCATGCCAAGGTAACAATACCTTCTCGTTATACTATAGTAGTAACACGTGACGTATGAACAGATCGCTATGTGACGTAACTGTCATTACTTCAGCCACTCAGCTTCACAACTGTATCCATTTACCAATAGTGAGCTCAGCGCATGCCAAGGTAACAATACCTTCTCGTTATACTATAGTAGTAACACTTGACGTATGAACAGATCGCTATGTGACGTAACTGTCATTACTTCAGCCACTCAGCTTCACAACTGTATCCATTTACCAATAGTGAGCTCAGCGCATGCCAAGGTAACAATACCTTCTCGTTATACTATAGTAGTAACACTTGACGTATGAACAGATCGCTATGTGACGTAACTGTCATTACTTCAGCCACTCAGCTTCACAACTGTATCCATTTACCAATAGTGAGCTCAGCGCATGCCAAGGTAACAATACCTTCTCGTTATACTATAGTAGTAACACTTGACGTATGAACAGATCGCTATGTGACGTAACTGTCATTACTTCAGCCACTCAGCTTCACAACTGTATCCGTTTACCAATAGTGAGCTCAGCGCATGCCAAGGTAACAATACCTTCTCGTTATACTATAGTAGTAACACTTGACGTATGAACAGATCGCTATGTGACGTAACTGTCATTACTTCAGCCACTCAGCTTCACAACTGTATCCATTTACCAATAGTGAGCTCAGCGCATGCCAAGGTAACAATACCTTCTCGTTATACTATAGTAGTAACACGTGACGTATGAACAGATCGCTATGTGACGTAACTGTCATTACTTCAGCCACTCGGCTTCACAACTGTATCCGTTTACCAAGAGTGTGCTCAGCCCATGCCAAGGTAACAATACCTTCTCGATATACTATAGTAGTAACACGTGACGTATAAACAGATCGCTATGTGACGTAACTGTCATTACTTCAGCCACTCGGCTTCACAACTGTATCCGTTTACCAAGAGTGTGCTCAGCCCATGCCAAGGTAACAATACCTTCTCGTTATACTATAGTAGTAACACGTGACGTATGAACAGATCGATATGTGACGTAACTGTCATTACTTCAGCCACTCGGCTTCACAACTGTATCCGTTTACCAAAAGTGAGCTCAGCCCATGCCAAAGTAACAATACCTTCTCGTTATACATTAGTAGTAACACGTGACGTATGAACAGATCGCTATGTGACGTAACTGTCATTACTTCAGCCACTCGGCTTCACAACTGTATCCATTTACCAATAGTGAGCTCAGCCCATGCCAAGGTAACAATACCATCTCGTTATACTGTAGTAGTAACACGTGACGTATGAACAGATCGCTATGTGACGTAACTGTCATTACTTCAGCCACTCGGCTTCACAACTGTGTACATTTACCAATAGTGAGCTCAGCCCATGCCAAGGTAACAATACCTTCTCGTTATACATTAGTAGTAACACGTGACGTATGAACAGATCGCTATGTGATGTAACTGACATTACTTCAGCCACTCGGCTTCACAACTGTATCCATTTACCAAGAGTGAGCTCAGCGCATGCCAAGGTAACAATACCTTCTCGTTATACATTAGTAGTAACACGTGACGTATGAACAGATCGCTATGTGACGTAACTGTCATTACTTCAGCCACTCGGCTTCACAACTGTATCCGTTTACCAAGAGTGTGCTCAGCCCATGCTAAGGTAACAATACCTTCTCGATATACTATAGTAGTAACACGTGACGTATGAACAGATCGCTATGTGACGTAACTGTCATTACTTCAGCCACTCAGCTTCACAACTGTATCCATTTACCAATAGTGAGCTCAGCGCATGCCAAGGTAACAATACCTTCTCGTTATACTATAGTAGTAACACTTGACGTATGAACAGATCGCTATGTGACGTAACTGTCATTACTTCAGCCACTCAGCTTCACAACTGTATCCGTTTACCAATAGTGAGCTCAGCGCATGCCAAGGTAACAATACCTTCTCGTTATACTATAGTAGTAACACTTGACGTATGAACAGATCGCTATGTGACGTAACTGTCATTACTTCAGCCACTCAGCTTCACAACTGTATCCATTTACCAATAGTGAGCTCAGCGCATGCCAAGGTAACAATACCTTCTCGTTATACTATAGTAGTAACACGTGACGTATGAACAGATCGCTATGTGACGTAACTGTCATTACTTCAGCCACTCGGCTTCACAACTGTATCCGTTTACCAAGAGTGTGCTCAGCCCATGCCAAGGTAACAATACCTTCTCGATATACTATAGTAGTAACACGTGACGTATAAACAGATCGCTATGTGACGTAACTGTCATTACTTCAGCCACTCGGCTTCACAACTGTATCCGTTTACCAAGAGTGTGCTCAGCCCATGCCAAGGTAACAATACCTTCTCGTTATACTATAGTAGTAACACGTGACGTATGAACAGATCGATATGTGACGTAACTGTCATTACTTCAGCCACTCGGCTTCACAACTGTATCCGTTTACCAAAAGTGAGCTCAGCCCATGCCAAAGTAACAATACCTTCTCGTTATACATTAGTAGTAACACGTGACGTATGAACAGATCGCTATGTGACGTAACTGTCATTACTTCAGCCACTCGGCTTCACAACTGTATCCATTTACCAATAGTGAGCTCAGCCCATGCCAAGGTAACAATACCATCTCGTTATACTGTAGTAGTAACACGTGACGTATGAACAGATCGCTATGTGACGTAACTGTCATTACTTCAGCCACTCGGCTTCACAACTGTGTACATTTACCAATAGTGAGCTCAGCCCATGCCAAGGTAACAATACCTTCTCGTTATACATTAGTAGTAACACGTGACGTATGAACAGATCGCTATGTGATGTAACTGACATTACTTCAGCCACTCGGCTTCACAACTGTATCCATTTACCAAGAGTGAGCTCAGCGCATGCCAAGGTAACAATACCTTCTCGTTATACATTAGTAGTAACACGTGACGTATGAACAGATCGCTATGTGACGTAACTGTCATTACTTCAGCCACTCGGCTTCACAACTGTATCCGTTTACCAAGAGTGTGCTCAGCCCATGCCAAGGTAACAATACCTTCTCGATATACTATAGTAGTAACACGTGACGTATGAACAGATCGCTATGTGACGTAACTGTCATTACTTCAGCCACTCGGCTTCACAACTGTATCCGTTTACCAAGAGTGTGCTCAGCCCATGCCAAGGTAACAATACCTTCTCGATATACTATAGTAGTAACACGTGACGTATGAACAGATCGCTATGTGACGTAACTGTCATTACTTCAGCCACTCGGCTTCACAACTGTATTCGTTTACCAAGAGTGAGCTCAGCGCATGCCAGGGTAGCAATACCTTCTCGTTTTATTGTTGTAGTAACAATTGACATATGAACAGATCGCTATGTGATGTAACTGTCATTACTTCAGCCCCTCGGCTTCACAACTGTATCCGTTTACCAAGAGTGAGCTCAGCGCATGCCAAGGTAACAATACCATCTCGTTAGACTGTAGTAGTAACACGAGTCGTATGAACAAATCGCTATGTGACGTAACTGTCATTACTTCAGCCACTCGGCTTCACAACTGTATCCGTTTACCAAGAGTGTGCTCAGCCCATGCCAAGGTAACAAAACCTTCTCGTTATACATTAGTAGTAACACGTGACGTATGAACAGATCGCTATGTGACGTAACTGTCATTACTTCAGCCACTCGGCATCACAACTGTATTCGTTTACCAAGAGTGTGCTCAGCCCATGCCAAGGTAACAATACCATCTCGTTATACTGTAGTAGTAACACGTGACGTATGAACAGATCGCTATGTGACGTAACTGTCATTACTTCAGCCACTCGGCTTCACAACTGTGTACATTTACCAATAGTGAGCTCAGCCCATGCCAAGGTAACAATACCTTCTCGTTATACATTAGTAGTAACACGTGACGTATGAACAGATCGCTATGTGATGTAACTGTCATTACTTCAGCCACTCGGCTTCACAACTGTATCCATTTACCAAGAGTGAGCTCAGCGCATGCCAAGGTAACAATACCTTCTCGTTATACATTAGTAGTAACACGTGACTTATGAACAGATCGCTATGTGACGTAACTGTCATTACTTCAGCCACTCGGCTTCACAACTGTATCCGTTTACCAAGAGTGTGCTCAGCCCATGCCAAGGTAACAATACCTTCTCGATATACTATAGTAGTAACACGTGACGTATGAACAGATCGCTATGTGACGTAACTGTCATTACTTCAGCCACGCGGCTTCACAACTGTATCCGTTTACCAAGAGTGTGCTCAGCCCATGCCAAGGTAACAACACCTTCTCGATATACTTATATACAGTTATAATGTTACTTATAACTGTCTTTAAAAAATGGAAATAAATTATTATTATTATTATTATTATTATTATTATTATACTATAGTAGTAACACGTGACGTATGAACAGATCGCTATGTGACGTAACTGTCATTACTTCAGCCACTCGGCTTCACAACTGTATTCGTTTACCAAGAGTGAGCTCAGCGCATGCCAGGGTAGCAATACCTTCTCGTTTTATTGTTGTAGTAACAATTGACTTATGAACAGATCGCTATGTGATGTAACTGTCATTACTTCAGCCCCTCGGCTTCACAACTGTATCCGTTTACCAAGAGTGAGCTCAGCGCATGCCAAGGTAACAATACCATCTCGTTAGACTGTAGTAGTAACACGAGTCGTATGAACAAATCGCTATGTGACGTAACTGTCATTACTTCAGCCACTCGGCTTCACAACTGTATCCGTTTACCAAGAGTGTGCTCAGCCCATGCCAAGGTAACAAAACCTTCTCGTTATACATTAGTAGTAACACGTGACGTATGAACAGATCGCTATGTGACGTAACTGTCATTACTTCAGCCACTCGGCTTCACAACTGTATTCGTTTACCAAGAGTGTGCTCAGCCCATGCCAAGGTAACAATACCTTCTCGTTATACATTAGTAGTAACACGTGACGTATGAACAGATCGCTATGTGACGTAACTGTCATTACTTCAGCCACTCGGCTTCACAACTGTATCCGTTTACCAAGAGTGTGCTCAGCCCATGCCAAGGTAACAATACCTTCTCGATATACTATAGTAGTAACACGTGACGTATGAACAGATCGCTATGTGACGTAACTGTCATTACTTCAGCCACTCGGCTTCACAACTGTATCCGTTTACCAAGAGTGTGCTCAGCCCATGCCAAGGTAACAATATCTTCTCGTTATACTATAGTAGTAACACGTGACGTATGAACAGATCGCTATGTGACGTAACTGTCATTACTTCAGCCACTCGGCTTCACAACTGTATCCGGTTACCAAGAGTAAGCTCAGCCCATGCCAAGGTAACAATACCTTCTCGTTATTAGTATTAGTAGTAACACGTGACGTATGAACAGATCGCTATGTGACGTAACTGTCATTACTTCAGCCACTCGGCTTCACAACTGTATCCATTTACCAATAGTGAGCTCAGCCCATGCCAAGGTAACAATACCATCTCGTTATACTGTAGTAGTAACACGTGACGTATGAACAGATCGCTATGTGACGTAACTGTCATTACTTCAGCCACTCGGCTTCACAACTGTATACATTTACCAATAGTGAGCTCAGCCCATGCCAAGGTAACAATACCTTCTCGTTATACATTAGTAGTAACACGTGACGTATGAACAGATCGCTATGTGATGTAACTGTCATTACTTCAGCCACTCGGCTTCACAACTGTATCCATTTACCAAGAGTGAGCTCAGCGCATGCCAAGGTAACAATACCTTCTCGTTATACATTAGTAGTAACACGTGACGTATGAACAGATCGCAATGTAACGTAACTGTCATTACTTCAGCCACTCGGCTTCACAACTGTATCCGTTTACCAAGAGTGTGCTCAGCCCATGCCAAGGTAACAATACCTTCTCGATATACTATAGTAGTAACACGTGACGTATGAACAGATCGCTATGTGACGTAACTGTCATTACTTCAGCCACTCGGCTTCACAACTGTATCCGTTTACCAAGAGTGTGCTCAGCCCATGCCAAGGTAACAATACCTTCTCGATATACTATAGTAGTAACACGTGACGTATGAACAGATCGCTATGTGACGTAACTGTCATTACTTCAGCCACTCGGCTTCACAACTGTATTCGTTTACCAAGAGTGAGCTCAGCGCATGCCAGGGTAGCAATACCTTCTCGTTTTATTGTTGTAGTAACAATTGACATATGAACAGATCGCTATGTGATGTAACTGTCATTACTTCAGCCCCTCGGCTTCACAACTGTATCCGTTTACCAATAAATAAATAAATAAATAAATAAATAAGTATTTTATTGCATAAAAACAATTATTACAATTGTATCGCAATCGTCATAACGTGCTTACTGTTTAAACTAATATTTAGTCCTAAGTCTAATTTAAAATATCAATGAATAGTATATAACATTCCACTCACTCATTCAAACATACAATCAAACATGCAAACAATTCATACATTCAATCACAATTCAAAAACAATTCAATCACACAGGCCGACATTTAGGAAATTATGCGGTCTCCCAGCTATAGGCCATAAACTCGTCCACACTGTAGAAGGCTTGTGCCAAGAGGATGGACTTCAGACGAGTTTTGAATGCCTTCGGCATTGTGGCATTTTTAATTGAATCTGGCAGACTGTTGACGAATTTAGCTCCTGCCTGTGAGGGCAGTCGCTCAAACGCTGCCGTTCTGTGTTTCACAGTTCGGTAGGTTTCCCTGCCTCTAGTTTGATAGGAATGGAAGTTGGACCCTCGTATGTGAGTACATTTTGTCATGAAAAACACTGATGCTTCTAAAATATAGAGGCAGGGCAAAGTCAACAGTTGTAACTTTTTGAATGTTGGTTTGCACGACTCTCTCCAGTGTGATTTTGCTATTATTCTGATTGCTTTCTTCTGGAGCTTGAAGATTCGGGAGAAGTGTGTGTCAGTACACCCACCCCACAGAGCTACTCCGTAAGAGATGTGTGGGTAGATGATACCATAGTAAGCCGTCATCAGTACCTGAGTTTGGCAGTACTTGGATAGCTGCCTCAAAACAAAAATGCCTGAGGATAGCTTTGCACACACATTGTCGACGTGATTACCCCAAGTCAACCCTCGATCGAGGTGTATACCAAGGAATTTTGTCACGTCGACTTCCTCGATCTCAGTGTCACCCACCATGATTGTTGGGCTTTCATCTGATTCGGATTGTCGCAATGAAAATTGAATGAATGTTGATTTTGTTGGGTTTGTTTTGAGATTGAGTTCATTGAAATGCTGTATTGAGCCATTCAGCTCAGTATACGCTGTCATTTCAATTTCTTCTTTTGATGATGCTCCAAAACAGAGAGTCGTGTCATCTGCATACTGGACGAGCCGTCCATATTGCAGTGATGAACCAACATCATTAACGTAGATCAAGAAGAGCAGAGGACTTAGAATAGAGCCTTGAGGGACCCCATAGCTCAGTCCCTCCTCTCCTGAACATACGTTTGAAATTTTGACGGTTTGAGTGCGATTACTGAGGTATGATTTCAACCACTGGAGTGATATTCCTCGAACCCCGTAATGTTCTAGTTTGTGTAAGAGGGTGCCATGATCAACACAGTCGAAAGCCTTTGATAAGTCTAAGAATACACTGAGTGTACTCTTTCGACTTTCGATGCCCTCTAATACCATATCTACTAAACGCACGACCGCGTCTATTGTAGATTTTCCAGTTCTGAACCCAAATTGGTTTTTTGAAAGAAGATTATTTTTTTCCAGGAATGATAAGATTCTCGAGAAAAAAGCTTTCTCGAAGACCTTGCTAAAGACAGGCAGAATTGAAACAGGGCGGTAATTTTGAATTGAAAAAGGGTCGCCTTTTTTGAAAATTGGTGTGATTTTTGCTGTTTTTAAGAGGGAGGGAAAAGTTCCAGTTTGAAAAGAGAGATTGATGAGATGTTCAAGTGGGCCCAGAAGGTGCTCAGAGCACTGTTTGAGCAGCCACGTTGATACGTGGTTTAAGTCATTTGACTTTTTTGTTGCAAGCTCTCTTATCAATCTAGCAATCTCCTCCTTAGTGACTGGGGCTAGGGATAAAGAACTCACTGGCCCCTGAAAAGGTGGTGGTGGTGTATGATGCTGTTGATGACAAAGACCCTGGTCAGCACCAACCGAGGAAAAGAATCTGTTAAACGCCTCAGCGACTTTGAAAGGATCTTTTATTTGATTGTTTTCAATGGTGAGTTCGATTTGTTTGTGAGTCGATGGGTTTTTACTGTTGATTATGGCCCAAGCAGTTTTTGATACGTTTTTTGTCGTGAGCAGTGCTTTTGATACGTCATAAGCCTTAGCAGCCTTTATGACCTTTTTGTAAATTCTTTTGTAATTTTGAAAAAATTGTTTGTCTGCTAAATTGTTCGAGTGCTTGTTGATTTCAGAGAGAAGTTTTAGCCTTTCTCTCGAGACAAGAATGCCTTTAGTAATCCACTTGCACTTCATTTTCCTCGGTTTTTGGGTTGATGTTTTCAGGGGACAGCTTACGTTCAGATGGAAGTTAAAGCAATCTTGAAATGATTTGAATTGAATTTCTACGGGATCTTCGAGATTGAAAAACCCCCAACTCTCTTTAGATAATAGGGAATTAAGTAGGGTAATGTTTGTGGGCCTCGTGATTCTAATGGTTTTTTTAATGTTCTGATCCCGCTGTGGTTCAGAACCTCTGATAATGGCTTGTTGGCCGTAGTGGTCTGAGATCGCTGTGTTAATCACAGACACCCTCACTTCTGTCATGTTTGTGATTATATTGTCAATTGCTGTCGATGAGATATCCGTCACCCTAGTTGGTGACTCAATTGACCACAAAAGGTTAAACGACCTTAAAAGGTCTCCGAACCTTTTTGTTGTGGGACTTTCAACATCCAGCACGTTGATGTTAAAATCGCCCATTATGATAAAATTTTCACATTTTTTGGTTATATCGGACAGCATATTTTCGAAATTTGATAAAAAGATGTCTTCCGTTCCGCTGGGAGACCGGTAAACTCCAATAACGGAAATTGGAGTCATTTTGGTTTGTATTTTTACCCCTGCAACTTCTAAGTGTTTTTCTGATGATTTAAAAGAAATGTACGGGAAAGATGAAATTTCTTTTTTTACAAAAACTGCTACACCTCCTCCTTTGGAAAGGTTTCTGCAGTAATGACTCGCCAATTGAAAATTTTGAATTTTGAAGTTGTCGACGTTACTGTTGTTGAAACCATGTTCGGTTACAACCAGTATGTCCGGGTCAAGCTCTTCGGTCATAAGCAGAAGCTCATCTGCTTTATTGGTTGCTATCTGTGCGTTTTGGTGAATCAGTTTAATTTGCAGGCTTGGCTGATTTTCCAATTTTTGTTTGTTATGTTTTGTTCGTCTGTTCGTCATGTCGACCTGGTGGCTGACACTAGATTTTCTAAAAAAACACAAGAAGCATTTAAAACTGATTTTTTGTGGTTATTCGTTGCTCGAGCGTCCGTTTGAGGTGTTTCCTTGACGGCGTCAGCATACGTTGTAGGAGAACAGAGTGTCGTTATGCGTGGATGTTGAGCGCCCTCATCATCTTCTCCCTGGGCGCGCGTGCCGGCAGTGGGGGGTCGGAGGTCCGCTGGCAACTCCGCTGGCTTCTTCCCGTCAACGGCGTCAACTCGGGTGCTTGCTTTGGACAGAGCTTCTACCAGTAGCCTCGCCAACTGCCACTTTCCTCTCAATCGTAGGTGCATTCCATGTTTCGTAAAATCCCTTCTATGCAGCTCGCTCATTTTTAGGATTGTGACGTTATTCCTCTCAGCTAACTCCTCGATGTATGCGTTTACGAGTGCCGTTTCTTGGTTTATATCATGGGTGGCTGGCAGATCATGTCGGTGTGGCAGGGTTGCGATTATCAGCTTCGTGTTAAGGGGCTTTGAGGTTATTCGTTTTTCTAGTAGTTCATAAAGGTTTCGCTGTTCACCCGCGGCGAGATCATTGGTCCCGGCTATGAGGATATCACAGCGAGACCCATTCTTAGCCGGCTGTGGCTGCGATGCGATGATTTGTGGCAGTTTAGCACCAGGCTTACACACACCCATAACAGGAACACGTTGCTGAAGGAGTCTAGAGGTCAGATCTGCGATGTGGCGCGCATGGCTGTCACCCTCGATGACAATCGATTTGAATGTGATGGATTCTATTGGTGGTGGGGCATGTTGAAGTTTCGGCTTGGAGTAAAAAACCATGTTTTTTATTTGCTTTTTTGGTTGATTTGCGGTTTGATATTTTTTTTGTTTTGAATTTTTTGTCTTGGCTTGATTGAATGGGTTTTCTGGCGCGGGTCTCATTTTTTCCACTGGAGGATCCGGTGTTGTCTGTGAATCACTGTCCTTGCTAGCCTCCTTCCGCAGTAACATCAGTTCGGCCTCCAACACTTCGATCGTAGTTCTCAACCTAATAATTAGTTCCGCCGATGAATCACATTGGGTACAAGGAGAGGCATGAGCCTTTGACAGAGGTTGAAGATGTGTGCGGTCGCATTGTATTGCAAAATCTACCGTCTTGGTGTGAGAATTGGTTGTGATTTGGTTGGTGGTGTCTGTAAATATTTCAGAAGTATATTGAAGGAGTCGTTGGTCGGACTCAATGCTATGGTCTAAGACACATTTAAAGTCTTGTTCGAGTTTAAGTACTTCATCCTTCAGACGTCGGTTTTCCTGGATCAGTAATGTTATTTCCTGTGTCGAGTGGTATTCGGGTGTGGAAGTAACAGATTGAAACGTGGACAGAGATGTGTTATTCGGTGGTGTATCCACCGCCCGGCCGGCCAACGGGGTGTGGGCAATAAGAGGCGTTAAGCTAAAATTTGAATCTGTGTTGGATGCTTTGGCTGTGCTATTGTGAGTAGGCTGTGTAGTTTGGGCGTTCGACTTTGATATCGAAGTCGCCGGAGAAAGGGCTTTCGGAGTTTCGGCCGCCGTCAACGATAACCGTCTCATAGTAACTGGATGGCTCCCAGTGTGATTATCATTTGTGATGGTTACAGATGTCATTTGGGCGTCACTTTTTATTGTAGCCCCGCAGGTTCTTCCTAGACAGCGCCAGAATATTTCTCCATTTTTTAGTGTCCGGTATAACCTATATTTGTTATTTCCAAATAATATGCAAGGCTTTCCTTTTGAAGTTTGCTCAATTTTAAAAGACATATTGATGGCTATGATTGTATGAACGTGCAATAATTATCAGCATGTATTAGTCAGGACTAATATAAAATATTAAATCCTTAACATTAAACATTAAGTATTAATGTCCATACAGCACAAGAGATAGATTGCAGTCGCTCGAGCAACATATAGTGAACTCGTACGCCACCTGTGAGGGTGAAGGTCAACTGTCACTCGTTATCAATCTGCTCACCAGCAAGTATTGCCATCAGCAGGTGACAATATGGACTAATTTCAATAAGTCCTATTTACAGTATTTTTATATCTTGGCAGCAGCGTCCTTCGTCAAATGTAATATTTCAGATATAACCTAGAAACTAGTTGTCAAATTTTAACATCAGTATAAATAATATTTTAAAGTTATAACACAAATTTTAACTGAATACCGGAAAACTCAGCCAGTATTTCTTTCCAAATGCTAACAAACTACCACTCAGTAATGCATTTTAATTAACTAGACTACATATTCACGCACAAGAGAAGAACGCGACACGCACACTCATGACCACGTCACCAAGAGTGAGCTCAGCGCATGCCAAGGTAACAATACCATCTCGTTAGACTGTAGTAGTAACACGAGTCGTATGAACAAATCGCTATGTGACGTAACTGTCATTACTTCAGCCACTCGGCTTCACAACTGTATCCGTTTACCAAGAGTGTGCTCAGCCCATGCCAAGGTAACAATACCTTCTCGTTATACATTAGTAGTAACACGTGACGTATGAACAGATCGCTATGTGACGTAACTGTCATTACTTCAGCCACTCGGCATCACAACTGTATTCGTTTACCAAGAGTGTGCTCAGCCCATGCCAAGGTAACAATACCATCTCGTTATACTGTAGTAGTAACACGTGACGTATGAACAGATCGCTATGTGACGTAACTGTCATTACTTCAGCCACTCGGCTTCACAACTGTGTACATTTACCAATAGTGAGCTCAGCCCATGCCAAGGTAACAATACCTTCTCGTTATACATTAGTAATAACACGTGACGTATGAACAGATCGCTATGTGACGTAACTGTCATTACTTCAGCCACTCGGCTTCACAACTGTATCCATTTACCAAGAGTGAGCTCAGCGCATGCCAAGGTAACAATACCTTCTCGTTATACATTAGTAGTAACACGTGACTTATGAACAGATCGCTATGTGACGTAACTGTCATTACTTCAGCCACTCGGCTTCACAACTGTATCCGTTTACCAAGAGTGTGCTCAGCCCATGCCAAGGTAACAATACCTTCTCGATATACTATAGTAGTAACACGTGACGTATGAACAGATCGCTATGTGACGTAACTGTCATTACTTCAGCCACTCGGCTTCACAACTGTATCCGTTTACCAAGAGTGTGCTCAGCCCATGCCAAGGTAACAACACCTTCTCGATATACTATAGTAGTAACACGTGACGTATGAACAGATCGCTATGTGACGTAACTGTCATTACTTCAGCCACTTGGCTTCACAAGTGTATTCGTTTACCAAGAATGAGCTCAGCGCATGCCAGGGTAGCAATACCTTCTCGTTTTATTGTTGTAGTAACAATTGACATATGAACAGATCGCTATGTGATGTAACTGTCATTACTTCAGCCCCTCGGCTTCACAACTGTATCCGTTTACCAAGAGTGAGCTCAGCGCATGCCAAGGTAACAATACCATCTCGTTAGACTGTAGTAGTAACACGAGTCGTATGAACAAATCGCTATGTGACGTAACTGTCATTACTTCAGCCACTCGGCTTCACAACTGTATCCGTTTACCAAGAGTGTGCTCAGCCCATGCCAAGGTAACAAAACCTTCTCGTTATACATTAGTAGTAACACGTGACGTATGAACAGATCGCTATTTGACGTAACTGTCATTACTTCAGCCACTCGGCTTCACAACTGTATTCGTTTACCAAGAGTGTGCTCAGCCCATGCCAAGGTAACAATACCTTCTCGTTATACATTAGTAGTAACACGTGACGTATGAACAGATCGCTATTTGACGTAACTGTCATTACTTCAGCCACTCGGCTTCACAACTGTATCCGTTTACCAAGAGTGTGCTCAGCCCATGCCAAGGTAACAATACCTTCTCGATATACTATAGTAGTAACACGTGACGTATGAACAGATCGCTATGTGACGTAACTGTCATTACTTCAGCCACTCGGCTTCACAACTGTATCCGTTTACCAAGAGTGTGCTCAGCCCATGCCAAGGTAACAATACCTTCTCGTTATACTATAGTAGTAACACGTGACGTATGAACAGATCGCTATGTGACGTAACTGTCATTACTTCAGCCACTCGGCTTCACAACTGAATCCGGTTACCAAGAGTAAGCTCAGCCCATGCCAAGGTAACAATACCTTCTCGTTATACATTAGTAGTAACACGTGACGTATGAACAGATCGCTATGTGACGTAACTGTCATTACTTCAGCCACTCGGCTTCACAACTGTATCCATTTACCAATAGTGAGCTCAGCCCATGCCAAGGTAACAATACCATCTCGTTATACTGTAGTAGTAACACGTGACGTATGAACAGATCGCTATGTGACGTAACTGTCATTACTTCAGCCACTCGGCTTCACAACTGTATACATTTACCAATAGTGAGCTCAGCCCATGCCAAGGTAACAATACCTTCTCGTTATACATTAGTAGTAACACGTGACGTATGAACAGATCGCTATGTGATGTAACTGTCATTACTTCAGCCACTCGGCTTCACAACTGTATCCATTTACCAAGAGTGAGCTCAGCGCATGCCAAGGTAACAATACCTTCTCGTTATACATTAGTAGTAACACGTGACGTATGAACAGATCGCTATGTAACGTAACTGTCATTACTTCAGCCACTCGGCTTCACAACTGTATCCGTTTACCAAGAGTGTGCTCAGCCCATGCCAAGGTAACAATACCTTCTCGATATACTATAGTAGTAACACGTGACGTATGAACAGATCGCTATGTGACGTAACTGTCATTACTTCAGCCACTCGGCTTCACAACTGTATCCATTTACCAAGAGTGTGCTCAGCCCATGCCAAGGTAACAATACCTTCTCGATATAACATAGTAGTAACACGTGACGTATGAACAGATCGCTATGTGACGTAACTGTCATTACTTCAGCCACTCGGCTTCACAACTGTATTCGTTTACCAAGAGTGAGCTCAGCGCATGCCAGGGTAGCAATACCTTCTCGTTTTATTGTTGTAGTAACAATTGACATATGAACAGATCGCTATGTGATGTAACTGTCATTACTTCAGCCCCTCGGCTTCACAACTGTATCCGTTTACCAAGAGTGAGCTCAGCGCATGCCAAGGTAACAATACCATCTCGTTAGACTGTAGTAGTAACACGAGTCGTATGAACAGATCGCTATGTGACGTAACTGTCATTACTTCAGCCACTCAGCTTCACAACTGTATCCGTTTACCAAGAGTGTGCTCAGCCCATGCCAAGGTAACAATACCTTCTCGTTATACATAAGTAGTAACACGTGACGTATGAACAGATCGCTATGTGACGTAACTGTCATTACTTCAGCCACTCGGCTTCACAACTGTATTCATTTACCAAGAGTGTGCTCAGCCCATGCCAAGGTAACAATACCTTCTCGTTATACATTAGTAGTAACACGTGACGTATGAACAGATTGCTATGTGGCGTAACTGACATTACTTCAGCCACTCGGCTTCACAACTGTATTCGTTTACCAAGAGTGTGCTCAGCCCATGCCAAGGTAACAATACTTTCTCGTTATACATTAGTAGTAACACGTGACGTATGAACAGATCGCTATGTGGCGTAACTGTCATTACTTCAGCCACTCGGCTTCACAACTGTATTCGTTTACCAAGAGTGTGCTCAGCCCATGCCAAGGTAACAATACCTTCTCGTTATACATTAGTAGTAACACGTGACGTATGAACAGATCGCTATGTGACGTAACTGTCATTACTTCAGCCACTCGGCTTCACAACTGTATCCGTTTACCAAGAGTGTGCTCAGCCCATGCCAAGGTAACAATACCTTCTCGTTATACATTAGTAGTAACACGTGACGTATGAACAGATCGCTATGTGACGTAACTGTCATTACTTCAGCCACTCGGCTTCACAACTGTATTCGTTTACCAAGAGTGAGCTCAGCGCATGCCAGGGTAGCAATACCTTCTCGTTTTATTGTTGTAGTAACAATTGACATATGAACAGATCGCTATGTGATGTAACTGTCATTATTTCAGCCCTTCGGCTTCACAACTGTATCCGTTTACCAAGAGTGAGCTCAGCGCATGCCAAGGTAACAATACCATCTCGTTAGACTGTAGTAGTAACACGAGTCGTATGAACAAATCGCTATGTGACGTAACTGTCATTACTTCAGCCACTCGGCTTCACAACTGTATCCATTTACCAAGAGTGAGCTCAGCGCATGCCAGGGTAGCAATACCTTCTCGTTATACATTTGTAGTAACACGTGACGTATGAACAGATCGCTATGTGACGTAACTGTCATTACTTCAGCCACTCGGCTTCACAACTGTATTCGTTTACCAAGAGTGAGCTCAGCGCATGCCAGGGTAGCAATACCTTCTCGTTTTATTGTTGTAGTAACAATTGACATATGAACAGATCGCTATGTGATGTAACTGTCAATACTTCAGCCCCTCGGCTTCACAACTGTATCCGTTTACCAAGAGTGAGCTCAGCGCATGCCAAGGTAACAATACCATCTCGTTAGATTGTAGTAGTAACACGAGTCGTATGAACAAATCGCTATGTGACGTAACTGTCATTACTTCAGCCACTCAGCTTCACAACTGTATCCGTTTACCAAGAGTGTGCTCAGCCCATGCCAAGGTAACAATACCTTCTCGTTATACATTAGTAGTAACACGTGACGTATGAACAGATCGCTATGTGACGTAACTGTCATTACTTCAGCCACTCGGCTTCACAACTGTATACATTTACCAATAGTGAGCTCAGCCCATGCCAAGGTAACAATACCTTCTCGTTATAAATTAGTAGTAACACGTGACGTATGAACAGATCGCTATGTGATGTAACTGTCATTACTTCAGCCACTCGGCTTCACAACTGTATCCATTTACCAAGAGTGAGCTCAGCGCATGCCAAGGTAACAATACCTTCTCGTTATACATTAGTAGTAACACGTGACGTATGAACAGATCGCTATGTGACGTAACTGTCATTACTTCAGCCACTCGGCTTCACAACTGTATCCGTTTACCAAGAGTGTGCTCAGCCCATGCCAAGGTAACAATACCTTCTCGATATACTATAGTAGTAACACGTGACGTATGAACAGATCGCTATGTGACGTAACTGTCATTACTTCAGCCACTCGGCTTCACAACTGTATCCGTTTACCAAGAGTGTGCTCAGCCCATGCCAAGGTAACAATACCTTCTCGATATACTATAGTAGTAACACGTGACGTATGAACAGATCGCTATGTGACGTAACTGTCATTACTACAGCCACTCGGCTTCACAACTGTATTCGTTTACCAAGAGTGAGCTCAGCGCATGCCAGGGTAGCAATACCTTCTCGTTTTATTGTTGTAGTAACAATTGACATATGAACAGATCGCTATGTGATGTAACTGTCATTACTTCAGCCCCTCGGCTTTACAACTGTATCCGTTTACCAAGAGTGAGCTCAGCGCATGCCAGGGTAGCAATACCATCTCGTTAGACTGTAGTAGTAACACGAGTCGTATGAACAAATCGCTATGTGACGTAACTGTCATTACTTCAGCCACTCGGCTTCACAACTGTATCCGTTTACCAAGAGTGTGCTCAGCCCATGCCAAGGTAACAATACCTTCTCGTTATACATTAGTAGTAACACGTGACGTATGAACAGATCGCTATGTGACGTAACTGTCATTACTTCAGCCACTCGGCTTCACAACTGTATTCGTTTACCAAGAGTGTGCTCAGCCCATGCCAAGGTAACAATACCTTCTCGTTATACATTAGTAGTAACACGTGACGTATGAACAGATCGCTATGTGGCGTAACTGTCATTACTTCAGCCACTCGGCCTCACAACTGTATCCGTTTACCAAGAGTGTGCTCAGCCCATGCCAAGGTAACAATACCTTCTCGTTATACATTAGTAGTAACACGTGACGTATGAACAGATCGCTATTTGACGTAACTGTCATTACTTCAGCCACTCGGCTTCACAACTGTATTCGTTTACCAAGAGTGAGCTCAGCGCATGCCAGGGTAGCAATACCTTCTCATTTTATTGTTGTAGTAACACTTGACGTATGAACAGATCGCTATGTGACGTAACTGTCATTACTTCAGCCACTCGGCTTCACAACTGTATCCGTTTACCAAGAGTGAGCTCAGCGCATGCCAAGGTAACAATACCATCTCGTTAGACTGTAGTAGTAACACGAGTCGTATAAACAAATCGCTATGTGACGTAACTGTCATTACTTCAGCCACTCGGCTTCACAACTGTATCCATTTACCAATAGTGAGCTCAGCCAATGCCAGGGTAACAATACCATCTCGTTATACTGTAGTAGTAACACGTGACGAATGAACAGATCGCTATGTGACGTAACTGTCATTACTTCAGCCCCTCGGCTTCACAACTGTATCCGTTTACCAAGAGTGAGCTCAGCGCATGCCAGGGTAGCAATACCTTCTCGTTATACATAAGTAGTAACACGTGACGTATGAACAGATCGCTATGTGACGTAACTGTCATTACTTCCGCCACTCGGCTTCACAACTGTATCCGTTTACCAAGAGTGAGCTCAGCGAATGCCAGGGTAGCAATACCTTCTCGTTTTATTGTTGTAGTAACACTTTACGTATGAACAGATCGCTATGTGGCGTAACTATTATTACTTCAGCCCCTCGCCTTCACAACTGTATCCGTTTACCAAGAGTGAGCTCAGCGCATGCCAAGGTAGCAATACCATCTCTTTTATCGTTGTAGTAACACTTTACGTATGAACAGATCGCTATGTGGCGTAACTGTCATTACTTCAGCCACTCGGCTTCACAACTGTATCCGTTTACCAAGAGTGTGCTCAGCCCATGCCAAGGTAGCAATACCAGCCCTTTTATCGTTGTAGTAACACTTTACGTATGAACAAATCGCTATGTGGCGTAACTGTCATTACTTCAGCCACTCGGCTTCACAACTGTATCCGTTTACCAAGAGTGTGCTCAGCCCATACCAAGGTAGCAATACCTTCTCGTTTTATTGTTGTAGTAACAATTGACATATGAACAGATCGCTATGTGATGTAACTGTCATTACTTCAGCCCCTCGGCTTCACAACTGTATCCGTTTACCAAGAGTGTGCTCAGCCCATGCCAAGGTAGCAATACCATCTCTTTTATCGTTGTAGTAACACTTTACGTATGAACAGATCGCTATGTGGCGTAACTGTCATTACTTCAGCCACTCGGCTTCACAACTGTATCCGTTTACCAAGAGTGTGCTCAGCCCATGCCAAGGTAACAATACCTTCTCGTTATACATTAGTAGTAACACGTGACGTATGAACAGATCGCTATGTAGCGTAACTGTCATTACTTCAGCCACTCGGCTTCACAACTGTATCCGTTTACCAAGAGTGTGCTCAGCCCATGCCAAGGTAACAATACCTTCTCGTTATACATTAGTAGTAACATGTGACGTATGAACAGATCGCTATGTGGCGTAACTGTCATTACTTCAGCCACTCGGCTTCACAACTGTATTCGTTTACCAAGAGTGTGCTCAGCCCATGCCAAGGTAACAATACCTTCTCGTTATACATTAGTAGTAACACGTGACGTATGAACAGATCGCTATGTGACGTAACTGTCATTACTTCAGCCACTCAGCTTCACAACTGTATCCGTTTACCAAGAGTGTGCTCAGCCCATGCCAAGGTAACAATACCTTCTCGTTATACATTAGTAGTAACACGTGACGTATGAACAGATCGCTATGTGACGTAACTGTCATTACTTCAGCCACTCGGCCTCACAACTGTATCCGTTTACCAAGAGTGTGCTCAGCCCATGCCAAGGTAACAATACCTTCTCGTTATACATTAGTAGTAACACGTGACGTATGAACAGATCGCTATTTGACGTAACTGTCATTACTTCAGCCACTCGGCTTCACAACTGTATTCGTTTACCAAGAGTGAGCTCAGCGCATGCCAGGGTAGCAATACCTTCTCATTTTATTGTTGTAGTAACACTTGACGTATGAACAGATCGCTATGTGACGTAACTGTCATTACTTCAGCCACTCGGCTTCACAACTGTATCCGTTTACCAAGAGTGAGCTCAGCGCATGCCAAGGTAACAATACCATCTCGTTAGACTGTAGTAGTAACACGAGTCGTATAAACAAATCGCTATGTGACGTAACTGTCATTACTTCAGCCACTCGGCTTCACAACTGTATCCATTTACCAATAGTGAGCTCAGCCAATGCCAGGGTAACAATACCATCTCGTTATACTGTAGTAGTAACACGTGACGAATGAACAGATCGCTATGTGACGTAACTGTCATTACTTCAGCCCCTCGGCTTCACAACTGTATCCGTTTACCAAGAGTGAGCTCAGCGCATGCCAGGGTAGCAATACCTTCTCGTTATACATAAGTAGTAACACGTGACGTATGAACAGATCGCTATGTGACGTAACTGTCATTACTTCCGCCACTCGGCTTCACAACTGTATCCGTTTACCAAGAGTGAGCTCAGCGAATGCCAGGGTAGCAATACCTTCTCGTTTTATTGTTGTAGTAACACTTTACGTATGAACAGATCGCTATGTGGCGTAACTATTATTACTTCAGCCCCTCGCCTTCACAACTGTATCCGTTTACCAAGAGTGAGCTCAGCGCATGCCAAGGTAGCAATACCATCTCTTTTATCGTTGTAGTAACACTTTACGTATGAACAGATCGCTATGTGGCGTAACTGTCATTACTTCAGCCACTCGGCTTCACAACTGTATCCGTTTACCAAGAGTGTGCTCAGCCCATGCCAAGGTAGCAATACCAGCCCTTTTATCGTTGTAGTAACACTTTACGTATGAACAAATCGCTATGTGGCGTAACTGTCATTACTTCAGCCACTCGGCTTCACAACTGTATCCGTTTACCAAGAGTGTGCTCAGCCCATACCAAGGTAGCAATACCTTCTCGTTTTATTGTTGTAGTAACAATTGACATATGAACAGATCGCTATGTGATGTAACTGTCATTACTTCAGCCCCTCGGCTTCACAACTGTATCCGTTTACCAAGAGTGTGCTCAGCCCATGCCAAGGTAGCAATACCATCTCTTTTATCGTTGTAGTAACACTTTACGTATGAACAGATCGCTATGTGGCGTAACTGTCATTACTTCAGCCACTCGGCTTCACAACTGTATCCGTTTACCAAGAGTGTGCTCAGCCCATGCCAAGGTAACAATACCTTCTCGTTATACATTAGTAGTAACACGTGACGTATGAACAGATCGCTATGTAGCGTAACTGTCATTACTTCAGCCACTCGGCTTCACAACTGTATCCGTTTACCAAGAGTGTGCTCAGCCCATGCCAAGGTAACAATACCTTCTCGTTATACATTAGTAGTAACACGTGACGTATGAACAGATCGCTATGTGGCGTAACTGTCATTACTTCAGCCACTCGGCTTCACAACTGTATTCGTTTACCAAGAGTGTGCTCAGCCCATGCCAAGGTAACAATACCTTCTCGTTATACATTAGTAGTAACACGTGACGTATGAACAGATCGCTATGTGACGTAACTGTCATTACTTCAGCCACTCAGCTTCACAACTGTATCCGTTTACCAAGAGTGTGCTCAGCCCATGCCAAGGTAACAATACCTTCTCGTTATACATTAGTAGTAACACGTGACGTATGAACAGATCGCTATGTGACGTAACTGTCATTACTTCAGCCACTCGGCTTCACAACTGTATACATTTACCAATAGTGAGCTCAGCCCATGCCAAGGTAACAATACCTTCTCGTTATAAATTAGTAGTAACACGTGACGTATGAACAGATCGCTATGTGATGTAACTGTCATTACTTCAGCCACTCGGCTTCACAACTGTATCCATTTACCAAGAGTGAGCTCAGCGCATGCCAAGGTAACAATACCTTCTCGTTATACATTAGTAGTAACACGTGACGTATGAACAGATCGCTATGTGACGTAACTGTCATTACTTCAGCCACTCGGCTTCACAACTCTATCCGTTTACCAAGAGTGTGCTCAGCCCATGCCAAGGTAACAATACCTTCTCGATATACTATAGTAGTAACACGTGACGTATGAACAGATCGCTATGTGACGTAACTGTCATTACTTCAGCCACTCGGCTTCACAACTGTATCCGTTTACCAAGAGTGTGCTCAGCCCATGCCAAGGTAACAATACCTTCTCGATATACTATAGTAGTAACACGTGACGTATGAACAGATCGCTATGTGACGTAACTGTCATTACTACAGCCACTCGGCTTCACAACTGTATTCGTTTACCAAGAGTGAGCTCAGCGCATGCCAGGGTAGCAATACCTTCTCGTTTTATTGTTGTAGTAACAATTGACATATGAACAGATCGCTATGTGATGTAACTGTCATTACTTCAGCCCCTCGGCTTTACAACTGTATCCGTTTACCAAGAGTGAGCTCAGCGCATGCCAGGGTAGCAATACCATCTCGTTAGACTGTAGTAGTAACA
The DNA here is from genome assembly GCA_035578905.1 of Stictocephala bisonia. Lineage (NCBI taxonomy): Eukaryota > Metazoa > Arthropoda > Insecta > Hemiptera > Membracidae > Stictocephala > Stictocephala bisonia. The sequence continues at coordinate 304,508 of JAQJVL010000338.1, read as the reverse complement.
CGAGTCGTATGAACAAATCGCTATGTGACGTAACTGTCATTACTTCAGCCACTCGGCTTCACAACTGTATCCGTTTACCAAGAGTGTGCTCAGCCCATGCCAAGGTAACAATACCTTCTCGTTATACATTAGTAGTAACACGTGACGTATGAACAGATCGCTATGTGACGTAACTGTCATTACTTCAGCCACTCGGCTTCACAACTGTATTCGTTTACCAAGAGTGTGCTCAGCCCATGCCAAGGTAACAATACCTTCTCGTTATACATTAGTAGTAACACGTGACGTATGAACAGATCGCTATGTGGCGTAACTGTCATTACTTCAGCCACTCGGCCTCACAACTGTATCCGTTTACCAAGAGTGTGCTCAGCCCATGCCAAGGTAACAATACCTTCTCGTTATACATTAGTAGTAACACGTGACGTATGAACAGATCGCTATTTGACGTAACTGTCATTACTTCAGCCACTCGGCTTCACAACTGTATTCGTTTACCAAGAGTGAGCTCAGCGCATGCCAGGGTAGCAATACCTTCTCATTTTATTGTTGTAGTAACACTTGACGTATGAACAGATCGCTATGTGACGTAACTGTCATTACTTCAGCCACTCGGCTTCACAACTGTATCCGTTTACCAAGAGTGAGCTCAGCGCATGCCAAGGTAACAATACCATCTCGTTAGACTGTAGTAGTAACACGAGTCGTATAAACAAATCGCTATGTGACGTAACTGTCATTACTTCAGCCACTCGGCTTCACAACTGTATCCATTTACCAATAGTGAGCTCAGCCAATGCCAGGGTAACAATACCATCTCGTTATACTGTAGTAGTAACACGTGACGAATGAACAGATCGCTATGTGACGTAACTGTCATTACTTCAGCCCCTCGGCTTCACAACTGTATCCGTTTACCAAGAGTGAGCTCAGCGCATGCCAGGGTAGCAATACCTTCTCGTTATACATAAGTAGTAACACGTGACGTATGAACAGATCGCTATGTGACGTAACTGTCATTACTTCCGCCACTCGGCTTCACAACTGTATCCGTTTACCAAGAGTGAGCTCAGCGAATGCCAGGGTAGCAATACCTTCTCGTTTTATTGTTGTAGTAACACTTTACGTATGAACAGATCGCTATGTGGCGTAACTATTATTACTTCAGCCCCTCGCCTTCACAACTGTATCCGTTTACCAAGAGTGAGCTCAGCGCATGCCAAGGTAGCAATACCATCTCTTTTATCGTTGTAGTAACACTTTACGTATGAACAGATCGCTATGTGGCGTAACTGTCATTACTTCAGCCACTCGGCTTCACAACTGTATCCGTTTACCAAGAGTGTGCTCAGCCCATGCCAAGGTAGCAATACCAGCCCTTTTATCGTTGTAGTAACACTTTACGTATGAACAAATCGCTATGTGGCGTAACTGTCATTACTTCAGCCACTCGGCTTCACAACTGTATCCGTTTACCAAGAGTGTGCTCAGCCCATACCAAGGTAGCAATACCTTCTCGTTTTATTGTTGTAGTAACAATTGACATATGAACAGATCGCTATGTGATGTAACTGTCATTACTTCAGCCCCTCGGCTTCACAACTGTATCCGTTTACCAAGAGTGTGCTCAGCCCATGCCAAGGTAGCAATACCATCTCTTTTATCGTTGTAGTAACACTTTACGTATGAACAGATCGCTATGTGGCGTAACTGTCATTACTTCAGCCACTCGGCTTCACAACTGTATCCGTTTACCAAGAGTGTGCTCAGCCCATGCCAAGGTAACAATACCTTCTCGTTATACATTAGTAGTAACACGTGACGTATGAACAGATCGCTATGTAGCGTAACTGTCATTACTTCAGCCACTCGGCTTCACAACTGTATCCGTTTACCAAGAGTGTGCTCAGCCCATGCCAAGGTAACAATACCTTCTCGTTATACATTAGTAGTAACACGTGACGTATGAACAGATCGCTATGTGGCGTAACTGTCATTACTTCAGCCACTCGGCTTCACAACTGTATTCGTTTACCAAGAGTGTGCTCAGCCCATGCCAAGGTAACAATACCTTCTCGTTATACATTAGTAGTAACACGTGACGTATGAACAGATCGCTATGTGACGTAACTGTCATTACTTCAGCCACTCGGCTTCACAACTGTATCCGTTTACCAAGAGTGTGCTCAGCCCATGCCAAGGTAACAATACCTTCTCGTTATACATTAGTAGTAACACGTGACGTATGAACAGATCGCTATGTGACGTAACTGTCATTACTTCAGCCACTCGGCTTCACAACTGTATCCATTTACCAAGAGTGAGCTCAGCGCATGTCTGGGTAGCAATACCTTCTCGTTATACATTAGTAGTAACACGTGACGTATGAACAGATCGCTATATGACGTAACTGTCATTACTTCAGCCACTCGGCTTCACAACTGTATTCGTTTACCAAGAGTGAGCTCAGCGCATGCCAGGGTAGCAATACCTTCTCGTTTTATTGTTGTAGTAACAATTGACATATGAACAGATCGCTATGTGATGTAACTGTCATTACTTCAGCCACTCGGCTTCACAACTGTATCCATTTACCAAGAGTGAGCTCAGCGCATGCCAAGGTAACAATACCTTCTCGTTATACATTAGTAGTAACACGTGACGTATGAAAGATCGCTATGTGACGTAACTGTCATTACTTCAGCCACTCGGCTTCACAACTGTATCCGTTTACCAAGAGTGTGCTCAGCCCATGCCAAGGTAACAATACCTTCTCGATATACTATAGTAGTAACACGTGACGTATGAACAGATCGCTATGTGACGTAAGTGTCATTACTTCAGCCACTCGGCTTCACAACTGTATCCGTTTACCAAGAGTGTGCTCAGCCCATGCCAAGGTAACAATACCTTCTCGATATACTATAGTAGTAACACGTGACGTATGAACAGATCGCTATGTGACGTAACTGTCATTACTTCAGCCACTCGGCTTCACAACTGTATTCGTTTACCAAGAGTGAGCTCAGCGCATGCCAGGGTAGCAATACCTTCTCGTTTTATTGTTGTAGTAACAATTGACATATGAACAGATCGCTATGTGATGTAACTGTCATTACTTCAGCCCCTCGGCTTCACAACTGATTCCGTTTACCAAGAGTGAGCTCAGCGCATGCCAAGGTAACAATACCATCTTGTTAGACTGTAGTAGTAACACGAGTCGTATGAACAAATCGCTATGTGACGTAACTGTCATTACTTCACCCACTCGGCTTCACAACTGTATCCGTTTACCAAGAGTGTGCTCAGCCCATGCCAAGGTAACAATACCTTCTCGTTATACATTAGTAGTAACACGTGACGTATGAACAGATCGCTATGTGACGTAACTGTCATTACTTCAGCCACTCGGCTTCACAACTGTATTCGTTTACCAAGAGTGTGCTCAGCCCATGCCAAGGTAACAATACCTTCTCGTTATACATTAGTAGTAACACGTGACGTATGAACAGATCGCTATGTGGCGTAACTGTCATTACTTCAGCCACTCGGCTTCACAACTGTATCCGTTTACCAAGAGTGTGCTCAGCCCATGCCAAGGTAACAATACCTTCTCGTTATACATTAGTAGTAACACGTGACGTATGAACAGATCGCTATTTGACGTAACTGTCATTACTTCAGCCACTCGGCTTCACAACTGTATTCGTTTACCAAGAGTGAGCTCAGCGCATGCCAGGGTAGCAATACCTTCTCGTTTTATTGTTGTAGTAACACTTGACGTATGAACAGATCGCTATGTGACGTAACTGTCATTACTTCAGCCACTCGGCTTCACAACTGTATCCGTTTACCAAGAGTGAGCTCAGCGCATGCCAAGGTAACAATACCATCTCGTTAGACTGTAGTAGTAACACGAGTCGTATGAACAAATCGCTATGTGACGTAACTGTCATTACTTCAGCCACTCGGCTTCACAACTGTATCCATTTACCAATAGTGAGCTCAGCCAATGCCAGGGTAACAATACCATCTCGTTATACTGTAGTAGTAACACGTGACGAATGAACAGATCGCTATGTGACGTAACTGTCATTACTTCAGCCCCTCGGCTTCACAACTGTATCCGTTTACCAAGAGTGAGCTCAGCGCATGCCAGGGTAGCAATACCTTCTCGTTATACAATAGTAGTAACACGTGACGTATGAACAGATCACTATGTGACGTAACTGTCATTACTTCCGCCACTCGGCTTCACAACTGTATCCGTTTACCAAGAGTGAGCTCAGCGCATGCCAGGGTAGCAATACCATCTCGTTATACTATAGTAGTAACACGTGACGTATGACCAAATCACTATGTGACGTAACTGTTATTACTTCATCCACTCGGCTTCACAACTGTATCCGTTTACCAAGAGCGTGCTCAGCCCATGCCAAGGTAACAATACCTTCTCGATATACTTTAGTAGTAACACGTGACGTATGAACAGATCGCTATGTGACGTAACTGTCATTACTTCAGCCACTCAGCTTCACAACTGTATCCGTTTACCAAGAGTGTGCTCAGCCCATGCCAAGGTAACAATACCATCTAGTTATACCGTAGTAGTAACACGTGACGTATGAACAGATCGCTATGTGACGTAACTGTCATTACTTCAGCCACTCGGCTTCACAACTGTATCCGTTTACCATTATTGAATTTATTCCATGCCAGGTTAACAATACCTTCTCATTATACTGTATTAAACACGTGGTATGTGGAAGGTTGGAAATTAAGACAAAAAAATACTGGAAGCATTTGAAACTTTGTGCTATCGAAGAATATTGAAAATTAGTTGGGTTTAGATAGTCGCGAATGAGAAGGTTTTTAGAAGAATGGGAGAAGAAATATCGTTAAGGAAGAGCACCTAGACAAGGTGAGTCAAGCTATTAGGACATGGAATCTGCAGGAACGGCATTTTAAAAGATGTAATAGGAGGTCTCTTTGAAGGTAAAAACTCACCAGGAAGACATAGGAAGACTCAAATAACAAAGGATACGGTGTGTGTTTCGTATATAGATCTCAAAAGGAAGGCAGAGACGAGACTGTAATGGAGAACTGCTACAAATCAACCCCAGTGTTGACTACAAAATGAAGAACGATCTACTTTTACAACATATATCTCTGTACACACTGAAGACAATACATTTATGTTTACAATATATGTCCAAGGAATAGTGAAATTCCTGGTAGTCTATGTATGTAAACACGACAATGTACAATGGTCAGTAATTAGTGTTTCATGTATGGTTCTTGTTACATGGTCACATCGTTACATGCCTAGTCATCGTCTATTGTCTTACACCAAGTAAACTACGTTGGTTTTACATGAAATAGATCTGTTAATAATCTGTTCAGTGTGTTATTTTAGATAAGATAAAAAACATTAAGAATATATTATTGTTAAGTTAATAAGTAGAAATGTTCTTCCATAAAATTAGAACAAGAAATAACTTGTTATTTTGTTGGAACTATAAACTATGAACACTCAGGTGAGTTCACATAGTTAATGATTGCCCATTACGTTCTTTTCAAAGGGAGTGCGTGGTCTTCATTCAATTTGAGAAGCAGGGTTTGAACCGTAACGAAACCTGGATTTACCTCTGTGGCGGGTGATCAATAATTAAACACCAAGACACAAACACTTTATACTTTAGATCTTATTTTATTTATATTTTGATTATCAATTTAATTTTGATTATTTTAGTTCCTCCTTTTACTGTGAGAGCTGGCTAGGAAAGTGATAAAATATATAATATAACATTGATCATCATTATATACTCGTATACTATATTTTTTATGAAATTAAATTAATTTTGAAATTTTACATTTTCAGGTCCTGTAAACAGATAATAAGAGGAATTAATGAACTTAAAATGTTAACTTATCTAGTGCAAAGTCCACAAGTCAAATAAAACTAAAAAGGTGTCAATTGCCTATAGCCATCTTTGTATTTAAGTTTTTTTTTAGAGAAAATGGCTATTTTTTTACTGTAGAGATGATATGCTTCAACGAAATGTCATTCATAAAAAAATCTGCCTGGAAGTTTTTCATATAATGTGTTAGAACACACCATTTTAATAATTAAAAAACAAGTTTTATTTTGTACGTTTATGCAATGACAAAAAATAACCACAGAGAAAAATTAAATGACAACCATTCTGTAAGTATTTATGAAAAGTTCAGTGAATAATATGTTTGATAGTTCGGATTTATGTTACGAGGAAGACGTAGAACCAAGATGGAAACAATCTAAATATAAATCTTTTGTCTCCTTCTAGGAGTTCAGTTTCTCATCAATAACTTGAGCAAAAACTATTTCATATGTAGGAGGTAAAAATGGAATATTATTTAAAAAATATGTTTGCACTCGTTTCTCATAATGTGTTCGGTTTTGAAAATAAAACGTAACTTTCCTGCTGTATTTAACACTTTTTCTTGCTCTATTATATAAAAACCGTATTATGATCCGGGTTGTTATGATCATATTTCAGACTGATTACATTACAAGTGCAAATGATAGCCATATACATGAAAAAGGCAAAAATTAGGGTGTTATCAAATTTTCAAGATTTTTTTTATATCTAGACAATACTAACCCCTTGGACAGTATTGTCCATATCTTATGGCTCCCAAATCCAGGTAACAAATTAAAAGGAGGAAGAATGAAAACATTATAATAAGACGATAAATAAAATCAAATAAATTAAATATTTTATTTATTTTATGGGCAGTATTAATCTATAGCAATTTTTTTTACCGCAAATAAAGATTTTTTTCAAATGAAAAAACCAAATACTATGTTTATTGTATTAATTTTATGGAGTTTCCCCACCTAACCACAAACATGGCATCAATTTATGCATATGACCAAGTTCTACGATTACTTAACTGTTTTTAGGGCATTTCTTTTTTATTCTTTATTTATTCAGAAATAAGAAACATGAAAAAATACGTTTATTAGTTAGGGAAAATACTATTTTACTATATTGTTAATAATGTATAACCTAAGCAGGCACTTCTGAATGTTAGTACATCTCTTATTAACTCGTAAAATGTTATTTTAGAAATTAATTATGAAATTATAAATGTAATTCGTTTTCAAAAATTGTGCCCCCTCCCCAAAATACAAAAACATAATGGTCAATGCTAATAATTACGGATGGATGTTTTATAATAGAAACATCCATATGAGTGCATCTTTTTGAATTTGATTGATTCATGGTTTTTATATATATAACTTGGGTACGTAAAATCTATTTTACTTAACAGATTTAAGTATATTTAATTAATTTACGGTTGATAATGTAAAGGCATTACACGATCTTAAGTAAAATGGGTTTTGTAAATCTAAATTTGTGGGCATTGGAGAAGTCAAGAGTCATATCTAAAAGGAGTCTGTTAGAGGACTAGTTTATGTACATTAGTAGTCTATAAATGCACATTCAAACATTTTAGGTGAGCTCGAAAACCTAGGTACAACAAAAATATTTATACAATAAACGATATATAAAAATAATAAAAGTCGTATATTTATTGAAGCCACAGATAAAAAAAAAAAACAGGTTACTTTTTTGTAGTAGTAGTAGTGAACGATTTTGTGGCAGATGTAAATAGAAAGAATCTTTTCCGTTAATTCACTACCACTACTTTTTTGTTTCCATTAATTAACTACCACTTGATAAATATTCTATTGCTCTAAAAACTGTTCCCCAATCATTTTTACGTCCACTATATTATTCCTTATCTGCTAGGAATCCGATATCGCTGGCCTTATCATAAATTATGGCTTTCCAAGAACTTACACACGGAGAGCGCATTCGGCGGTAGGTCAATCATTGGATTTACCAGTTTGTGATCAACTTTAGTAACCTAACTTAATCTAACATAACCGTAATTGTGATAAAAATAAGTAGTGGTAGTGAAGTAACGGAAAAAGTAGTGGTAGTAAAGTAACGGAAAAAGTAGTTGTAGTGAATTAACGGAAAAGGTTCAATACATTACAACAAATGTACATCTTTATAAATCTGTAGTAATAATTACTATATTTATCGTGATATTTGGAGAAAATAAGGGAGGGACTGACATTATTTCTGACTCTGCCATCGTATAGACATACTTCACGACACTCTAAATAGACACTTGTTGAATGCGACCTCTGTTTATTCGTTCTGTAGGTTAAAAAAATACCCCAAATTTTAAATTTACAGTTAAATAAAGATTTACCATTATGTGTAAAATATTTATTTAAACTTAACATTTTTAACAATATAACAATTCCCATTATTTCCCGTGTTATCTAATATTGAATATCTAACTATTGAGTTACTACTATTTTCACTTGTTTCGCACGAAGGTGACACACTTTAAGAATTCTTATGTTAACCAGCTGTTTTCCCTTTAGGCATTTTAGACGGCTAACATGAAAAAAATGTGCTTGGTTATGAAATGCTAAATTATTCATACACCTTAAGGCTCAATGGCCTATTTATGAGAACTTTCTTAAAAAAGCACCTAGCAAGAGGGAAACTACAAGTTGGGTTTATGTAAAGTACAGTATACGGTTTTCAATTTTATCAAACATTGTTCGGCTTGAATTTTTGTTACAGACACAAAAAAGCGTTCATATTGTATTAATGTATATATTAATATAAATGTTTAAATAATTTATATTAATAAAACAAATAAAATTAATAAAATAATTTTAATAATAAAATTAATAAAACACCCAAGAGCGTTTAAATATAAATGTTTTATTTTCAGTTATAATTTAACTTGTTTGGTTGAATAATTAATAATTGGTTTCTGAAGTTCTGAAAAGTGTTTTAAGAAATTGTGAACAACTTTCTAGAAATAGTTTGGTTATATTATACAGGGTGATTCATGACGTTCTCCCCCCACTTCTATAGCATATTCTACTACTAAAAAACAATGAAAAAATGTCATATAAACATAGGTCCAAAAACGCTTCGTTAGCGAGTTACAGCCATCAAAAGATTTCGTCATGGTTCATGGGCAAAAAATGAAATAATATTGTACATAACTTATGGAAAGGTATATTAGGATTGAAATTCCTTGGTTTCATATGTATTTTCACATGGAAAAGCTAATAAAATAGGTTTGAGAACTGTACCATAAGTAGTTTTTGAGTAATCCGGGTTAAAATTGGGATATTAGGACAAAAAATTCAGTTTTTCTCAGTTTAGTGTACAGAAACGTTGTTAAATTGGTTACAAAGGCACACAACTTTCGTACATTATTTGTTTAGAATTTAATTCTGAGTAGATTGATATAAGTTGTGTAAAAAATACTACAGAAATAAGAACAGAAACTCAAATTTATTAAATTAAATACATAAATTACCTTAAAAGAACAACAAATTGATATTCCCAACTTTAGACATGTTTTTTATTACAGTACATGTTCAAAAGTGAGGCCTCCATTTTCGATGCATTTTAAAGCA
>JAQJVL010000338.1:0-290000 GCA_035578905.1 Stictocephala bisonia | reverse complement strand
AGTGCACTTGTTTTGATATATTATTAATTTTATTGACTGACACATAAAGTTATTATTTATAATTTGTTAAAAATATTGTTTATGTTCGTTTTGTATTTGCTATCTTAGTTAAAACATGAAAATACTTAGATTTTAAGCTAACAAAGTTAAAATAATTTAAAATAAACTAATTAATGTCAGAAGATTATAGTAAATTATATATGGCAATTTTATTAAATAAAATATTGTGCAATATAATTTAACACCCCACTTGGTGTGGATGACGCAATGTTATGCTACAGGAACATACTCGTAGAATGAAAATCTATTACTGACTTCTCCATATTTTTGGCCGCTTTATGAAGGTGTAGAGATTAAATTTGATGGATCGCAAATTAGTTTATACATACAGTAATGTCTAAAAAAATCAATGATTTTAGTACATACTAGCTATCAAACTGTGTGTACATTTAAGGCATAAGTGATGGGGTAATAAAAAAAAAAAAAAAAGAAAAAGGGAAAAGTGTGGTAGAACTGTAGAAGATACTAACAAAAACAAGGAACTATGGGTAATATCATGTGATCTTTATGGAGTAAGATAATGTCTAAGTGTGTTTCAGATATAAGAGGCACTACAAAAGAGTCAGAGACCATATTTTCTCCCCTCCCTCTCAAAAACCTAATCTTCGCTAGTAGTAAATTAGCTTGCGTACAAAATAATTCAAAAATTTAATTTTCGGATCTTTTCAATTATAACTCAGGAAGCATAGAACATATTAAATATGAAATAAATTCATTGATAAAATTGTGTTTTTCTGAAAGGATACGTTAAATATTATTAAAAAATACTATGTATCATGTTAAACATGAGTTCAATAACCAATATATTTAATAAAACCAATAATATAATAGTACGTGTATGGGTGGGTCAATATAATAGTACGTGTATGGGTGGGTCAATGTAATAGTACATGTATGGGTGGGTGGGTGGGTCAATATAATAGTACGTGTATGGGCGGGTGGGTGGGTCAATGTAATAGTACGTGTATGGGAGGGTGGGTGGGCCAATATAATGGTACGTGTATGGGTGGGTGGGTGGATCAATATAATAGTACGTGTATGGGTCGGTGGGTCAATGTAATAGTACGTATATGGATGGGTGGGTGGGTCAATATAATAGTACGTGTATGGGCGGGTGGGTGGGTCAATGTAATAGTACGTGTATGGGAGGGTGGGTGGGCCAATATAATGGTACGTGTATGGGTGGGTGAGTGGGTCAATGTAATAGTACGTGTATGGGCAGCTGGGTGGGTCAATGTAATAGTACGTGTATGGGTGGGTGGGTGGGTCAATGTAATAGTACGTGTATGGGTTGGGTGGGTGGGCCAATTTAATAGTACGTGTATGGGTGGGTGGGTGGATCAATGTAATAGTACGTGTATGGGTGGGTGGGTCAATATAATAGTACGTATATGGGCGGGTGAGTGGAATTAATGGTTCTTTCTAAGGAACAGTCAACTTAAGTACCAAAGACTACACTAGTACATATTATAATCTGCCTCTCGTACTCATCTGCCCCTCGTATTTGCCCATATCTTAACGATCTGCGTCGTAATAAAAAATAAATAAATAAAGTTTTCTGTAAACAAAATAACGACGAATCCCAAACTTTATTTAAAGTTATTGACACATAGCCTAAAGATCATCATTTACATCAAAAACAGTTGTGATGTAAGGTTTATCTCTATATATAAAAGGAAAGCCCTCACTCACTCTATCACTAACTCTCCACTTCCCGTATTCATACAGAGCTGAAATTTGGTACACATATTGTTTGTTGTAAGCTAAATAGGAAATCTAAAGTATTTTCATCTTGATAAGGAGTAGAAACCACCCTTAAAAGATTGATCCATAATGATAACATTTGGTTGATTTGAGTAAATTAATAACATCTGTTTTATAAATAAATAAACATTTTATTTGTTATGTTTGACATTTATCCTATTGAGTTAAATGAATTACCTTAATGACTATATTATTACGTGTAAAAACAGTTAGAATGTAAATACTGGTGTTTATAATATTGAGAAGGTTATAAATATTTCTTAATAATAACATTGACTGTTTAGATACAACTGTAAATATTTTGCAATATTTACAACTAGTTTAACCACTGTTATTTGGTGTTACGAGCGTAGTGAGTGAGAGGTTTGTTTTTAAATTGTAATAAATAATTATTTAAAAGCGTACGCCCCTAACACCAAATCGTAGATGAGAAGAGATTTAGCAAATCCTTGGGCCGGAATTTAAAGTAGAATAATATTAAGCTTAGTGTGGGTGTATCAGCTGATTAGTTATAGAATAATCGACTGTTTTTAGTATCCAACTAACTATTTAATAATTTTACGGTTCTTTGGTCATTTAAATTAAATAAATAACCGAATAGTATCCAAATAATATAAAATTATCTGTTACTTGACTAATATCAGTAAACTATATCCACAAATTAAACTAATATTAGAAAGTTCAAAAACTTTTGCACAGTAATGCTAGTTTTATTAATGCTATACCGAATAGGATGAATAGGAAGAAAATCAACATTTACGATTAAGTAGGGTGAATAAGAAAGTCAAGGAAGCCTATATATGACTATTATTACTGAGTTTACGACTAAATTGAACGAAAACTACAGTGCTAATATATTCCCATCTTTATTAGTAAAGATACATTATACATAGACTCTTCTACGTATGTATGAACCTTCATTTTTGTCCAAGGCATTTATAAAGATATACTAAACCTTGTAATATGTCCTTTCCATCATTTAAATTAATTTTTTCCTAGTTTAACTCTCGAGTTTTTGTTTAAATTGTTTTTAACTGTTTTTCACTTCAGAATAGCAACTGTAATTAACTATAAATCACAGTGATACAGTGGCAGGAGATAAAGTTGTTAAATCTACAATGGATAAGTGTGGTTGACATTAGGTGCAGCGGGAGTGGGGGATGGGGGCTTTGATGTCATTGGAGTGAGGGGAGGGAACAGATAATGTCAGATGACAGCAGCGCCATCTATGTCATCTGTATCCTCGTCCGCTTTACCATGGTGATGTTTTAAAGATCAACCAACGTTTTAAATAAAACTTGCAAAATTATTTTTTCATTATTTTATTTTCACCGGATTTAATTACCATTATCGGATTTAAACCGATAATGGTAACGTCTTTTTCCCCGAAAGTAAATCGTAATGTATAGTCTTTTATGCCACTATATAGAGGAAAATTAAAAATATTACTATTCAATAAATACAATTTCGATGGTTTCACAAATTGAATATTTTCCGTTAATTCACTACCACTACTTTTTTTTTTTCCTTTAATTCACGACCACTTGATACATATTCTAAAACTGTTCCCCAACATTATTCCTTAGAAACCATAAGTCCAACTTCTTGTTTTTAGTGTCAAAAGTTTGGCAATAATAAGGCCTAAAAACTCATGTCATGCTGAATCATATTTGTATTTATATGGCAGCAACAAATAAAATATGTTACAAAATATTTTTTTATTAATTGAAACATTAAACTTTTTCATTTTATTTATTAGAAAAATAACTATACAACATATAACCACAAAATTATATGAAACTGTAGGTTATAGATCTGATATAAGTCAAAGGAAATGTCATCCATTAATCTTTAGCCTTTTGTATGGAATATCAAATTTTGTCTAAAAAACAAGAAGCGTTTAATTTACGAGAAATGGATTACGAGAAGTAACCAAAGTAACGCGCGCGCGCGCGTGTGTGTGTGTGTGTGTGTATGTGGGTGTGTAAAATAATATAGTCTATTATGACTTTTTCATCATAATTAATTTCTTTTTATTCTTTACTATCAATATACATGACATAATATACATTTTTTATACTATAAAAACTTACCAACACAAAAAATGCCACAATTAGACGATCGTGACACATACCTCACTATAGTTCTTAAAAACCCTTTAAACCCCGGACCAAAAAGAAGTGAAAATTTTCCCAAGACCAGGTTTACATAGTAATGTTGAAAACCCCAGACCTATTTTGGTCAGTTTTGCACGATTCGGTTTAAAATATCATATCAGACAATACTATAGCTATTGTAACTATGTATGATGCACAACAATTCTTATATTAAGTTTGTCTAAAGGAAAAAAATTAAGATACAGTTATTTCATGCAAAAAAATTTGAATTTATAAAAATATATTAATAATAAATAATTTTTAGTTTGACATTTTTCAGCACAAAAAATAAGAATAATTAGTTTTTACTTAAATAAACCTGAGTGAACTCATTTTATTATAAAGCATACATAATTTTATACACTTAAAAAATCAGCTTCCTAACTCAAAAAAAATAATTATGTTAAAAAATGTCATTTTTACAGAATACTTCAAAATCTGAAGTTACGTGAATAATGAATTATACACCGTTCCACCAATATCTTTTTTCACCATAAAAACCTTTTCAAAATACACAATAAGACTAGAAGCACAGTTATCTTCAAAATGTGAGATGAGTTGTAAACTGCATGGAATGTTTTCACCAGGTGTTCTTATCAGGCAGGAAGCGATAAGAAGGGTCTGATAAACAAGGTGGAGTTCATGCGTAAAGGACGACTGGACTCGATACACTTGAGCAAAATCAGAATGGCATTAATTCAACGTTTTTGCTTGTGAATTCCTATTGATCAATGTTATATGTCTCTTTCGAGTGCTGATAGGAAGTGGCCAAACTATGGGTGAATATTCTCTGACCAAGGTAATTTGTTTATCTCGTGGCTAAATCACGTAACACTGAAAAGAAGTGACCCATTTACGGTCTGATATTTTCTGACAAAGATATATTGTTTATCTTGTTGCCAGATATTGTTTGCTAGTTCTGTTTATCAACACTTATCACGCCTGAAACATTACTGATATGAAGGCTATCTCCCCTTTTACGTTTTGCTTTGAAACCGGAACCGCAGAACCGACATTTTCCCATCGATAGAACCGACTCATCCCTAAAAACTATCACTAAATATGTTATATCACTATAATATATACACTGATAAAAAAGTATTTATACTCCACGAAATAACCAAACAGCGATCGAGTGAAGATTACGGCAGACTACTGCATTATGCGTTGTTTGTTTACTTTGTTGGCGCTACGGCCACACTTAATGCCACTGTACGTGTATGGGCGGGCTTATATACAATACAGGACATTTCTTTAGAGGGCGGTAGGAAAAACATCCTCAACAACCTGGTCTAATGGAAAAAAGAGGGCTCGTTCCGAATGAATGAAACATGTGTGAGCACAAATAAATTCCAAATGATCAAAACTTTATTGACTTTGCTTTACTTGGTCCGATTGGGCCCATACGTGACAAATATAGTGTGTACATCAGTAGTTAAGGAGAAGCAACCGATTTTTGAGTTGATAATTTTTCCTGGTTTAATGGTCAAAACGAGTTGCCTTGCTTCCTTCAAGACGGGAAAAATACAAAAAAGGTCGTATCAGTAGAACTTTGAACATTTTGAAGTGGTTTTGCTGATTTCAAATCGAGCATAAGATGAAACCATTCAAACTAATTGTTTTGTACTAATATAGATAGCTGTTTGTATCCCATAGCTTTTTAACCGTTTCCATGTAGTGAATGTTACAAGATCATTGTAAATTGATTATTAATGATTTAAACAGCACAAAATCACCTTCTATTATGAAAATAAGCAAATTGTGAGTTATTTACGACCCTTTTGATACGGCTGGGGTACAAAGGGTTAAGATCAAATATTTTTAAATACTTTTAAGTATGTATCTAAACCCTATAAAGAATATCTGTTCAAGAGCTTAGAATATTCTTCAAGACTTATAGCTTTTGAGAAAGTGCAATCAGTCAGTCAAGGGTATTTAGCCCTTATATTCATAATTAAGTTAAAACTACTAGTATTATGGTGCAATATTCTAATAAACCACTTAAGCCGTGTTCAGACCAAAGGGACTCACTAAAGAATTACCGTGTGCTAGTGATCAAAATCTATTTCTAGCCATTCTTGCTTTTGTTAGTAATCTACTTACAAATACATATTATTTGTTTTAAAAAAGAGCACAAATGAGATAGTATTATTATTTATACTGTTATATTGTTAGTTAAACATTACTAAATTTGTTTCACTAGCGTAGTTGAAAGAAATTACACTCGGTTCAAAAGTAATTTCACACGTTTAATGAATTTTGATGATCTTAGTTATGACATGTTTACCATCTTTACACTAAAGGGACTCCCGAAGGGATTTAAGGATGCTTCTTGCCTCCACAATATATGAATTTTATTTATGCAGATCACATATTCCGTTATTAATTTTGAGATTATAGTATACCTTAAAAAACATACAGTATATTTTTGACATTAATTGTCATGTAAAACATTTAGCTAAAACTGAATGTAGCTCATGGATATTTGTCTGTTACATTATTACATAAATACTTGATATTTTGAAGTTACTAGTAGTCAATATACTGACGAAGATTTGGTTTGGATTGAAAAAAAAAAAAAAAAACAAAACGAAGCTATCTAAATTACACAACATAACAATAAATAATTTTACAATCACAGTTTTTACCAGTTATAAATTATAAGTGAAGTGTTAATTATAATGTTTATGCCCCTTCAATTTTACAGAAAGATGCCAAATCAATAGAACTTTTTTTTAATTATGTTTCAAAAATCCGAAAATTCTGTTTCTGTTTATAAAAGTAAATCAGCAATGCTTATTTAATAAAATATTATATTTTATTTTTTTAAATAATTTAACATAAAATAGTATCACTGGTAATGCCATGATTTGTCGAGTTAAAATGTTTATGATTTTGAATTTAAATTATTAAAATAATAATGCTGTTATAAGAAGAATGAGATTTTATAAATAGAATAATAAATTAATTGTATGTAGCTTTTATACAGGACTTTAAACAAACATTTTGCAAATAAGCAAAGTTATTTGTTGTCTAATAGGACTTAAATCATGAAGTAGTCTACTAAGCTGAATATTCTGATGTTGTTTTAATGGTAGCTGAAAATTATCGAGTTGAACTAGAGACAAGGTGAAACTATCCTCAAAATTCAACTTATGATTTGAGAGGCAAACTATCGACTATTTTTACAATGAATGACATCGTATTAAGTAATTTTCTGGAAAGAACCAAGAAGAATCAATTTTAATTTCACTTGTTTAACCATTACTTCTTTCTATGCATGTATTTTCCATAATTTATTAGCCAAAAAAATGTTATTCTATATGTATGACTATGGGTTATTATGTTGAGAAGTGTTTCTTTTGCAATAAGTTAGTTTTTTTGATGTTATAAATACACTATTCTAATGTAACATTTTCTCTTTTCCGATGTCATTATTGTAATTGTATAATACCACTGTACGTGTATGGGCTGGTGGGAGGGTCATTACTACTATGCAGAAGGTCGTGGGTTCAAATCCCGGAAGGTTCACATAACAATTCGCACATATATGGTTGGATGTGAGTGTGCAATATCACGGTATTTTTGTTTCTTCTATGTATTTGCAACTAGAATCTTAAAAATCATATGGTGGCTTAGTTGTATTATCATTAAATAATTTCTAAGGCTATTTTTAATCGTACTTGGGACCAACAATAGATTTTACACTTTTTAACTTTAAATTGATATATAGAGTAGAGAAATCAGATATTAACTCAGGATATAATTGATTTTTCTTCTTATCAAGGAAATAAGGGGGCAGCTGTAAAAGAATGTCTTCACTCTCAAAACATGACATCAAGATTATAGAGGTCATGTGGCATTAGTTGACTGACACAAATACACGGAGATGTTAACTCCAGACGTGACCGAGTCCTTCAGGAATAACTCCATCCTGCACGAGAATGACATCTACATTCACTGAGTGTTTCCTGTTAGTTCTATTCTTGGTATTTGTATTTTTAAGTAAGATTCTAACATTTTGGAATATAACTATGTATGATAGGTGTATTTCTAGTTAAATATGAATCGGTCAATCAAATCAATGACACTCAAGTTAATCTAATTTTCTTAATCGTAAATAAAAAAATATTGACAGTTTGTTTGGCTTGTACAAGAAAATTCAGCCCTTACAGAACTGTTTGTTATGGCGTATGCATACGTAAATAAATGGCATTTATCTTAATTGGTTACATACTTTGATTCTGCACTGTCATCAGAAGTATTCAAGATTTTTAAATACTTCTCAAAATGTTAAGAAAAAAAGTGATGAGTTTGGTTTAAACATCTGGCAACCAAGATGTTCAAGTTTAAGATGGCCGACTCCCAAACCGCCAAGTCACCACTGAAAAGTCAACGCACTATGATAGACGTGAAATTTTACCTTCAAGAGCTAAAAAGTCTTTTGTTTTATTTCAACATTATGAGTCGTATGTATTATTACAGTGAACAATGTATGATTATTTAAGTCCAATCCAGAGGACTATAAGTTGATATTACCAGTTTCTTAATTTAAAATTACTTATAAACGTTCAAGTATTTAATTCTGAAGAAAATATAAAATACTAACATTTATATAAAAACCAAATCATGGTCCACTAGAACAGTTCTTAATTTATCAAACGACTCTTCAACTGTACGGTACGATCATTATTACGAACCGAATCGTTGAAATAGAAACTTAAATTTTTGGCTTTTTCGCAGAGCGAAATCACCTCCTTAAGATGAATCGGTAACTGCTTAACAGTCCCTTTTATACTTTTAAAGGGTATTTTATCGAGGGCTTCAATTTAAAAGACTATTTATGCCAAACTAATGTTATTTATTATAATATTTAATTATTCCATAAATGTAATTATGACGTTATAACATTTCTAAGTGGTCTCATAATTCAAGAGTAATGTTTAAAGTTTATTTTAAAATGAAAAAAAAATTATTATGATGATTATTGAAATCAAGAAATAAGTTCATGATTCAAGTAACTAGATAAAATTAAGACAAGGACAATATACATTTCAAAGCAAGAATTAGATGTATGAACATGTGATAAAATTAAAAATGTCCTCTGCTCAAAAATCTTGCACATGTCAAAATAAACTTTTAATAATATGATACGTATTTTTTTACACTTTTTATGTAATGAAGCATGGAACTTAAGGCAAAGAGACGTGATTACATTTTAGGATCTGGACAGTTGGAACAAAATTTGTGTTAAGGGGATAGTTAACTGAACAAAATGACGATGGGCCTAGAAAAAATCGGAACTTTGTAAAAGAAAAACTAAACAGTTAAATTGAAACTATAAAGTATAATAATATTAGATAAAAAAGTACGAATTTTACATATAATTTGAAAAAGAAAATGTATGGTAACAACAATAACTATTTTAACAGTTTATGCTGAACGTTGTACTAAGATGACACCATAGGAGTTGGCTTATAAAAAGAAAAAGAAAGCTATCTGAAAAACAATAGAAACCATGTTCATAAACAGAACATTCGTTTATGTCTGCTCTTGTATGTGATTAAAAAAGAACAATATTTTTTATTTATGGCTGTTAGCGCGGAGAGTGACTTAAATGTGATCGATAACTACACAGGATTTATCTAACAAACAATTTAACACTATTATTTATAAAAGAGATACTTCTTGCCTTATAATAATTAACTGAAAAAATTAATAACTTTTATCATCTAAAAAAAGATAATTTTCGTTTAAAATTGAAATACTTTTTCCGTATTTTAGGATCTGATTGAACCAAAGAAGGAAGTATACAACAGGATGATATATCAGCAATACTAAAATGACTTTGTTACAAAGAGAAGTCGAACTGTCCCGATATCGTCTCCAGTACACTACAAACCCCACAATATATCTTGCTCTAGTCTTATTTAAATTGGTATTGGTCTAAGATCTCCCAAAGCCCCTTTCTCCCCCCCCCCCCTCTTTAAAACATTCCCTCTGGTACATGTTACTCACAGTTTACTGTTTTTAAAATAGTTTTATAGACTACAATCTAGTAAATGAAGAAATTAAAATCTAATAATAGTTCAAAATTATAGTTTGAAACATTAATATACTATGAATAAATTTCAGCAGCAATCAGATCGATTTTCATCTATAAATTTAATTTGATATTTTTGTCTCGCACCTTATTGATTCAAATCAACCTCATTACTTAAGTTATAATCTGAATGTGTTGTTTATCTTGAAGTAAAGTAATCCACCCACACACTCTTCACGTTCTTTTTGACTTTATGTATTGTCTTTTCAAATATTTATGATATTGTTGGAAGTATTGAAATATGCCTGTAATTATTTATTTCTGTTACTTCTCCATTTTTATATACTGGAATCACCTATCTAATTTTAAGCTGTTTAGGAAACTTTCCCAATACTGTATAAAAGATGAATTAATTAGATGTACTAAAGGTTTTAATTGTGGTTTATCAACAAGTAAAAAAAATTAATTGGTATTTCATCGTGTCCACAAAACATTTTGTTTTTTAATAATTTTCTTCGTCCTTCAGAGGAAGGACTATTGGTCCACCCGCCCTTCCTACGAAGAAACTGTGAAAAGAATAATCCTCACTTTAAAAATACGTGAATGATGAAATAAAGAAAAAAAAGTTTAGTACATTAGCTTTAATTTAATTTAAAAAACATTCGAAATTCTAAAAGTTTGTTATTATAATAATGGTAAGTTTGATACATTTTAATTACTTCACAACTACAAAATAATAATTACAAATAATTTTCAACTGCAGCACATTGTTATCCACTTGACTTAAAGCTAAACAAGGCAAACTATTATTTGGAGCTGATGCATAAAGTAGTTGCATAAAAAATTAAGTTGTGTAAATACAGTTTTAACATCTTCTATTGCATTGAAACATTATATTATTATTCATAGTAGCCAACGGATTGAGATGTTACATAAAATACATACTTATATCAACAATCAGCCATTTTTGTTGCTTTTTATCAAATATAAAAAAAATTGAAAAAGTATTTATTTATAAGGTAACTCTATATTGTATTATAAGTATTTCGTAAACAATTCAAACATTTTAATTGAAAATAAAAATAGAAACAATTGAAAGTACACAAGCACATGAAAGAATAATTGCCGAGTTCCAAACTGTGAATGGAAGGAATGTTTTTGGCAAATGATAAGAGATAAGCCAACAACCCTAATTATTCATTTCCGAGCAATGTTTCAACAGTCAGAGTTATAGTAACACCAACAAACCGTCAAGGATTGTACAACCAAGACAAGTGTTAGGTATAGAAAATGTTACCTGAAAACTAGTTTCATTTTTTCGGAATTTTCTCCGATCTGAGGATGGCCCAGGATATGGAAACCATTCACTATATTTTATACCTATATCAATTTTTTTATGTGCTACATTCAACTGATTATAAAATAAAGCTTTTGCTGATTTTGGTCCTTAATAATTATTGCAACATTATGTTAAGTAGTGTTTACAATAATGAATTAGCAAAAAGGGATAGGTTGACAATCAAGAAGAATGAAGTAATTGTTTGTGACTTTTGTATTAAAATTTAAACGACTTTACGAATTTAAACTGAACTATCATAATCAATATTTAACTGAGTGAAAAGATAACTTTAAACTATAAAAACAAATTACTAATCAACGTGCAGATTCAGAAACAAACGTAGTGTATATAAATGTTATGACAGATCCATAAAGTGTACAGAAGTTTTACATAGGTAAGTATAAGCATTGATTTTACTATATAAATAGTAAAATCAATGGTATAAGTGAAAGAGGCTTTGATACACCGAAGGTAATGTCAGATGACATCAGTTGTCATCTCTGTCATCTTGTCTTCCACTGTACTTTATCACTGCGATGATTATAACTGCCTCTTGCAGTGACTGGTGAAAATCAAGTGTCAGATTATATTTTACTTAGAACATTTTTTACTCTTAGAATTTAAGCTTATCAGTATTAAAATGGGCAAAACGTAAACTCTAAGTCTTGAAGAATTATTTTCTAAGAAAATTTTGCTTTGTACATTTTCAAAATATAAGACGCTTTTAGTTCCCCAGATAGTCTTGAAACATATGTATATTTCAGTTCCTCGCGGCTGAAATTAAATCGAAAGATCGTGTCTGAAAGCCTTATATCCTAAGAAAAGTATAAGCTAAAACAGAGCTTTTACATAAACTTAACTTAAAACTTAACGTTTTTTTAAAACTGACAGCTTTTGAAGTACACCGGTGAGTACAGAGTACAGTAGTGAGTACAGTGGTATTGACCCACCCATACATGTACAGTGGTATTGACCCACCCACCCATTATTACACGTACATTGGCATTGACCCATCCACCCACCCATACACGTACAGTGGTATTGACCCACCCTTACACGTACAGTGGTATTGAGTACAAGTCAGCTTTAGTTTGGAACAATGACTACATTCGTCCCATATCCACTCTTATCTTGACGATCGGCATCTTATAGCTTTAATATAAGTACAATAAAGTAAATAAGTATAAGTACAAGAAATTCTGGATACCGTGATCCTGTAGGTGAATATTAAGTGAAAATAATAAGTAGTGAAATTAAAATTACTTCATTGACGGAAAACTAATAAAAATCAGGTCCAATTTTTCCACTGGCACTTTTTAAAAAACATCAGTTGGACACTAGAGTTTTGACTATGTAAAATGCATTGCTTCACGCAACAAATACAACATCACCTACAAAACATTATCCTGTGGGTCCTCGTTAATGCAGTTTCCGATAGTTTTCCTTTTATCACTGACAATAAAAAAACTATACAATTTGTATTGCACCAAGCTAACAGAACATTCTTAAGATATTTGTCATCACATAGAGTGGTGAATATTCTATGTTATATGGGGATAGTGTAACATACATTTGATTAATATACAAAATATATACATGATTTTTGCACCAAATATAAAAAACTACATCTAATGACAATAGTCAAACTACGGCCAACGTATCATTAGAAAATGTCATTAGTTGTTAGCCTTTAAACCTGGGCCATAAGTTGTCGCAATATAGATATGGTACTAGAACCATGGAAAATATTCATAATGTACACAAATATATATTTGAGAGTCTGTCTATCGTTAGGAACAATTTTAGATTTGGTATTATTTTTTGTACCGAATGATAAAACATTTAGTTGCAATATTGCTATTTATTTTACCTTTGTTGATAAAAGAAAATTAAATCACTTCCTGCTTTCTATTACAGTAAGTGTTCAAGATATAACTAGGTTAATGTTAACAGTTATTTCCAATTACTGTATAGGCTCTTATAACCATCCAGTAATGGATCTTTATGTGACTACCCATTGGTGAACTAGCTATTGTGGAATTTTTAGGATTTTCATAAATTTTTTAAATCAATATTTGATGCAATTTAAATACCAACTTTGTGAAATACACATGAAGATAATCTCATTCAAATTAAAATTTATAAAGCAGAAAGCTACAACAAAACTTATAAAAAAAAAATTCCGTACATAAGACTCCTTTTTATTACCATATTTACAACTATGACTAATTTGTTCCAAGTTATTTTTATCGTTCTTTTCATAATACTAATTATTTGTGGAGTCATCAAATGACAAAAAACAAATTGGTAAGGCTTGTCTTAACTTGTACAGAAGTTTAAACCTTTTCCAATGGCTCGGTGGCTAAGGCTTCGGAATGCGGAGGGCAAGTTTCAAGGTTCGAATCCTCAACTGACCTAACGGTCGGTAATTCACTCGTTAAATAAAGTAGACACACAGGCCTGTAGGCTCATGTCAACTTGCGAGTGAAGTTTAAAAATAAATAAATAAAATATTTGCAGAACATAATTGTATCTTTTTGGTTATATGATAAGCAGTCTGGGAATTAAGATTGGCTAACTTCGCCTATCGAACCTAACTTACTTAAAATATCAAACCTAACGTAAAGTAAACGTAACCTGACGTATGTAACACAACGAAACGAAACGTAACGTGACTTAACCAACAATATCTATTCGAACAAATTTTGCAAAATATTCTTACCTATTTCCCTCCTGAGAAAAACTTTTATTTTTTCCTTATCCCTATAGAAAATGTTCTAAAAACGCTTATATCTAAGCGGTATGATGGGATAAATCATATTCATATAATACTGTAAAAAAATTGATAAAGAAGTGTCATTCCATCATATAAACACAAATAGAATCACGTACATTTGTAAAAGTATCACTTTGTGTTTGTAACGTACGCTTCAAACCGTGACGCATACAAGTTGCACTTCACAGGAGTTTCCGGTGACGGAGTATAGTTTGTGTGAGGGAAGTTCATGAGCTCGGAGGGGAGGGAGCCATTAAGACAAGTGGTGTTTCTTACAGCCCGGGATGTCTGTAGTTAAGTGCAATGTGGAAGTGTCTTCCTCCACTGTCTTTGGTCAGGTAAAAGGAATATTTTGTTACTTCGAGAACAGTTCGACGCTTTAGTAGTTCATTTACTTTTTTATCTGTTATTGAGCCAGCTGATTTGAATTTCAAAACTTGATGGTTGGTTATTAACGATAATAAAACGATGACAATGTTTTGTATTCTGGAAGAAGCTCAGGTTGGGCATATTTAGCATATTTGATGCTAATAGCATAGCAAACAGGCGAAAATATTTAGCACATCTAAAAGTGTATAACTTGGCAGATAAATACATGTTTGTTGTTTGAAAGATATATGTTGGCATAGGATATGAACATCGGTAAATATGTTTGTAATTCCCAATGTTTGAAGTTTTTTTAAAACGAACATAACGTTTTGATAGTTATAAAACACCCAACGTCTTCTAGTGCTGCTTATTTTCTTATATTAAATATAAAATCATTTTTCTTTATCATTATATTTATAGGCATAGTTAAGGGTAAAAAATTGACTATGTTTTGGATGAGATTACTATTGCTACTAGTAAATAGCAATTCATTGAACCGTTTTTAGTTTTTAAAAACACTTGAAGCGTTGTAAATCTTAAATAAATTTACCAATATAATATGGGTTTAGTAAAACTATTATGACCGAACTCCGAAACGTTCAAGTTAGACAGTATTTTCAAACAGTAGAGTGCTGGGATTAACATTGGCGACCAGAATGACTATTTGGACATAAGTATCCAAACATATTGGACATATAAATGAAAACTATATCAGTCAAAAATTAAACGTTCTATAAACTTGAAAACAATAAAAATATTTACCATAAATATTCATACAATAAATATTATACAATAAATATTTATGGTTATATTTAATGGTTTAATTCTAACACTTGCGACCTTTATTTCAACAAAATCTTAAACAAGATCTTTTAATTATTCGATAACTCATAATGATGTCAAGCCACTGCATGTGTATAGTATAGGTAGGCAAGTGGGTCAGTACCACTATATCTGTAAGGGGTTAGGGTCAATTCTGTACGTGTATAGGTAGGAAAGTGGGTCAAATCCACCATACGTGCTTGGGTGGGTGTTATCACTGTGCGTGAGTGGGTGGGTCAGTACCATCATACGTGTGTGGTCATAGTACGATGACGATGGCTCTCCCTCACACATCACTAATACTTAAGATGAGCGTGGGATAGCACCCTCAACTTAACCAACTCACAAAGTCTGAGGTTGCTCACACTCCTACCAAACACTTATGTCCAAATAGTCATTCTGGTCGCCAATGTTAATCTCAGCACTCTACTGTTTGAAAATACTGTCTAACTTGAACGTTTCGGAGTTCGGTCATAATAGTTTTACTAAACCCATATTACATTGGTAAATTTATTTAAGATTTACAACGCTTCAAGTGTTTTTAAAAACTAAAAACGGTTCAATGAATTGCTATTTACTAGTAGCAATAGTAACCTCATCCAAAACATAGTCAATTTTTTACCCTTAACTATGCCTATAAATATAATTATAAAGAAAAATGATTTTATATTTAATATGAGGAAATAAGCAGCACTAGAAGACGTTGGGTGTTTTATACCTATCAAAACGTTAAGTTCGTTTTAAAAAACTCCAAACATTGGGAATTACAAACATATTTACCGATGTTCATATCCTATGCCAACATATATCTTTCAAACAACAAACATGTATTTATCTGCCAAGTTATACACTTTTAGATGTGCTAAATATTTTCGAAATTTTACAAAAGAATTATTTACCTTTGTTATAGAGTAAAATACATAAGAATAATATGATTGAAAGGTGAACAGATTGTTTTCGTACCTTGTTCACAACCAATTTAGTTTTTAAAATATTCACTTTAAATTAATTAAATTAATGCTAACTCTTGTACTCGGTATTCTGTTGTTTGTATAAGAAATATCTTGGTCCAAAGCCAAAATCCGGCTGATGAGAAGGGAGGGGCGGGGAATTTACAGCAACACAAGACATAAACCCCCTCTCAGTATTATTTTATTCCCAAACACACTTACACTATTATTTCTTCCCATAAACAGTTTTTACTGTGACACCTACTGTTGCTCGTAGCCGTACTAATGTATTCGAGATTTTCTGTTACAGGGTTTATTTTTACAACGTACTTTCAAGACTTATTGTTTAGTGCAAGCTTTAAGGTGATAAAGTAGTATAGCACAGTATACTCGTATATATTTAAAAATACGAAATATTTGAGAGAGACTTATTAGATTTCGTTTATGTGGACATATAGAGAAGTTCTTGATAGGTACAAGGATAAACCAAAAAACTATGATCAAATCCAATAACAGTAACATGTTTTAGTAAATATAAAATGTAGAAAGAAAGTTGTTGGGTTAGTTTTTACCTTACAACAAAGATGAAAAATCTTAGTTGTAAGGTAAATTATTGATAGGCAGTATGATTACTATAGTGTAATACGGAATTAATTGACAAGTCGTTGCCAGAACAGAAGTCTTTGTTAAGCGGTTGATACTTAAAAAAATATATTAAAAAAAAAAATGAAATGAAGTGGTTAGCAGTGATTTTAAGTAGGTTTAGGCTAAAAGGAAAGGTTTCCATTTCTTAGATGGAATCAGAGCCCAGCAGGGATAAGCAGTTGGGTAACTTGATGTTTAGGATATTTTGGGGGTGGTATTTTTAGAAAAGGAATCCATACAGTTCCACATAATTTTATTGTTTAATAAACTATCAAGTTTTAACGACGCATACGTAAACATCTCTGAAATATATTAAAGTGTTAACTCTTCATATTATTTGTGGACAAACTTTATAATATATTAGGTTGGGATGACGTCAAAATTTAAGGTTATTGCCTAACAAAACGATGGTTTTTAGTTAATTGATGACTTTTGTTTATGAAATAGATAGACATGAAATTGCCACTTTAAAACCCATGTTGATAACAAACACTCTGATAGAATTTATTAATAATGAATAATGATGTAATAAGTACTTTAGTTTTATATGGGTGCAGGCAGAAAAACACAAATTGCCATATGAGTTTTCATTTAAAATGTATATTATTCATATTTTCTTCAAATTGAATTCCAGATAAAGGACCTTTTTCGTTACTTCACTACCACTACTTCTTTAATCGCAATTACGGTCAGGTCAGGTTAGGTCAGGTGGCTACCAAAATTGATCACAAACTAGTAAATCCAATTTAGGCTTATCGCCGAATGCGATCTCCGTGTGTAAGTTCTTGGAAAGCGATAAGATAAGTCCAGTGATATCAGATTCCTAGCGGATAAGGAATACCACAGTGGACGTAAAAATGATTGGTTGACAGTTTTTAGAGCAATAGAATATTTATCAAGCCGTAGTGAATTAACGGAAACAATAAAAGTAGTGGTATTTAACAAACAGAAATGGTTCCAGATAAAACTTGTTATTTTTAATTTGAATACACCAACGTGATAACAATCAATTCATACAAAGCTCTGAATATTGAATAAAAATATTCATACAAATCACCTCGTTTCGAGGAATCTCTTGTGGAATATCTATTCAACCCCACATCTGTCTGAGATCCTTCCAATAATTCAAGTACGTTCCGGATTTAGTTCACATAAATACGGTCACCTTATATCGGATAACATCTAATAACTCACCACCTCAATTGGAATCCACATGTACTTACTTAACCGGAGTGTTTCACTGAAGTATTAGGCCCCTTACATATTATGGCATTTTTATTTATTCATGGAACTAGAATAAAGGCAGTTGTGAAGTTTTTTTTTTTTTTTTTATATAAAATAATAAAAGTGACTGTCTCTTTAATTTAAAATTTAACTCATTGATTCAACTCGTTTATATTTGATGCCAATACATTTTTTCTTAAGTCACATCATAAAGCCCACCCTCACAAAGGATATACCTAAGTTAAAAGAACGTTTTTAATTTACGTATACACTGTCAAAGAATTTACTGGCTTCTAATCCTATTTGATTAAATTACAAGCAGGCAATACGTATTGTAATACTGTAGTTTACTTATTCAAATAATTTTACATTTAAAAGAATTCAATATTTCTCTAACAACTCTATAACAATTTAAAAGTTTCATAAGTAAACACAAATCCAAATAACCAGGTTAATTCATTTCCGTGGTAATAATAATATTGTTTAGGACCCCTGAAATGTATACAATACTTTCAACCTATATTACTCTAAAACTATGAATAGTTCACCAGACATAGAGTCCATAACCTTCTGGAGTCTTCTTGATTAATTAATAGAAATTAAATCTCACTAAATTAAAAAAAAAAAACTATATCAACTATTTATTTCCTAACCTTACAAAAATGGCTCTCTGGTATTTAATTATTGACTTTTTGATATTGCCGTTTATAAAGTCACACAGAAGAAATGCACAGCTCTAAAGTTGATAATCTTGATGTAACCATGAGCGGAATTTGCACATTTTAAAAGAAATTAGGTTTGGTAATGATAAATATAAATTGATTTCACAAACAATAATCTTGGAAAATGTATTAAAAACCAGTGTTACAGCAAACACGACCCATTCTAGTTATCGTGCAAAACAGTAACTAAGCAAAATGCAACTGCAGTGAAACAATTAGCGTTTTACATGTTACATGTATTTGAACGAGATATCAAGCACTGAGTACCTATCAATTGTATCATTTATAAAATAAAAACTAAATAAGGGGTAACTATAAACTAACAGAGGGTAAAACTAATAAGTAGTTTCATTTATGACATCAACAGTGAATTATTGAATAATCGATCTGCTTTCAGATATTCGTTCAAGAAAATGTAAATAGTATACGAAATGAGAAACTGTGTTTTGCTTCCTGAAAGAAGTGCCAAAAAAAGGGCTCAAAGAGTAAACCTGGCAAAAAGTTAATAGTTTTTAAACTTTGTACTAATCAAGTATACTGTATACCATCCCATCCTTTTGAGGGAGTCAAACCAACAAATTTTAAATCACTGATGTATTTTTATCATTTTCTTTTTTTATAAAAACAAACATATGTATGTCGTGTTTATGCTATTATATTTAAGCAGTTTGAAATAAATAATTATTGAACTAATCTCATGCCAATGTTATTCTGATAGGCAAAGGGAAATTTGCTGTGCATAATTTTACTTCTAAGGAATGGAATTTAAAAAAAGTCCTTCTTAGTATTATCTATGATACTAAAACTAAATTTCAAAACGTAACGCAAATCCATTTGGTGGTTCTATACGTTTCATAATGAGTCATTAAGTGGTATTTCATTTTAATAAAATACAGATTTCACATGTCAAATAACAAACGTTTTACGAACAATGGTAAACTTGGGTGGTTCCAACAGGATTAGTACGCGTTTGAATGATCTGAGCTGAGTATATGAAAAAGAGGTTGACGCACTTTGGTTTTTTTTCTTAATTATCCTAGCTTGGTTCTTTACCAAAGGATTTCAACAAAGTTGCGCTAAATATAACTTTAAGGGATAATTGGATACGTATAAGCTATTCCGATGAAGCCCTTAGTAAGCCCTTAGTAGATCATGCATGAGAGGTTTCGTATTAAAATCCCTTTCCTAGTGAATCTGACAATGACTAGACCACGTGAAGTCTTCTGTAACCTTATTTAAACATTAAAAAAATCAAAATAGGGGTTTTAAAAATATTCAACTCTAGTTTTATTTTTTATTTTTTTTAATTTATCGGCTATCCACTAGTATATAGTCGTAACAGTATGATATACTTTATTACAACAGTCAAATATTGACTGTTCTAGAATTTACGTGCATAATTAGCATAAAAATAATACAGGAAAATCTTTAAAAAACCAAAATTTTCTGTAAGTCTATTAATAAAATAAATAAAACACTATAGATATAAAGTAATATTTTTAAACATAATTTTTATAAAGAAATTCATGTAGGTGGAATAACTGTAAAGTGATAAAACGTGAGGGTCTTGGAAAAGTTCAGTACTCGATAGCAAATAAAATTTAAAGTAAAATTATTCGAAAAACTCAATTTAAGATGTACAAGTTTTTCTTGTATCACTCGATCAGTTTTTGATATTCGCATTTTACGCTTGTCTAAAAGGTATATTGAGGAAATTTTATCATATTATAATAATATGAAGGGTTTTTTTTTCTTTATTAGTAGTTTAGAACTGTATGCTTGTTTGCACAACATTTAAATAACCAATATAATGTTTTGCATATTTGAGTACGTGGCTTAGTTACGTTTTTGATTTTATTTTTGGTCTGACGATGATGTTGATCACAGACGCAAACAAGCTGTAATATCTTCCTATCATTCCAATAAACGCTAATAACCAAAGTAATCTCAAAACGATTGAAAATCATCCATCACCTACAAAAAATATTAAGTAAAACACAATAGGATTACAGATTTTTTGCACACATTTTTTTTAATTGCATGTGCAATAAAACATTATTGACTACAACGCATCCATATAAAAAACAATATTATGGAATAATTTGCGAATTAAAAATTACGTACTATATAAATTTGTATTTGAGCTTATATAAATCTAAAGGGAGTTGCGTTTTACATCTCCCATGGCTTGCTTCTTCGAGCAAGGTAGTAGAATAATTTGGAATTTGAGGTTAGGTTGTTTGGATTTATAATTACTTATAAGTACATTAGATTATGTAATTAAAATAATTCTAAAAGGTTCATGAAGTTTTCGTACTGTAATATATGCCTTTTTATAACATAAGTTGCTGAACTTCTTGAAGTAAAACTACGAAAAATAATAAATACTAAAACTATCTTTGAAATTATTTAATACAAGAAAACGAAAACTGTTCCACACAACATACACTATTACTATGTTAAACTTACTCTTGCAGCTACTGAGATGTTTCTGTTTGTTGAACAGTCGTTCTTCAATACAGGAAAAGCTAATCTCCTACTACTCACAAAGTCTTAAAGACAAAGGGTTGGGTTTCTAATCTATCAGGAAAAATGTAAAACTGCTGCACAGACCGACATGCAAATCCTATCTCTAATCGCAGTCCAAGCCACCACCCTTGTGCTTTGGGGTACAAAGTGTGTATCCTGAAAATCTCAAGTCCATTTTTGAGTTACTTAAAAAATTACTACTTAAAATACTGTAAACTGTCGGATAACAGATATTTCAATCAGTGAAATTTAATTTTTAATCTGAACGAGTTTTTATCTGCTAAATTTGTTTCTCCTCAGCTATAACTTCTCAATCAGCTGCAACTAACACCCTCAATGTTAGATATTTGTCATAATCTTAACTAACTAAAAGTCTTCACTGGCAATTTTGAAGGCATAGTTAGTTTAAATTCCTGAACTCGTTTTGAAGTTAAAACAGCAAATTTATATAAAAACGGGTCCGTTTTTATTACAAGATATAAATAATCCTGTTTACATGTAGACATTTTTAAGTGTAGGCAATTATGTTATATTTTTATTTAATCTAACCCTATATAAAATAGAGTGGATTTTATATAGGACCTAAAAAAATCATTTTAAGGTCCTTTCACAATTTGTACTTTTCAAAATGAAATTAATGTAAATTTAATAAATTCCTATAGACATTTTTTTTGCAGTCTTCAGTAGTAGGCTAGAAATTCAAGTAAAGTAAACATTACAAAATTTTTCAACTGAAAACGGGAAAATGAGAAAATTTAAATTAGTATGAAAGTCAGCATTATATTACGTTCTTTATATGTACATTTTTACATTGAATTCTATAGTAGCTAATTGTGTGTGTTGTTTTAATATCTTCACTTAATTATTAAATATTTAACAAAAACATGGTTTTCTCCAAACCATTGATACAGATGTTAAAGAGTATAAATATATTCAATTGACAAGGGTTACAAATCGTTTGAGATAAATACAGTAGCAGCTTTGAAACTGAACTTAGTTAATTAAGTTGAATGATATCTGTATTGGACATTTTATAAGAATTTCCACGGTTGATTTGTGAGAGGTTCTACTAGCACTTGTTATTCTAAAGGAGAATTAAGTCCAGTAGTTATTAAAATATCAATTTTTTAACGTTAGACAGTTTTGAAGTTATTGCTATGAAGCCCTCTCTAACTCCTTAACCTGGAGTCCAAAGTCTTAATAACGGGGACTCCGAACCACCAACAGTAACCGGATAGGGGTTGCGTGCAAGTACGGGATCGCTCAGATGGCCACCCATCCAAGAGACAGCCACACTCGATGTTGCTAGACGCCGTTATCTTGCGATAGTGTCGGAACCCTCCGTCAAGATAACTGGCAATTAAAGAATTGTCATTGAAATTATTGAAATTTCCTTTGCTCTTTATCAGGTTCCTAAAAATTGTTTTGAAACCCTTTCAAAATGTTTTAGCATGCAGCAATAATGGCTTGAGATTTCCAGGTTCAATCTATAGCATTCAGTAGTTGAGAGGCCGTGAGGTGCTCAGGAGGTGAGACAACTAATTCGGGAAATGTGATTTGTGTTTTTGATGCTGAACTCGTGTTATTCAACCTGAAAGAGGTGTTACCTCTGTCGGATCTGGGCGACAACGCGCCGCAATCTCCCAAAATCTCCCTCCATCCGGTCGGCGGGTCAAAGCGTCCTAACAAACAGGCAAGAGTCACTGTAGGAAGAAAATGGACGATGAGCGTGGAGAAGATAGGAACCCATAGAACTGGGATTGTAGAAACATGATTAGAGAGTGCTTCAAGAACGGTAGTAACAGGAGAGAAAAGTGTAAACAAGAAATAATATTGAAAAGATTGATGAGAAATGAAATGAGACGTGAAAGAAGGTAAAAATATCAATTGGTGTGGTTTCATATAAGTGGATGAATATTTCAGTAGTATTTAGGTGATTTCAAAATATTCTAATTTTATTACAATAGATCGTGTTTTTACAACAAAGGACAAATTATGAATTAAAACTCCATAAAAACCATTAAAATAGGAAGAGTATATTGCAAGGGAAAGAAGACGAAGAAAATGGTAAATACTATTTAAAGTTATACAAATTAATACGATTAGAACCTAAGAAGAGTAGAAATTCCAGTGATAATAAGGATAGAGAGAGGATCTAATAGTAAAAAATAATAGAAGAAAAAGGTAATGCAGAGTAATAAAGTACTACAAGAAAAGTAAGCTTTCAGGTGTGAAGTAAATTTACGTTACGAAGAAAAAACATTTCAACTTAAGCTTGATAAGTCGTCTGAAAAGTAGAAACAGGTTTAGAACTATGTTAAGTACATTGATAAAGAAATTAACGACATTTTACACAACAAATAAACATATGACAACTTATAACATTAGCGATTTTCATAAAAATTAAGTAGTGATAAGAGAGGAATTTCAAGCAAAGAAATATACACAATTCTGAAAGAGGTAAGCAAAAGTCATAATATGTACTTAGACATAATGTGAAAATTTAGAGGTTAATTCTAGTTTATTTGATTCTCATTTAATAACTGAGCGGAAATTCGAAACAATGTCGCATACAATTTCAATTACTGTTAACTTTTAAAAACATCCGTTGTATTTGATGGTTTTTGAAAATAACAAAAATTCATATTTTAAAGATCAAACAAGAGCGAATCGGTTGTTTTTACGTAGACGTAACCAGTTTCGTTAGATTTTTCCAGTTAGTTTCTTTACGTTTTTATGTATAATTCAGCTAATAATTTTTAAATATTAGAAATTCATTATTTTTCTTGATTTAATGACGCACAATGATTATTAAATCATAGTTAAGTTTATGTTAGTATTTAAATGTATGTGTGCTTACGAAGTACGAATGTAAATTTAATTGATGGAATGGTTAACATTCCATCGTGGAATATAGTTAACCTATGTTAACTACTTTAAAAAAATATGTTTGTCTGCTAAGGGGGAAAATATTACATAACATGTTCTTCTTAAGTAAATGCGCATTTTCATATTGGAAAGACGAGAGTATTAAAACGTCTTACGAGTTAAAAATATATAGATAAAAATACACAATCATTTTATAACGTTTACATATAAAATATTTAAGACACATATAATCAAGTAAATAGACATAAAATGAACGTATCGTTTTGTTATATTTACATTAGTTTCCAGCTTTATAACAATTTACTCGTATAAGCAGATTCTACTGTTAAAGTACACATGCCATGCACAATTTACTTTAACAACGGTATATAGTTCAACTCACCAAAGGGAAGCTCGAACCTGCAGTCCACCAGGAGAGAGTGACCCGTGGGGTGTTTTGTACCCACCACCTCCCCTCCCATCATCACTAATTCGGCGTCCAAGGAGACCCATTCGCCTGGCCCCTCCTGTAACATCGCCAATTCAATTAGACTCACTAACCTTTTTATTTTTCGTTTATTCATATACTGTAATGCTGATTTTCTTGCGAAAAAGAAACATCTTAATATTTAACTCCCTAAAAAATTTCTACAGTTTATGTTCAATATAAATACATTTGACCTTGTATAATGGAGCGGCTGCAGTTAATGGGCTAAGACAGTGTAACCTACCACGCAGTTTGTCCAGTTTCTCCTATACCATGACCATAACAGTATTTACCCCTGTGCCTCTCCCATGGTTCGTAAGTCACGTGAAGACTGTGGCTCAACAAGCCTACAAAAAAAGAAATGGTTTCGTCCTAGCAGGCGAGAGATCTAACTTATATAATGTTTGAGCGATTGATAGCTAAACAATATCAGTGTTATCACTAGCCTTCGTAAACTTTTTAGCGTCAAAGATATTAAAATTCACAATATTTATATTTGTTCTCAGTAGTAAAACATTTTTGTATTAAACAGTATCAGATATTTATTGATAATTAGTTGTTTACGTTTTAGGAACTAAATTTATAAATTCAATCTCTATACAGCTGAATTATATTGACTAATAACACGTTTATATCTATATCCTGCTAACGAACGAATGAACATTTTGTTAAAATTGGTATTTTGATTCGATGTTGTAGTCTGTTTTTTTTTTTCTGTTTAAATGTTTAACGGACATTTGGTATATTACCTTACTTTCTAAAATGTATCAAGATGGCTAACATAAAAAAAACTGCGAAGTAATTATGGAAATTAGTTAAGAGAATTTTACCTAAAAAAGCCAGTTACCAATGAGCAGACAGACAAAATATTTTACAATCCATTCATATACATATAAAAAAATGAATAAATATACATTAGTGATACTGCATCAATCATAAAGACTGGCATATTATGGTAAAGTAGGTTAGACTTCTATTGCCAGCAGTTGGCATTACTGCGTATTGAGAACGCCGCCGCCACTGGCAATGGGTCTTACTGTGTGAAATGAATTGTACAGCTCTCTGCCACTTAGTGTATATTGCCACTTTACCGCACAGCAGTTGTCATACTATATAACGACGTCTAAGTGTATTCGCTCTTGAAATATCCACTGCTGATTCTTTCACAATTCCACGAATTATATTAAAATATTTTCATGTCGAGGTTCTTACTAAAAAATACGTAATTTTGTGCACAGTATAATTAATTAGAAAACGTTATCGTGAATATATGATAATATTGTTTTTTTGATAAAGTTTAAAGCAACTTTATCAAAAAAAATTAATTTTTTTCTACCAACAATTTGGGTTACGGTCAAATATTATTTTTTAGTGCATTGGCCCCTTTTGTTTCCTATGATTATTTCAATCTTTCCGAAGTTATTCTTTTTCATTCTTTGAACATTTTTATTCCAATTTACGTTAATGCTTTTCCTGGAACCTTTGAGTTTAGTTTTATTATATTCCTGATATGTCTTTGTTTCTGGATTATAATGAAACTAATTATTTTGTAATATTTTACTCATTTAAATATTCCTGCACATTCTTGAACCAGTTACTTATGGTTTTGTGCTGTTTAAATGATTTCGTCAGATATTAGATTTATCGTTGTTTTGAAATTGTTAACCTAGTGTTTACTTATTACTTTTATTTATTTTTTTGCAAAAGCGTCTATTGAATAGTCATATATTATTGTGTATGAGGGTTTCAGAAGCATTTGCTGCTTTTGGCTTTATAACTATGCTATAATATTTCAATTAGGAATTCCATTTGTATAGTTTGTACGCTGGAAATGTTTATATATGAGTTTTGTAATAAACAAATTAGTCATTTGAAAAAATTACATAAATATTTTATAATTTAATGCAAGTAATTTCTTAATAATGTTCATTTCGCTCTAACATGAAATCAAAACTCTTTTGAAACATATTTTCCATTTTACGTAAGTCCAAATTAAAAAAAGTACAACCTGTAATATGAAAAATGAAACATTCCAAAAACCAACATCATAAATTACAGCTG
Organism: Stictocephala bisonia; assembly: GCA_035578905.1. Classification (NCBI taxonomy): domain Eukaryota; kingdom Metazoa; phylum Arthropoda; class Insecta; order Hemiptera; family Membracidae; genus Stictocephala; species Stictocephala bisonia. The sequence goes on along the minus strand of JAQJVL010000338.1, from coordinate 263,185 downwards.
ATTTGTTAAGCAAATTAAATAGAATATGTCATGTAACATTGTTTGTTTTTCTAGCTGGAATGCGGTTGTTCCCGTGTGCCAGGGGGAGGGGGGAATTGTTTAGCTGCTCGGCCAGCTACTACAGGTTAGATAGGAATATGGCTGTCAGCAAACAACATGCCTTTGGTTCGAATTTAATAACCCCCCCCCCCTGTTCTCAAATACCTACGTCATAATTGGAATGAAATTATTTTATCAAAAGCATATCCATAACGTCATTATTAAAATACATTTCGTCTTGTGGAACTGGTAAATTTTAAAGTCTAAATATTAGTTAAGTTTAAGTAATCATTTGGTAAATATGGATTTATATGATGGATATAAGTAAGGATATTTATTTTAACTGATTAGTAAAACTGAAACCTGGAATTTATTTACTAAAGAGTAACATTTGAAATATTTATACGTGGTAATATCAACATCAATATATTCCGATGCTAAAATCAAAGACTAAATTGTTCGTGTTTATATTGTTTTGCAGGTTCACAACATTGAGGGTAGTAGGAATTGAAGTTGCTAATAATTTAAATCTCTTTTATTCAAAATATCGTTTATATTGTTTTGACTAAAAATATTATAAATGAAATTATATCATTTTACTATGGATTTTTTACAATATTTTGATAAGATTTCGAATATTTATATACTTATTAGAATTGAATTTATGCCAGTAGTTTAGCGTAGTTCTGTAACCTAGATACTTTGTAGCCATTTGGACGCTTAATGGTTGCCATCATGTCTGCTGTGTTCATGTTTGGTGGTTCAAATACTGTGAAGGACCAGTGCTATGAGATCTGTCAGTTAGCCAAAAATCAGTTCAACACTACGTGGTTTGAATTCCAAATTAAACTGTTTGACTTTTAGTTTTCCTGGCTGATGAGCCTCTAATAGCATAGTCCCTTCTAAGTGAGAGTTGACGTAAACACTATAGTCTACATTCGTACGTCTGCTCTTATTCAAAATTAATTGATGAGTCATATCTTGACGACCAGCGTCTTCATGATAAATAATGGGACGTAGAACTTTATCTTCAAATTCGTTAGATAATTAATTTTCCACTTTAGTCTTATCATTATTTTGTATTATTCATTTAGTAAATTAATTTAGTAGTAGAATAGTAAACTTATTAGAATAATGAAGACGTGGATTACTTTCCAAGGCCATAATAAGGATCTTCTGAATAACAAATCTCTTTAAAATGTAACTGAATATAATTTTTCAATGATTACTACTTTAAGAAGATTGACTATTATATTTCTAAACTAAGCTGGCTAGCACGCGTTCAATGTTAATATATAAATATCGGTTTAAAGCACAGTGCCAATTTACTAAATCAAATATAAAATAGTAAACATGTTAATTTTGTGCTATATTTTAGGATATAAATAGCAGCAATTTGAATTATTTCTTTGAAACATTTTTCTCTATAAAATTATAAATACAATGGGGAAGATGTTTATGACAGTTTTTAATTTTTCTGTTCACAAACGAAGTGGGCGTTCTTCATAGTATATTTCATTAAGAGAATTAAAATAAATATGAAGTAAAACAAGAAATGAAATCTCACGTATTTACAAAGTAGACATGGATCTTCTTTAACTTTTAAATTTACTAAATGAAAAATATTATATTCGGCCCCATATAGTTAACCTTTCTCTAGATGTAATTTATATGGGATATTAATGATTACTACACCTAATTAATTAGGTAAATAAACCTGTATTACTAAGATTTGTAAATTTGTACTTTTTCCAAGACATCTCAGCAATGTACTTTACACAATCTAAAGGTTATACCTCTTGTATACAGCCCATGAGAACACTAAATAATACAGTATCACTCGTTAAGATAAGTGATTAAGGAAAACTCTATTAATTGATTGAATATGAGTGTCCTAGGTTTTTATGGGTGTTTTATGCTTAATAGGTCAAATTGGGCACCATTTGATATATCTCATATCACAAGGGAATAGCCTAAAAAGTTGCAGTAATGAAAAAAAAAAACACAGTTAATTGATCATTAGGATGAAGTCCTGAGAGTTCTCTTACCAGGTTTAGTTGCTTAAATTATTGAAGAAACACAAATAGTTGTGCAAGGACCACATTTAAAGTATCAAATATAACGTTGGTGTAAAGGTTTGACATTTACAAGTTATTTAGTATTAAATTATCTTTAACATGATCCTTTAGTTATATGTTCTATTGTTTACTCTTCAAATGGCTATATGTCATAAAAAGATTATTCTCAATCAAATAGTAATATTGTGAACATTAATATGTTATAAAATATTTATAATAATGTTGTTTAAAGTGGCAGTATTCATCAAACAGGCTGAAGTTAGTACAGCACTTAGCAACTATCCACCTATCTAATGAAGGTAAAGGGTACGTAACCTCATTTCGAATATAAGGACAAACTCATCTCATCTCTGAGGAGGCATAACCTTACTTAACCTCCTTTCGAACATGAGGAAAATTATATTTTATCTCATCTCATCTCATTTCATCCCATCCCATCCCTTCTCATCTCATCTTATCCCATCTCATCTCATCTTATCAGCTCATTTCATATCTTTTCATCTCATTTCAACTTGTCTTACCATGTGTTGTCTGGTTATCTCATTTAATCTCCTTCTGTCGTCTCATCATACAGCACTTAAAAACAATATTTGTACATACTGTATTTTTAGCCTAATACAGTATAACAATTATCCTTTTTTTAAACACAAAGACATTTATTTACACTGACTCAACAATTCACCTACACTCCTAACGTAAGTTTTGAAAGGCATTATTAGTAGAAAAACCAATCCAATGCAATAATACTGAAAAACGCATTTGTATATTAAATTATAAAATACAGAACACCAATCAGGTAAAACAATTGTGTTTCAAAACTCTTAACTCACGCATTTAAAATACTCATTTTCAAAGCACGAAACGATAGCAGTGGAACCTCTAAACCAGCTTTAAAGATACAATGTCGAGCAAAGTAGGGGTTAAGCCTACTAATTTCCAAAATCTCCGCTGCGCAGCGCTGCTGTAAAAACTGTTGTTATTTACAACCAGCAGCACTACGGCAACCTTGAGCGTTTCTTAACTCAAGTAAAGGGTTGGGAGGTTTTACAGTCACGTCGTTTTCATGCTATTGGGTGGAAACACTGTAGAAAGTACGTGCGTTTCATTTGTTTACAGGAAATGTATTGTTCATTGTTACTTCAAAAGGAATGGAAATTATTTAAACAATATCGCTCTCAGAACATATAGAAATATGTAATCTTAAATAAAATTCATAATGTATTTCATTTTTTGAGTTTAAATGTTATTAATTCATAAGATAATTTTATTTAATAATATTGTATTGAGAAATTTATATCTTTTAAATCTAAACGAGAACCTTCCATGCCACTTTTCAAAAACCTAAAAATTTTCCCTTTAAAACATCTATTTACTTACAAAGTTTTAAAAATATTCTACATTCGTAGTGGGAATAATGGGCCTGACAGGACGCACTATTGCACCCAAGTTGCAGCTCAAGGTCTGTTTTATCGTCCCAAAGTAAATAAAAGTATATTTAAAAAATGTTTTGTTATCTTAACCCCAAAGATTTTTAATATTTTACCTAAACTTATAAGAGAAACTTCTAGCTTAAAACTGTTTAAAAAAAGAACGAAGATATGGCTTTTAGATAGACACAATGTAGATGAACTGTTGGGTGTTCTACAATGACTATAGTTTGTAAGCTAGATCTATTTATCAGAGAAATTTCATAAGTTATCAATGAACAGAATTGTAATGTATTATTTTCTAGTTATATTTGTAAATATTAGATTAGTATAGGTTAATTCGTATAACTGTACACTATGCCGCTCTTATCAGTTGAGATAACACCATAATCTACAACCGGCACATGCTGCAGAGTGACCCAGTCCTGCAGTATTTATTAATTTAGGCTGAAGTGAAATTTCTTTTGTTTTGTTTTAGTTGGCTAGTCATCACAATTAGTAAAGATGACTAGCCAACTATGATATGAGTTTTTCAAAATATTTTTATTACCTATATTTTTTATTATTTTTATATTTTATCAACTATACACAAAAACATGAATGCCTTATATGCCACAAGGATGCTAACCATTCCTCCTGTACAAATTATCCACCTACATCTTTTATTATTCCTTTATTTAAGAGAATTAAAATAACACCCTAGGCTGTGTAATGCAGTCGCTCATAAATACTCGCTTTTTTACAACATCGCTGCGTAGCGGAGATTTCGAGAATTAATAGGCTTACACACTACTTCAAGTGGCTTAGTGTTGTCAACACTGGCTTAGAGTTCCATTGTCGGCGTTTGGTGTTTTGCAGATGAGTCCCTCGTTTGTTTATTTGACTGTGCGATATTATTCTTTATTCTTTAAAAGTATAGAATATTCTTCATAGTATTTCAGAAGAGATTTTACTCTTGTTAGGTAGAATAAATGCTTAAAATTCATTAGTACAACAAAATCACGAATTTACGAGAGTATTTCTTAATTTATTGTATTTGGTTAAGTTAAGTTACAAATTCAATTCAGTTTAATTTTGGTTTTAATTTTGAACAATTGAATGCACGCAAATAAGTTATAATAACTATTATTATAGTATTCACTCATGATCTGGTCCACAATGTCCTCAATACAATGGCGTCACGTTAGAATAGCTGACCTACATTGTAAAGACATCTTGGGCAATCTAAAGTTGGACATTGAACTGACAGCAGGAATGTATCGCAAGGAATGACAAACGACCCGTGAAGTTAGCACTTAAATACACTGTAGAGTGAACCTATGTATTCCTGCATGGATAAGAACATCATATTATTACCAATTGAATTATAAATATCACGTACCCTTAATTAAACGAAAGCCTTAATTAAGGCTTTTACTCGTCTTAAAAGTACATTATAAAGCATTGAACGATAACAGAATACTATAAGTTATATTTACTTTATATACTGTCACTTAGAATTTGTAATATTTGTATAGTTTCCATAGAATGAGATTCTTGAGATTGTTTTCAGGCAAGTTTTCTTTTCTTGTGTATTTCATTGTGAGTAATTGAACAAATAAAATAGATTTTTCATTTATTATCATTTTAGATTACTAAACGTAAATTACATTTTCTTCATTTTGTTTTATTAGCCTCCAGAACTGTTATATTATAGAAATAATACTGGTTAAATTACCTTTTTTTTCCTGTCAACAGTTCTTCAAACATAATCTGCTATGTACATTTCGAAGCATAGAGCTTCATCATCAGGCTTTCCAAAAACGTCACTATTTACATTACACTAAAAACATTAAAAACATTTAAAATAGCACACAGTTGGTGTCTATCGCCGGCCGGCAAATGTGCTATTTTAAATGTTTAAATATTTTAAATGTTTTTAATGTTTTTAGTGTAATGTAAATAGTGACGTTTTTGGAAAGCCTGATGATGAAGCTCTATGCTTCGAAATGTACATAGCAGATTATGTTTGAAGAACTGTTGACAGGAAAAAAAAAGGTAATTTAACCAGTATTATTTCACATGTTTACTTTTTGGACGATTGAAAAGTTAAATCACATGTGGGAATGATTTATAAGAATTTTATTTTGCTAGTACCTACTAAAATAAATAATTTATTCAGTGCGGTTAAAAGCTAGTTTGGTCATTTTTGAATGATATTTTTAAGAATATGAATATGAGAACATGAATAAATTTTATTCCACCAAATAGTAAATGTTTACAAATGAAACGTTTTGGAATTACTAGTCATCTTTACTAATTGTGATGACTAGCCAACTAAAACAAAACAAAAGAAATTTCACTTCAGCCTAAATTAATAAATACTGCAGGACTGGGTCACTCTGCAGCATGTGCCGGTTGTAGATTATGGTGTTATCTCAACTGATAAGAGCGGCATAGTGTACAGTTATACGAATTAACCTATACTAATCTAATATTTACAAATATAACTAGAAAATAATACATTACAATTCTGTTCAGTGATAACTTATGAAATTTCTCTGATAAATAGATCTAACTTACAAACTATAGTCATTGTAGAACACCCAACAGTTCATCTACATTGTGCCTATCTAAAAGCCATATCTTCGTTCTTTTTTTAAACAGTTTTAAGCTAGAAGTTTCTCTTATAAGTTTAGGTAAAATATTAAAAATCTTTGGGGTTAAGATAACGAAACATTTTTTAAATATACTTTTATTTACTTTGGGACGATAAAACAGACCTTGAGCTGCACCTCTGGTGCAATAGTGCGTCCTGTCAGGCCCATTATTCCCACTACGAATGTAGAATATTTTTAAAACTTTGTAAGTAAATAGATGTTTTAAAGGGAAAATTTTTAGGTTTTTAAAAGTGGCATGGAAGGTACAAAATTATTGAATAAAATTACTTTATGAATTAATAAAAATTTAAACTCTAAAAATATAATACAGTATGAATTTTATTTAAGATTACATGTTTCTATATGTTCTGAGACCAATATTGTTTAAATAATTTCCATTCCTCTTGAAGTAACAATGAACAATACATTTCCTGTAAACAAATGAAACGCACGTACTTTCTACAGTGTTTCCACCCAATAGCATGAAAACGACGTGACTGTAAAACCTCCCAACCCTTTACTTGAGTTACGAAACACTCAAGGTTGCCGTAGTGCTGCTGGTTGTAAATAACAACAGTTTTTACAGCAGCGCTGCGCAGCGGAGATTTTGGAAATTAATAGGCTTACCCCCTACTTTGCTCGACATTGTATCTTCAAAGCTATTTAGAGGTTCCACTGCTATCGTTTGGTGCTTTGAAAAATGAGTATTTTAAATGCGTGAGTTAAGAGTTTTGAAACCCAATTGTTTTACCTGATTAATGTTCTTAATTTTATAATTCAATATACAAATGCGTTTTCCAGTATTATTGCATTGGATTGGTTTTTCTACTAGTAATGCCTTTCAAAACTTATGTTAGTAGTGTAGGTGAATTGTTGAGTCAGTGTAAATAAATGTCTTTGTGTTTAAAAAAAGGATAATTGTAAAATATATAAAAACTCATATCATATATAAAAACATATCATATATAAAAACTACATATCAGTTTTTAGGGCCATATTTATTTAATGAACATCCTGAATATTTAAAAAATGTATCAATTAAAAATATTTCTTCCTTTTCATGTATCATGTTTATTATCCTATTCACCAAATGTTTATTTAATAAATAATGAACCTCTAAAAAGTCTTTCTAAAATTAAAGATTTAGGTGTAGTTTTTAACTCCTCTTTAAGTTTTAATGATCATGTCCACATGCTGGAGGCAAATGCATATAAACTTCTGGGCTTTGTCAAAAGAAATTCAAAATTTCTTCGTGGTACCGAAACAATCTTAACATTGTATAGAACCCTTATAAGAAGTAAATTAGAGTATTGTTCGGTTATCTGGGGCTCAATGAATTTAATGGAGTCTGGAACTTTGGATCAAATATAGAACAAATTTCTTAAATTCCTATTTTACAAAAAGTTTAATTGTGTATGCCCTTATGATACACCTTCTTCTAGTTTAAGAGAGATGTTTGCAGCTAGAATGTTGTCCAAAAAGAGAGAACTAGCTTCAATTAGTTTTGTATGTAAGTTGTTTAATAATTCCATTGATAGTCCGTATTTACTAAGTATCATAGGTTTACATGTACCACATAATATTTTTAGAGAGTTTAATTTATTTGCCTTGCCTAGATGTAGAACGGTTTCACATTATGATTTTCCGTTATATAAGACTCTAAGATTTCTTAATTTAAATCAATTTGCGTTTGATATTTTTAATGATAAGTTGGAGAGTATTTTAACTAAATGTAGCAACCTTTTATTTTGAATTTACTTATGGAGAAGTATATGTATACTATGTGTAAGTTTTGTATTTTACCTCAAATATAAAGAGTTCAATAGTTTGTATTGTGAATTGTAATAAAGTAAGTTTGATATTGTTTCTTTTTAGCTGCTAGCAGTTTAGTATGATTGTTTAATTTAAGAAGTTTAGAATTAAATTATGTTTAGTTAAGATGGCTGTTTTGGGAATATGTTAATTATTATGTACAAGAGTTTTATAAGTATCATGTCCTGTAGCTGTCATATAAATCTGAAATAAATAAATAAATAAATCATATATATTTTCGTGTTGTATAAGGCTTATATATTTCCCCATTCGTATTTTATATTATATTTATTATTTTCCTTTAAAAGCTTTACTTAATGTTGTTGCTAGCACCACAGAGGCGGCAGATCCCATTTTTGTTTATACTATAGACTAAACGACACTCAATCTTTTTATTTTGTTCTTCCTGTTTTATTTTTCAATGTAAAAGGTCTGATCACTAAACATGTAAAATGTGATCATAAATCTTTCTAGTATTTTAAACACTATTGTATTTACGTTTATGCAGGAAATAAATTCATTATACTATAACTAATAATAGTTAATATGCAATTTTACTATGTTGCGGTATATATCGGTAAATATAATCATTAGATACGTTTATTTAAAAAAAAATATATCAACTTATTAATCAAAACATTACATTAGACGTGCTTTGCTATCACATAAACCCATTAACAATGATAATGAATATTATTGAAGTTAAAAGTTAAATTTCAGTTAGCATAAATAAAAACGGTTGATTTCATTTAATTACGTCGAAAATGGATTATTGTTAAATAAATAATTATAATAAATCTATAAAATAAACCATGAAAGTTTGAAGGCCACTGGAGTTGAGCCCTTAGAGCGGGATGTGAATAAAACCGTCTTTAGTTTAGTTATGATCTCTACATTTTGTAACGGTTTAAGTCAATGTTGAGTACTTTAGGAGTTGATTGATGTACTGTTAGTACCAAAGGAACTACGTATAAGGTCATGGACAAATGAGCCACTGTTAATTTCAATAGTTGGTTAGTTAGTGACCGACAGTGTAAGTCACTGTTGAGTACTTTAGGAGTTGTAATAGTGATGTACTGTTAGTACCAAAGGAACTACGTATAAGGTCATGGACAAATGAGCCACTGTTAATTTCAATAGTTGGTTAGTTAGTGACCGACAGTGTAAGTCACTGTTGAGTACTTTAGGAGTTGTAATAGTGATGTACTGTTAGTAACAAAGGAACTACGTATAAGGTCATGGACAAAATACCACTGTTAATCTCAATAGTTGGTTAGTTAGTCCCCACAGTCTGTGACAGTTTAAGTCACTGTTGAGTACTTTAGGAGTTGTAATAGTGATTATACTGTTAGTAACAAAGGAACTACGTGTAAGGTAATGGACAAAATACCACTGTTAATCTCAATAGTTGGTTAGTTAGTCCCCACAGTCTGTGACAGTTTAAGTCACTGTTGAGTACTTTAGGAGTTGTAATAGTGATATACTGTTAGTACCAAAGGAACTACGTATAAGGTCATGGACAAAATACCACTGTTAATCTCAATAGTTGGTTAGTTAGTCCCCACAGTCTGTGACAGTTTAAGTCACTGTTGAGTACTTTAGGAGTTGTAATAGTGATATACTGTTAATACCAAAGGAACTACGTATAAGGTCATGGACAAAATACCACTGTTAATCTCAATAGTTGGTTAGTTAGTCCCCACAGTCTGTGACAGTTTAAGTCAATGTTGAGTACTTTAGGAGTTGTAATACTGATATACTGTTAGTAACAAAGGAACTACGTATAAGGTCATGGACAAATGAGCCACTGTTAATCTCAGTAGTTGGTTAGTTAAACCCCACAATCTGTGACAGTTTAAGTCACTGTTGAGTACTTTAGGAGTTGTAATAGTGATTATACTGTTAGTAACAAAGGAACTACGTGTAAGGTCATGGACAAATGAGCCACTGTTAATCTCAATAGTTAGTTAGTCCCCACAGTCTGTGACAGTTTGAGTCACTGTTGAGTACTTTAGGAGTTGTAATAGTGATGTCTGCCCATTCCCAATATAATATTGATATGTGCAGACAATATAAACTTATTAGATAGAGTAAGGGGTAGAACTAGTACAGTCCAAGGTGGTCAAAAAGTAAAAACTAACAGTCAAGGTCAGGAATCGAACAAGCCCTACCTCTGACTCAGGTACAAAGTCCTAAGGTCATGGACAAATGAGCCACTGTTAATCTCAATAGTTGGTTAGTTAGTCCCCACAGTCTGTGACAGTTTAAGTCACTGTTGAGTACTTTAGGAGTTGTAAAAGTGATGTAGTGTTAGTACCAAAGGAACTACGTATAAGGGCATGGACAAATGAGCCACTATTAATCTCAATAGTTGGTTAGTTAGTCCCCACAGTCTGTGACAGTGTAAGTCACTGTTAAGTACTTTAGGAGTTGTAATAGTGATGTACTGTAAGTAACAAAGGAACTACGTATAAGGTCGTGGACAAATGAGCCACTGTTAATCTCAATAGTTGGTTAGTTAGTCTCCACAGTCTGTGACAGTGTAAGTCACTGTTAAGTACTTTAGGAGTTGTAATAGTGATGTACTGTAAGTAACAAAGGAACTACGTATAAGGTCGTGGACAAATGAGCCACTGTTAATCTCAATAGTTAGTTAGTTAGTCCCCACAGTCTGTGACAGTTTAAGTCACTGTTGAGTACTTCAGGAGTTGTAATAATCATGCACTATTCTGAATGTAAGAAATTTGTAAAAGGGCAAATACAAATGAGTCACAGTTAATTTTGAAAGTTGGTTAGTTAGTTACCACAAGCTGTAACTGTTAAACAGTTTTAGACAACGTTGAGTATTCATGATTTGTAACTATGCTTGTTTTAATACCATATCAACTTATTTATTTTAATTACCTTATATAATAATTGGCCGATTGATAACTAAATAGTATCTGTGCTATCCATAGCATTTTTAAACGTTTTAATAGGGTCATGGAGGTTAACTTCAGAATAGTTATATTTATCCTGGTTTTATAGAAATGTCTCATACATTCATTTACTTTATTTTAAATGATCTATTTTGTTTTGTTTTTTTTTTTTTCAAGAAGTAAGTTTATAAATGCAAACTTAACAATTTGTTCTACTGAATTATTTTGGTTTCAAACATTTTTATGATCCCTGTGAACGATTGAAAATTGTATTACAATTTTATTTGATTTGATGTAAGTATTTGCAATTATTTATATATTTCACGGACAATTAACTTGAATATGTTTAAAATACAATACAGTTATAATAACCTTATTTAAAAAAATGTTTATGGAGATGGTTGGTATAGATAAAACTAGAAAAATATTGCCAATAAATTATGGGAAATGAATTCTTGTTAAAACATTTAAGATAATCTAAAGTAAAAATCAAATTCCCATTAAGCTAACAGACTTACAATCCATTCTTATATCTCAAAGCACGAATAAATATACATTAGTGATACTGCATCAATCATAAAGACTGGCATATTATGGTAAAGTAGGTTAGACTTCTATTGCCAGCAGTTGGCATTACTGCGTCTTGAGAACGCCGCCGCCACTGGCAATGGGTCTTACTGTGTGAAATGAATTGTACAGCTCTCTGCCACTTAGTGTATATTGCCACTTTACCGCACAGCAGTTGTCATACTATATAACGACGTCTAAGTGTATTCAGTCCTGAAATACATCGCTGATTCTCTCAATATGCCACACGGCTCATCTTACAACATTGTTATTTGTTACTGAAAAATATGTCATATCGTAAACAAGATAATTAGGACTGGTTATAGTGATGAATATCTGGAAATATATTCTTACGTTGGAGTAATTTGTTAATGTTAAGATAAATAGTCTATACCTTTATCTTCTATAACAGTTCATACGTCTGCATTATCTTGGTCATTTATATTGTTTGTGTTATTTATTTTTAATCACCCACTGTTTGGCATGGTAAATTAGTTATTTTGCATTTTTTCCAAAACTATTTAATTCTTGCCAAATAGGGTGATTTTCGTTCATGGAATATCTTTGTTCCTATTTCACGTTTATGATTTCCTTAGAACCTTTTAATTTGGTTTTTAATATATTCCTAATGTTGATCCATTTTATCATAGTTCTTCTGTAATATTTAACTCATTTAAATCGTTCTAAACTTTCCTCGACAAATTACTTTTCGTTTTTCTGTTGTATCAACGTTTTCATTAGATATTTACTTTATCATTGAGTGAAGTGAATAAAAACGAGTAAAAACTTTTACTTTTGGTTTGACAAAGAAATACTTGCGAGTACGTAAATAAAACAAGAAATAAATAAATACTCGTAGTAATTTCTAGTCAATAAAGTATTTGCTTAGAAATGAGGTGAATAAAAAAAGTATTTATTCTCAAGGAAAAGTATTTACTCGTGGATTTGCGAGTCTACACAGGCCCATGCTAGCACCTTTTACTGAAATGTCATTGCAAATATTTAAATATATTTTTATCACTTTTAATAGTCATACATAATACATATTTACGGATTCGTTTATTAATAGGTTTAGTGACATACAAGCCTTTTTTAGTTATTATTTGTAAAGTAAAGTTTAAACTGTTCTACACAGGAATAAGTATTTTTTTTTAGAGAAACGTTCGGAAGTATTTGCTGCATGCAGATAACAACACTGTTCATTTGATTTTTGAGTCATTCGAATCTGGGATGGCTACCTTCATGCACCCAAATATTTTTTCAATAATGTTAATATAAATGTACCAATGCATCAAGTATTTATTATTTGAATAAGTAAATAATACTTCATATGAATTGAATGAGTAAATAAATAAATTTTAATTAGTAAATATTAAAATAAAACTTATGAAAAATAAATATGAATTAAACATGAAAATAAAGAAATGTTATATGTAATTTGACAAAACTAGAAAATAATTTTTAAAAATCCCCAAAAAACTAATGAAACTTAAAGATTGGAGGCTCTCACACGCGTTATACACGTACTAACCCTCTGGTGCTATACTCGTCTTAAACACATTCGCTTATACACAGTGTGCTTCAAATGTGAGCATGGGCCAGCAGCATGCGCACACCACATATACGGGTAAACGCACGCAATACATACAGGTTTACGTACTCATGTGCACGTAAGCACTATTGTAAGTAATTATTTTTATTTTTCTATTGTTGTATATTTTTTATTACTTTTTTTTAGTTACAGTATAAGATTGGGCGATAGAAAATTTATTTATTAAAAAAAGGTTAGGGCTTTTATAGCAGAATCTTCTTCTATGGTAGCTATAGAACTATCTTTTACATAGTTGTCTTTAAGTTGCATATTTTCTCGTTTAATTCTCAAACGGGTCAGTTTAAGGTACCCTCTAGTACACCTACAGGTGAGTCGGCGCTAGATATCATCACTTAATCACTACTCAAATATGAACATAACGCGTGAACAGTGAACATGCGTGTGGTAAGCAAGCGTCGCACGAATGGATGCTAGACTAGAACGATAAGACCTGTAGTGTTTCAAAAGTATTTACTTGGCTCCATGAAGTTGCAAGTATTTCCCTAGTAATCCCTCATCAACGTTAAGTAAAAGGTTTTAAGTTATTGACTGTTTTTATTCATTTGGTTGACAAGCTTTTACTTTACTCGTGAGAAAATACTTCGAGCTTTTCTTTGTTTTTATTCACTTCACCCACTGTCTTGAAATCTATACCTAGTATTTTTTTATTATTATTTTTCTTTCTCTTTTCAAAATGTTCTAATATATATGTCTTTTTAGTATGAGTGTTTCAGAAGCATACAATTCAACTGGATTTATAGCTGTGCTATAATGTTTTGGTTTGGGATTCTATTGGTATCTATTGGTATTATGATTGTTTGGTAAAGTTTTATATTGAGCATTGAGTTAACCGAAATTGTTCCTGAAAAAAAAAATACTATTATATCAATCTGTAACTAATTAATTACTCGATGGTCTTAAATTCTTTATAATTTTATATTATGACTATTTAAGAGTAAAATTAATGTAACTTTTTAATAAAACCAGCTTATTACTTAATAATTTTTATCTGGTCCAACTATGAATGAAAAACACCTCAATGATCATATTTTCCATTTAACGTAAGGGCCAAACTAAAAAAAATTAAAAAATAACAGTTTGTAATGGGAGCGATGAAACATTCCAAAACTGACGTCATGAATTACTGCTGATTTGTTTTGCAAATTAAATAGAATATGTCATGCAATATTATTTGTTTTTCAAGCTGGAATGCGATTGTTACCAGTGCCAGGGGGAGGGGTGAATTGTTTAGCTGCTCGGCCAGCTACTACAGGTGGCGTCACATATTGGATAGGAATATCTCTGGCGGCAAACAACATGGTCAGAATTTAATAAAACCACCCCTATGTCTTCATATACCCTTAGTCATAATTGTAATGAAATTATTTTACCAATAGCATATCCATAATATCATTAATAAGTTGATAGCAGTTAGAATTTTACATACTAATTTTAATATTTTAGCCAGTACATTAGCGTAGTTCTGTAACCCAGCTACTTGGGGGCTGTGTGGGTGTTTTATAATCTGTGGGTGTTACAAAAGATAGTACAACTATAATCGTTGGTGTTACATTTGATCTTTAACTCTGTTAACAATAAGATTGTTGCTTTCAGTATGAACCCTTCTGGAGGCGTCTTCTGTGTTAATCTTGGTTACGACAGACACTGTGAAAGACTAGAAGTATCGGGTAAGTCAGATTCTAAAAATCAGACCAACACTACTTGGTTTGAATTCCACAATAAACTGTGGACTTTTAGTTTTGTTGGCCATTTGGCTAATAATAAATGATCCTTTCTAAGTAACTATTGACTTGAGCACCTAAATTACTCTCGTATGACTACTCTTATTCACAGTTCATTATTCGTACCTGGACGACCAGCGTCTTCATGATAAAGTGGCACTACATGGTAGTGGATTTTTGAATGGTTTCTTTGAAACTTTGTTTCATTTAAGTAAAATAAATCAATATAATGTGGGAAGAATGTTGTGTCTGGTTCTTATTTTTTGTGTACACAATCCAAGTGGGTGTTCTTAATAAAATATATATAATAAAGTAAAATAAATAAACGTGAAGAAAACAGTAAATAAAATCTGACATATTTACGAAATATACATCTGGATCTTCAGTAGCTTTTGAACTTGCGATATGAAAAATAACATATTTGACCATATATGATTAACCTTTCTTTATATGCAGTTTTATGTGGAATAGTAAAGATAAGTACCCAATACATTCTGTAGATAATACTAAGAGTTTTAAATGTCTTCTATGTCCAAGACAACTACACAATGTACTTCATCCATTCTAATGGTTGTAATGGTTCTGTACAGCCAATGGGGAATACTAAAATGATATTGCACCACTCAGTATGATAAGCTCAAATAAAACTCAGTCATATGATTGAATAAAAGGACTTTCTGAAATTCTGTCATTAACTAGATCTTATTGAACAAAAATCACAGCCTGTGATATCTCAAATTGCAAGATAATTGCCTACAAATTACCTGTAATGCAAAAAAGTCAATTTACCGTTAATTCGAAATACTAAGTGTTCTTATACCAAATTTAGTTGCCATAATGATTATAGAAACAAAAACCATTGTACAAGAACAACAATATTTGTTAATTTGTACAAGGACCACTGGTTTTATTAATATATGTATATGCCATGTTATAATAATTTAATTTATCAATAACTGTATCTTTTTTTTAAATTCATTTACCGTTGACATTGTACAGAATACTCTATTTATGTAACTAACTTATCCTAGTGCTTGTTTTGAATTACTTAATTATTTTTATTTTCAAATATATTGCAATGTAGTTTTGTATTTATCTTTTGTTAAAATATCTGTAAGGACTTTGTTGTCTGTGGCTAGTATGCATATTAAAATAAATAAATATTAAAATATCAAATGTGATGTACGCCTAAATGTTTCAACTTAATTAGTTCTTTAATAATAATTTGTCTAAATCCTGATTTGTTCTTATACATTCTATTCTGTTTTATCCAATACAATACTATCTTAAATAAAATAGTTATAATGTAAATATTACTGAAAAATAAAAGATTTCTGATTAATGTAGAGTAAATTATTCGTCTAATAAGCTGTAATCAGTACAGCACTAAGCATACTCTCTCATCTATCCAATGAAGTAAAGGGGTGACATAAGCTCATTTCGAATATAAGGACAATCTCATATCATCTCTGAGGAGACATAACCTTACTTAACCTCCGTTCGAACATAAGGGAAATTACGTTTGATCTCATCTTGTATCATCTCATATTCTTTCGTCTCGTCTTGTCATGTGTTGTCTGGTTGTCTGTTCGCATCGCATATCTTCTCGTCGTCTAAATAGTCATCTCATCGATCCTGTATTTTATTATTTGGTCTTGTATTATTATCTCGTCTCATATAATTTCATCTCATGTTATCTCACTTCATGCCATCTCATCTTATTGATCTCACATAATTCAAATAATGTCATCTCCTCTCATGTTGTCTCATATTGTATCAGCTTGTCTCAACTCATGTCATCCCATCTCACCATCTCATTAAATCTATTCTCATATTGTCTTGTCTTTTTCTGTATAGTTCTGTCTGATTGTTTGTCCCACCTCGTTTCAACTTAACTTATCTTGCAATGTCTGGTCTGATCGTCTAATTTCAGCTCGTCACATTTAATTTCATACCATCTATTCTCATCATCTTATCTCATGTCAAGTCATTTCATATCATCTTATCCTGTGCAATCTTTTCTCAAGTCATCTCATTCTTCTCACATATTTCAATTCATCTCAAATCTCTTCTCGTATCAGCTTGTCTCATCTCACATCTTTATTTTAACGTCTCCTTATTTCCTATTCATCAAAAAATATATAAACACGTACGAAAGAGTAACGTAATACTCTGCTACCACAGGGTAACTACAATCAACGGTATTTCTCTTGAAATATTTACTTATTCCGTACATCACTTCATTTTACATAGTACAAAAAGCCTTGTACCTAAGGAACGTTCATAAAGGTTGCATGGTTATATGACAATTCCCGTACCAGTATAACTAATATAACTATAATAGGATACACCCCATCAATGTGAATTAGTTATTATCCATACAGACCATTTTAGCAACGTTAGTATCTAGGTTAGTATTGGTGTACCACATGATATAACAGTGGTAGGTCTCATATAACCAACATAATCTTGCTATATATCACAATAAAACATAATTAGTATAAAGTATCTGAACACTGAAGAACAAGAATAATAAAAAGTATTACATTAATTAGCATAAACAATAGCCGACGAATCAATAGAAATGTGTGGTAAATTACCGACAGATCACTGTATACCATATGTTGAAGTCATTAGTGGATAGAAATTATTCGTTTAGCAGTTTGTACTAGAAATTTTTACATTATTATTGTTATTTTCAATCTAAAAAAAAAAAAAAAAAAAAAAAAAAAAAAACTATTTTAATAATTTACTCTCTCATAGTATTTCATTGATATCAGTACCGACATACCTCTTCTAAAAGAAGATTTACTTGCCAAAATTTAATGAAATCAATATAATTAACCCACATTCATTTTGTTAAATATTCGGAGATGTATTTTAAGAACAATTATTACGTTTATTTTAGTGGTTCATTCCCTGATTAATAATATGTAATAGACACTATATATATATATATATATATATATATATATATATATATATATATATATATATATATATATATAAATTAATGGTCCTTGGTACCTAAGCATTAGTAATTACACCATATTCACGCCAAATGATAATATTAAATAGGTAGTTATATTCTTCAATGGACGTTCTATGGGTTATTACTAAGATATATATGGGTATATTAGTAGCGAATTTATGTTATTACATATAAGTCTTATGTAGGTCTATATTTGGAGTTCATTACATAAGAAGCCTGCTATTGTAATTTTTTTGAATGGTTGATGGTTAATATTTTTGACATATAATATTTACTATCCATGGTATCATAATCGTATAATGTTGTGATATACTAAGATACACACACATGGAATATTTTATAATATTCATTTATAAAATATATTTTAATTATTATTTAATATATTATTTATTTATAGTATATATTTTAAAATGTTCAGACCATGGACATATGAAAATAATATACCTACCTAATGACGCTTAAACATTTACGAACCCGTATCTAATTTCTTATAGACCTTATAAAATATTACCAGTGCTTTTTGTTCATAAAAGCATAACGTTTAGTTATAGTTCATGAGTAAGGTTATACCAATTAAAACTCGAGAAAATTATCAACTCTTATTAAACTAAAACTTTCCAATATATATACAATTTTTGTTATTTTTTTTATTTTTATTACGTTACTTAGACGTTAGGTCAGTTTGTAGGTCTATAATCTTACTAATAAAGTTGATTTATATCAATATAAACGATTTAATAAGCTTTGGTGTGGGATCTGAAAAACTCATTTTATTTTAGCCAAATATGGAAGTTATAATTACTTTAATGAGAAAACGCAATTATTTCTACTGACTCAACAATTCATCTAAAGTACTAATATTGGTTTATACAATTATTTGCCGAAGTTGATTAATAATAAAGAACACATTTCTAAAGGCAAAACAATTAACATTGAAAACTCTCAATTAACAAAATAAAAGTTCTCATTAGCAAAGCATAAAATATTGGCAGTGTTACCTTTAAACCAGCTTTGAAGATAAAAAGCCACGCAAAGTAGAGTGTAAGCTTATTAATTTCCAAAATCTCCGCTGCGCAGCGCTGCTGTAATAACTGTTAGGCTATAATTTACAACCAGCAGCACTACGACAACCTTGAGTGTTTCGTAAGTCGAATAAAGGGTTGGGAGGTTTTAAACTCACATCGTTTTCATTCTCTTGGTTTGAAACACAGAATAAAGCACGCGTGTTTTATTCTGCCCAAGATAATTTACGAGCAAAATATTGTGTCTTAGTTCCTTTAATGGAAATATGTTGATTTTAACAGTAAATCAACCTGTTAAAATATTATGTGATGGTTCAATGTTTTATAATGTACATATTTAATGACGTATAGCAGCTTATTTTATGTGTAAACTAAGAGTACATGATATTTATAATAAAACTGGTGTTGGATTAATTCTAAATGAACTATTATCGTCCATACTGTAAAAAGTAACTGCACATTATAGTGTATTTAAGTACGAACTTCACAAGTCGTTTGTCATCCCTTGCGATGAATTCCTGCAGTCAGTTCAACATCTAACTTTGGATTGCCCAAGACTTTACAATATAGGTCAGCCAGTCTAGTGTGACGACATTGTATTTCGGCCATTATAGGGCACTTCATGATTTCACAATTAAAACTATTAAGTCAGGCAAGTCAATTATTTTATCTATATACTTTATTTATTTTTTGTTTGTTCTATAAATTTCTATTCTATATACTTAGTATAGTTTATCCAAGGTAATGCATTACTAAGCCTATTTTGTAAATATTCATTTAATTTGTTTTTATTTATCAACTGATTATTAGATAAATTGATAAATTGATTATCAGTGGGACTGGGCCCTACGATCGGTGGTATATAAAACATGCTTAACATTTTCCCTGGAGAAAGTTACATTACATACCAAACATTCATGGCAATCAGATCAATGGTGTCAGGGATGCATAATGGACAAACAGGAGACACACATACATTTTTTTGGATATAAAACGATAAAATATAACGAAGTGTACATTTCTGTAAAATTAACATTTTTACTTTACTATTCTTTTAATCATAATTAAACATTTTTATCTTCCAACTCTTTGGGTAGTATACTGCAAAAATAGTATGTGGAAGTTTACTTCAAAGGTGAGTTCGTACGATCAGAGGGATGATTCATCAACAATGTGTCTAACAAGGCTAAGGCTGTCATAGCGATGTCTGTACAAAGAGTGCGTTGTAGGGTCCTCAACGATGTATGTATGAAGAGTGGAATGTATGTACCATACGTTCTATAGTTTGAGGTTATGTTATAAGCAGATTGTAGATTACAATTTTATTTTCAGTTCTATCAATAACAGCTTGATATCCTCTCAACGGTTGTTATCAATGAGGACACAACTGGAGAGCTATAGAGAGTAGTTGATATCTGGCCTAGGTCTGTGTATTTCCAGGGGAGATAAATGAGTGTCAGTTAGCAGCAGAAAAATCAAACCAATACTATTTGGTTCGGATTCCACGTAAATAAGAACGTTCTAATTTGTATAGGTTATTGAGCTCAATTCTGAGTATAATCCAAACTTAGTTAGTAACAAGACTACATAGATCATATAAATTCAGCCAAAACTTAGGTTATATAATCATACATATTCGCTTAAAATACGCAATATATGAGTTGGCATATCTAAAAGAATCAAAGAATCATCGTGCTTATTCAAGTTTCATATTCACCCATAAATTGGCGGTCGGTGTCTTGATGATAAAACATGATATGGTCCCAATCTAGAAAGGTTGGCCATATAATTTGTGATTGTGTGATAGCTGAAGAGGAGGGTCAGTATCTTTGTTATTTGTCCCTGTGTATCGTTTGAGAATAAATGAAGTCATAAAATGGTGGTACCTCACTGCAATGTTAAAAACAGTGCTTTAGTTCACTTATGTTAAAAACAGTGCTTTAGTTCACTGCATACGATAAGGACAACCACATTGGTCTCTGTCCTCAGAATACAAATGACAAACTGTTGGCAGTTCTTCTTTCACGGTGACCAACTAGACCTCGTACCTATCTAACTATGACTGGAAACAAACCCATAATATGATACCAAAAGAAAGTTATAGCATGTACACGTTAAATTAGGAATGTTAAATATAATTAAAATAATTTGTTTTAATTTTTCAGCATGTTTTTCAGAATTTAAAACAATATATATAAACTGAGGACAAATTTTTATTCACTTTATAAGCTAGCCTGTTTTTAAAATACCAACACATACTAGTCTATATCCATCTTAACAATGCATTAAAAAATGTAAAATAAACGAATCACGTATTTCTTCCGATCATCAATCTTACAAACGAAATTATGAGTAAATAGTTTTAAAATTAAAAATATTGAATCCGATAAATGTAAGCTTCTGTGATCAATAGTTGCTCCTCCTCTGAAACTGTGGACTCACATAATAAACATTAAACATCCAATGCTGCAGTATAAGTCCCCTAAGACCAACCTGTACATGCAAAGGACTTCAAGAATACAA
Organism: Stictocephala bisonia; assembly: GCA_035578905.1. Lineage (NCBI taxonomy): Eukaryota > Metazoa > Arthropoda > Insecta > Hemiptera > Membracidae > Stictocephala > Stictocephala bisonia. The sequence goes on along the minus strand of JAQJVL010000338.1, from coordinate 241,835 downwards.
ATGTGATGTTTCTTGGCACCGAAACGAGTCATAACAGATTCAAGATAAAATGACAATATTCCACTTGGTACTTGTATTCAAGATGGTTCTTGAACCCCTCCCCCTCCTCCCTTACAGAATAGTAATTGCTGACAATCGTGGTTCTGCAATGGAAATTCAATATCTGTTAATATTCAATAATCACTTTATTTTCTTTTTAAATTTTCTTTAAGCAGAGACCTATATTATTTTGACTTTACTCTTTTGATTCCTCACATACTTTTGATATGTTCTGCAAACTTATTCAGAAAGAGTAAGAGGGAGAACAAGTGAAAGGGGAAAATCAGTGATGAAATGTTTCAGTCAGTGCCAGGATTCCATACTACGCTATCTCTAACACGGGCTCGAGACTGGACGTTTTAGGCAACTCAGTCACCGACTTTCCCAATAATAATTATTTATTTATTATTCATCAATAGACTGGAAACAATGAAAATATATACCTTAAAATAAAATGTTGCAATCTAAAATTATTTACAGCTTTTGATAAATACCATAAGAGTTTGCCAATATTTTAGCTTTCTATTTCGAGGTTGAATTGTAATTTGAGTAACACTACATTCAATGTCATTTGTAACAAACAAATCGAGTTTTGAGTTATACAATCTAAAAAAGCTAAAATTTATACTATTTGTATAATATATATTATTCAAAGTATTTTTATATAGATATATAACGCCGACACAGCGTTGTGCACAAATTTTAAGGTGAATGTGAATATTTTAACGAGTGTGGTATAAGTATGGATGGCCTGTGTAGTCTTGTTACTATTAAGGTTGACTTTTTCTTTGGAGGACTTTTTTTTAATATCCCAGTAGCAAGGGCAACTAAGGGAACTACTTTGTATACACACTTTGTATCATTGGTCTGATTTTCAACTAATGACAAGCTTGACACTCAATTCCCTTTCCTAAACAACATCCAGACCCTCACTACCATCCAACATGAACACCTACCCCCCATTTGAATACTTAGATTGTAAAGGGTAGTTGTATCAACGCAGCTGCTGTTTTACAAATTATTAATACAAATTTAGGACCTTTTCTGTTAATTCACTACCACTAATTTTTTACCACAATTACGGTTAGGTTAGGTTAAGTCAGGTAAAGTAGCTACTAAGGTTGATCACAAACTGGTAAATCCAATGATTGATTTACCGCTGAATGCGCTCTCTGTGTGTAAGTTCCTGGAAAGCGATAAGATAAGGCCAGTGATACTGGATTCCAAGCGGATAAGAAATACCACAGTGGACTTAAAAATTATTGGGGGACAGCCTTTAGAGCAATAGAATATTTATCAGATAGTGAATTAACGGAGACAAAAAAAGTAGTGGTAGTGAATTAACGGAAAAGATCCCAAATGTATTGCTTAAAGTTTAGCTTGAGATCTGAATAGTATTTTAAAAACATTGCCTTACATTTTATAGACCATTATTTAGGAAACTTGACAAGATACATCAAAGTATTAATAACATGTATTTCGGTATTTTTCAACATTCATAATGACACGTTAGTTTATTAAGGAAAGCATCACAATTCATGGATGTAATTTTATAAACTACCACAAGTATAAATGACCAATTTGGAACATACAACGTTAAAATGGCTTATCATCTAGTTAGTTTTACATACATAAATACACACAACTTTTAACTTTTCTTTTCATTTCATGTAATTCCCAATATCGAACCGCTTTTCACGCAATGATGAGTTATTGCGTCTGTTTGGGTTTGGAAGTCTAAGACTAAAGAGGCGAGGATTGGAGCCCTTGTTTCTGTACAAGTTGGTCCGAGGAAGGATAGACGAGTCGGCTAGTTTGGGTGCCATTTTATTCAGGGTACCAAACTTTAACAGCAGAAATAAGCTAATTTTTAATTGACCTTAATGCCAAACAGTCATGCATTCTTCCTCACCGCTGTTGTGGATGATGAGGTCATATAACTCAATAATAAACAATAACATAGATATTTTAAATGTGACTATTACAGGTTTCAAGGAGAAATGAATATGTTATTTATTGTGAGTATGTTTTAATTTAAATTATTTAATGGAGAAATAAAATATATTACCTTGTTCAATCTCTTTTATTTAATACACTACATGTTTCGATTCTTAGATCATCTTCAGGTGTATATTGGTACAAAATATCTTGAAGGCATCAAAACTGTATTAATGTCTTATTAGTACGGTCGGTGTATATACATAGTATAAAACTGTATAGGTCATTAGCGTCTTTCATAATAAAAATTTACATTAGTTAAAACTTATTAACCTGAAAATACATAAAATAATTAACTGTTTTGGTTAGCTAGTTGTTACTATCACAGATGATGTAATATTAAATGAAAATGTTGGAGTCTTTTTTATATTTGCAATCCAATTGTGTCTGGATATCTTCCTGTTGTATTTATCAGATATGTATTTTTCTTTGTTTCTGTATATATGTATCAAATATAATGTTAGATTAGAAAGATATTTGGTCATTAAGTAAATTATTTGGATCAGTATTTTTTGCTTTGTAGATGGCTAATTCTTCTTTGACATCGAGTTTAAGGCTTTTTGGTAAGATTTGAATAATATCCATATTATTTTCAATAGATGTATAACTATATGATTCGGATATTAAGTGTTCAGCGTAAGTGGATCGTTGGTGTTGGGAATTTTTTTGTATATGTTCTCTAAATTTCTGAAAGATCTCCCAGTTTGGCCAATATAAAATTTGGGAAATTCATTACATTTGATTCTGTAAATACCAGATTTGTAATAATTATTTGAGGTGGCTGGATTGTTTTTTAACAATTAAATTATTTATTGAATTTGTTTTTGTATATTTGTTTGTATTATTATTTTGTAAACATATATTTTTTGTTGAAGTCATACAAATGGATATCAATTTCCTGAATAACTTATATGAATTATTTTATTGTTGTGTTTGTTTATATAAATTATTCCATTGTTATGTTTGCTTATATAATTTATTTGATTGTTATATTTGTTGTTGTATGATTTAGTTTTTATTTTTAAATTAATTTGGTGGTTAATAGAGTTATTTAAAGAAGAATACCCATAATGGACACTTTTAGTTAGCATTACTGATTTCATTGTAATTGGGTTTATCCTGTTATAAAACAAGTAAATAAATAAACAAAAATAAAATAAAACCCGTTCTTCCAATGTCCTCTTCACCCTCAATGAAATAGGTAATAACATTGCATCAGTTTGTTAAACAACCACACTCCTGGCACTCTAAAATATTTTAATGTATTGCCTATACTGTATTTTGGCATTGGTATTTCATGTGATTGTTGGCATTAAATATTTTCTACACTTACTGCCCTGCCAACAAAACAGGTAAGCAAATAGTATAGGAATATAACATAACTTATTTGCTAGCGTTCAGTTTTACTACATTTAAAACCAAAGTTAAGCTTTATCATATTTGTAGCTTAATTTATCCGTTATCAATAGACTCTCATTATCAATTTATCCGTTCTCGTAGTTTATGTTAATACAATGATTTTACTGTACTAAATAATAGTACAGTATTAATTAATAGTGTACTACTATTAATCAATAATTAATAGTGAATATTATATCTAAAAAGAGTAAAATCTCTTGTGTATAACTTTAAAGAACATATACTTTTCATTAATAAAGAATAAGAATAAAGAATATTATTGACCAGACAAATACAGCAAAATTAAATCAACAAAACGGGGTACTCATTTGCAATACACCAAACTCCGACAATGGAACTCTAAGCCAGTGTTGACAACACTAAGCCACTTGAAGTAGTGTGTAAGCCTATTAATTCCTGAAATCTCCGCTACGTAGCGCTGTTTTAAAAACAGTGAGTATTTATGAGCGACTGCATTACACAGCCTTGGGTTTGTGTTTTTTGGAACAAATACAATGGGTGATTTTAAAGACGCATTGCTTTCATTCTCTTGAATAAAGAAAGAATAAAAGTTGTTGACGGATAATTTATTCAGATGTAATTAATTACTGTTCTTAAAATACTTATGATGCCTTTATAAAAACAAATCATTATAATATCAGTCAGCATATATACAATACCAATTACTATATATGCGAGTTATTGACACGAACACCTTGATAACAATACTTATCTGACGTTTTTAACACAACTTATTGCCGAAAAAAATTACTTCACTAAATTAATAACATTTTGTTTTCGTATCTGCAAACATTTCTGAAGCTATAAATTGATCGTTATTTTATGTATTTATGTTATATAGAATATTTACGTACCTCTGATCTGTAGTTTGTATTTGGTGATTTTTTTAAAACTCAAAATAATTCATGGATGTAAAATAGTGTTACATTTTTTAACTGATATAAAAATTAAAATAAATTAAAACTTGACAAAAATGTTAAGCCTACATAGAAGATAAGGAAATGATTGATGTTATTTTATTTTTTTATGCTTAGTGATTACTAGGCAGGTTTATTCAAAGTAGGTTAATAATAATTTTTCATCAGACAGTAGTTAGCAGTAAGACACATTGAACATTCCTTTTCAAAAATAATTTGTTGAGTGATTTTATACTCACATAACTGACATGCCCTTAGCTTAAAATACAATTAAATATACATCATAAACATATTTGTCATTTAGAATAAGGATCTTTTCCGTTAATTCACTACATTTTTGTTGTTTCCGTTAATTTACTGCCACTTGATAAACATTCTATTGCTCAAAAAACCCTTCCCCAATCATTTTTACGTCCACTGTGATATTCCTTATCAGCTAAGAATCCGATATCACTGGCCTTAAACTACCCATGGAGGGAGCATTCCGCGGTATGGCAATCATTGGATTTACCAGTTTCAACTTTAGTAGCTACCTAACCGTAATTGCATTAAAAAAAAGTAGTGGGAGTGAGGTAACGGATAAATTAGTGGTAGTGAAGTAACGGAAAAGGTAGTGGTACTGAAGTAACGGAAAAGGTAGGGTTAGTGAAGTAACAGAAAAATTAGTGTTAGTGAAGTAACGGAGAACGTAGTGGTAGTGAAGTAACGGATAAATTAGTGGTAGCGAAGTAATGGAAAATGTAGTGGTAGTGAACGGAAAAGGTAGTGTTAGTAAAGTAACGGAAAAGGTAGTGGTAATTAAGTAACGGAAAAGGTAGAGTTAGTGAAGTAACAGAAAAATTAGTGTTAGTGAAGTAACGGAAAAGGTAGTGGTAGTGAAGTAACGGAAAAGGTAGTGGTTGTGAACTAGCGGATAAAGTCCGGAAATAATGCCAGATCATTAATATTTTTTTTTTCAGATCTTTCCACTGTTTGAATCAATTACTTGTTATTCCAGAGATAAGTGTATAATTTATTTAAATTATTTTATTTGTTAACAATAAATAATGAGCGATTTACTTATTCGAATATTTTCTATCCATCATGCCAACTTTCAATGTTTAGGGTGTACACCGATATTTGGGCAAGAGAAAAACAAACATTAGAACAGTTTCTTCCTATTATATAAATGTCATAAGAGTTTTAAAATTTATGGAATAAATAAACTACATAATTATTATTTTGTGTAAATGAATATAATGAAACCCTAAATAATAGAAATTTATGTTTTCAATCTAATATTTAATATTGATATTTATCTATTTAAACTAATTGAAGACACTATATGTAATGCTTATAAAATATACATAATAAAAATATAATATATTACATTTCCACGTTGAATACTGTACCAATGCCTCTTATCATAAAATAAAGATCTGTGATTAAGTCCTAATATGACGTCAGAACTGGGCCTGCGTGTGCATAATGAACTTCGATCTCGCCAATCTAAGAAAAAGTAGAACACAGTTGAACTAAATGAATAATACATCATAATATGTACTTTTGAGTACATGGCCCCTGGCTATTTATGTCTAGATTAAAATCAAGAATTTAAATTTAACCAAACGTAAACGTTTATGTTCTATGGTGTTATTTAGTTTTATCATCAATATTTACTATTTAGTGTTGTTTATTGATGTGAAATGAACAACCAAAAATAAACAGTTTTTTTAAAGTATTAATAATAATGTTGAAACAATAAATTTATAACTCAGTGGATACTAACCCTTACTGACCTGAGTAACTTGAAACTGTACGTATATTTAAAAAAGTTTAAAATTGATTTTGAATTTTATTCAGCTCTAACATAAAAAGTAAGTAAGAAATTTGTTGAATTTTTAATTAAAATAACGTTTCCTAACGTTTTATAGCACAATAATGTGAGACAAACCTATTAATATTTCGTCTGTAAAGTAATTTATCAAAGACTGATGTAGTCACAATGTGTCCGAAAACAAAATTAAAAAATTGCCTCAATTTAATTGTAATCTATTATGAGATTGAATTACGTTTAAAAAATGGGAAGTCAGAAAAAAGCCAGCTTGCCAGCTGCCACGATCAAAACAGCTGACTGCCAGCTCTTACACAGCTGATTTATTAACAGTGTGTCATCTGTAGTTATAAATCACAATTTTCATATGACGTTGTGACTGATTGAATAATAAACAAACCAGAAAATAAATGCTAACGAACAAACTGTGTCAGTTTTAATAAGTTTCCAATTTCACGGATATATCCGCCAAACGTATACATTTACAAAATCACGGGATATATATCAGCAAGTAGCCTATTAAAGGTTAATATAAATATTATTTATTTATACTGTTGTAGTTTAGTTTGATTATAGTAATATTGTACGATAAAAACAATAAATAGTTTAAAACTAAAATCAGAGTGTCTGGGATTTCAAATTGAATATACAATAATTGAACTATGTAAATGAATAACAAAATGTTATAATAGACAGACTTTCTTATTCTTAAAGATATTATGCCAAGAATTATAACTAGATATTATTCAATAACTGAAATAAAAATTCATTGTAGTTATTTGATAATTGTAATTATATGTGTAGAAGGAAAATATTTCTTCTATTTAGTTGTATTATTTCAAATATAACAAAAAATGTAGGGTTCAGCTAAAATTTTCAAATTTAATTTCCAAGATCGGATTTTATCACTCTGCCAAACTTTCCAGACGAAACGCTCATTCAGAAAAGTTTGTATGTTTTCCAGTTCGTTTCACGGGCTCTCAACACATCTCTCGTGCAGAGATTTATTCAGGAACTTGCTAGTGTATTGAATTGTTTGTTTTAAAGTGTAAAATATTTTGTAAATGTATGTTTAAAACTAGTATTATTAACATACAAAACTTACGGTTTTTTATTTTCAAAGATTGAATATTTAAATATTTTTTATTCATATCTTTGGTTTATTACATAGACACCAACTTCCCCTTCACTGAACAAGACATTTAAACTACTATTTGCTGTGTAACGACTACTTGATAATCAACGTTTTTTTATTTTTAAATTTAGGTTCACCAGGCCTTCACCATGATAGTTTACGTATTTTGGATAAATGTTTAGCTGGAAAAAGTTTTGAAAAATAGTTTACTATGTTTCTAATTCATTGAAACATTCAATTTATGATAATAATCTCACTTTATTTATGTTCATTTCGTGGTTTTAATTTAGTTTTTTAGTAGTTAATCCTTTTGCCACTTTCAATTTGTATTAGTAGTTGTGTATTAGATTGAAATTGCTTTTGTACTGCGAGTTGAATGCGTATATGGGCATTTATGTGGTATTACTACAGTATGCATGTTAATTGTAATCGATTTAATACTATTGAGTAGATATCAGTAGTTACACAATGTTAAAACGTATTTTTAAAACAACTATATTACCCCAGACGATGTCCTGTTAATAGAAGTGTCCAGCATGCAATATATATTTTACTTCTAGATATTTTTGTGGTAGAAAAGGCAAATCAAAACAGAGTGATTTGAAGCGACAATGATTTAGTTTTGCTTGACAGTATGTGTACAAAATAATGATGATATGCAAAGCTTCAAGAGTTTTACCACAATGTTTCAACAAATACTCGTATAAAAACTCCCGTCGTCTTCAGGCGTTACTACCTTAGCCTACATTTACAACTGTTTTTTTTATTTTTCAGTTTTTTATTTTAAATGTTTTATTGATGGTAAAGTAAGTCACGTGTTATTAAAAACTGCCTCACACCACAAAATAAAAAATAATATTAAACACAATATGAAACACAAAATATGAAAAATATTTTCAAAAATACCCAGAGTATGTTATTAAATATAAAATATACTCAACTCTAAGAGAGAAATTTTTTAAAATTATTTTATAATAAATAATCAGGCTATGTATTGTTGAACACTTCATATTTTGTGTTTCATATTGTATTTTATATTTTGTTATATTTTCGTTATGTGTGACAGTTTTCAAGAACACGTGACTTTCATAACAGTCAATTGTATTCTGTAGGCATGCAGCGTTAAGGAATTATAGGTTAAGAATAATAATAAAAAAAAAAAACTAGTTGTTAATGTATTACTAAGGTAATAAGTAACGCATGAAGACGACAAGAGTTTTTATGCCTGTCAAAACGTTATGTTTGTTTCCATTAAAACACTTGAAGCATTGTAAATCTCCATTAATTTTCTATCAATCATAAGCAACCAAATGCCAACAATTAACTTTCAAACAACAGTATATTTAATCTGTGTAATTATATTTACATATATGACAATTTTCGTTACTTTTACTGATATAATAACGTATTTACTGTTGCTTTATTTACATTTATGACCTCTTATCTCAATTGTTACTTTTTACTCTTAAGGACAAATTTACTATAGTTAAATACAACTTACTGATAATATTTCTTTTTTACTATAAGAACTTATACTATATAATGTAGTTATCGGTATATATATGACATCAATCTTACATTACCTATAACATATCATATATACCATTGTTACAATAAATGTACATTTATGTCACTTAATACTCATCTAAGAAAGTATATACGCCAAAGCTAAATGTACATTCTTGAAAATGTATTAGAGACTTTAAAATCGTTTGTGAATGGAGCTAGCTAGATATAAATACAGTATCCTTATTACTCATAGTCGTAAATCTCAATTAGTGAAATGCCAAACGATGATGGAAACTCCAAGCAAGTCGACGTTGACATCAATAAGCTACTCCAAGTAGGATGTAAGCCGATTAATTCCCGAAATCCCCACTACGCTGTGCTGATGTAAAAACAGTGTCTCTACAGCTGATTCCAGTAAAATGAAATTTTAGATCATTTTTGAGGTTAGAATGTATGTGTTATGTGTAAAACGTACTAAAAAATTATTTTATAGTATTATAACTATCAACATTAATTCATTCATTAATAAAGCTGAAGAAAATATGTATTTTTATATTTCTCAGAGCTAAGATTTATCATCATAATCTTAAACAAATTGTAAGTCATCGGATATTGTTAAAAACTATCTTAAAAAAAAAGTAATTATGCCCTATATTAACCAAAATATAGTATTTTATATTAATTACATTTTAAGTGTGCTTTTTTATGCAATTATTAACTATTTGTTATGGCTAAAAATGAGAAAAACATATTATTTACTTAAACGAGTCAAAAAATAATACAATTTCTTAACACTAGTCCTAATCAAACATTTACCATTGCATACAAATTAACACGGAAAACGAATTATATTAATCGATGTAGTTACAACCATTGTAATATTATGTATGATGATCCTATTTCAGACATGTACACAAAATATTTATATGTGTAAACATTTTTTGGTGATTCATAGAAAGGTATCATATGATGAAATTGGCACTCAATTGTTCAACCAATGTGTAGGGTATATATTTAGTAACATACAATAGTCTGTATGATCCATACTAACCACCTACATACTAACTGGACCACGGAATGTTTATGTTTTCTACGGGCTATTGGGTTAGAACTATCGTCAGCTGTTGCGGAACTGTGGAATATCATGTCATGTTATAAATTTCATTTTACCTAGGTGGTTAGGTTTGACCTCAATACTCACCAGGAATTTAAACAACATGCAGTATATATAACATTGTATTTATTTATTCTTAAGGTCCCAATAATAACGATATGAGTGAATATGGATTTAAAATTAGTGCACTTAGTGTAGATGAGCGAATATTGTCATAGTTACAAAATAAGGCCGACAACTCCTTATGAAGTTTCATCTACTAATAACCCAAAGACAAATGAAAATCCGTTGCTTATCAGCTTTCAAAAATTGCTGTGTGTGTGTGTGTGTGTGTGCGCGCGCGCGCGCGCGTGTGTGTGCGTACATGCGTGCGTGCGTGCGTGTGTGTGCGCGCGCGCGCGTGTGTGTGTGTGTGTGTGTGTGTGTGTGTGTGTGTGTGTGTGTGTGTGTGTGTGTGTGTGTGTGTGTATTTTTGGAATTCAGCATGAAATTCTACATAATAATGATTCTATTTTTGAAGTTTAATGTAAATATTTTTATTTTTAAAACTATTATGAATGAATGTTTATACTATACTTATGTATATTGGTCAGTAATAAGCTAATTTATAACTAAATTTTTAGGTAATATTTAAAATTACACAACTAAAACCTGTCTCATCAATATGTATACTGCAATTTTCTCAGTTATTTAGTTAAAACTTATCTACTTGCGCTGGTTCGAGTTATTTCAAGTTGTTCTTTGTAAAATAAGAGCGACAGAAGATTCAACATATCTAATAAAGAATAAAAGCACTTTTAGACTTATTGTGTTCCTGCTGAAAGCCAGCGTTCCTATAGAAATATGGTTGCTACAATTCTTGTCGTGATGAAAGGCTGTTGCTATGGAAAATAAGCCCGAAAACACAATATGTCTATACCAGTACTGTTTCGTCTCATTACAACAAGGATATATGAAGGTTTCTTCAAGTAAATATTCCACAATACTCAAATATTGTAGTATTTAGTAAATATTCTTATCAGTGTAAAATATATGTAATTTAGGACTGAACAACGCTCATTTCACTGGATTAATGTAATACCAAAGAGAAAACTAATATTGCGTAAGGATATATTTTCTCCCTTTTAAAGTATTCTTTATCTAATGTTCTTGATAATTTATATACAGGGTGTTTTTTTCGACTCAACCCTTGATTTTAAATAAAAATGACTAACATAATAACATTTATTACTCCTATTTGTATGATTTTTAATGATAGGTTTGTTTAGTTTTGGAGTTTAAATAAACCACCGTAGCATTTAACGTTCTGCCCTATTTAGTACATTTCTAGACACTTTTCTCAAAGTTTGATCAAAACCATGTTTCCAACCTGAATTTAATGACGTTGCACTAAACCGAAATAAAGTTAACAATGTAAATCAGCCTATAGCTAAGGGAGAAGAAAACGATGGACTACCAACCTATGAACTTGTAATTATCTTAAACCAACATGTTCTTTACATGTAAATATGAAGGCGTTTTAAAAGAAACACCCCGTATTATTTTCAAATACAAACTATTATTATATAGCTATTTCGACAAAAAACCAACGATAAAGCTACGTATAAATTAACTATTATTTAAAAAAAGTATTTAGTAAGTTACTAAAAACAAATCTCTAGTTTTTAACTATTATCGTGAAGATAGATAGTATTTTCTTCTAGTTATATTAAAACGGAAATGGTTGTTATACTTTGGTAGAACCGGTTGCCGAGTGGTCTAAGGCGGCAGGACTTAGAGCCTTAGGTACATCAAAGGTCTTAGGTAAATCATGACCTTAACTGACAGTCATTATTGGTAATATTCATCTTGTACTGTATTGGTTCTCCCCCTTACTCTGTCCATGAATAAAAACGGAACAGAGGTCGCTTTCTTAAGGTCGTAGTGGACACCTTAGTTGTAGTGATAAATAGATTACTCCTAATGTGCAGCTTTATAAACCTGTAATTATAATTACTACGTTTATCCTTGAAGAATTGGAGGGGAACAAGGAGAAGGTCTTACAACGGTGCTGGCTCTACCAAACGCAAGGTAAACTTGAGATCTAACTACTTAACAGCCATTTAGCGCACTATTAGATGCGACTTCTCTGTGCCCTGGGTGAATTAGTTCCCCACTTAGATTATAATTCTTTATTTATTCATTAGTAAGAAGTCTATCTTCAATAGATGGGAGAATATGAGGGGCGAATGAGTGTAGATGAAGGAGTGTAGTCATTGTTACTAAGGTCGACAGTTCGTCAGAAAGAGCTATTTATTAATAACCCAATAGTGAGGACATCTAAGGGACCTAGAGCTTTACGTGGAATCCAAGCCACGTAGTGTTGGTCAGATTTTCAGATAACTGACAAGCCTGACACTCAGTTCTCTTCCCTACACAACATCTGAATCTTGACTACAATCCAAAATGGACACCCCAGAGTTCTATAGTGGTGTCGACGTCAATGGCAATCACTGAGTGGACCCCGTGTTGGTGTTAAGTGGGCTAAGAATAGAAACAATCTCATTAACACTTTCCCCAAGTAGCTGGGTTACACCTCTGCTCCACAAATGGCGACATTAGTAGTCTATGGAAAACAGGCAGAGTAATGTTAAAAGGGAGATTGGCACAAACATTTGAAATGGAGAAAGGTTAAACACCAGGTGATCATTGAGTAATTTGATTCAGAAGACAAACAGTATTTTTCTCTTTCTTCTTCCTCCAAGGTTCCTCCATCCTTTAAGATCTTTTTTCTTTTTTGTTTGATCCAAAAACGGCGTATACTTGTAGATATACTGCAGTTTGACATGTTACATTTGGATGATTATATTTCAGGATGAGTATTTAGTCTGTTTTTTTCTACCAAATTTTCTTAATTTCGTCTTTTATGTGTACAATAAAATTGCTTTATGTTTGTACGTCGTCCATTATATTTGAGTTGAAATTAATTTCATTTATGTTGAATTTAAAATCTATTTATTTTTCTATTCATGTCATATTATTTTCATTATTTTAATAACAATTATTTCAATATTGGATGATGATAGTAATAAAACCAAAATTATATAATACCTCACCTCTCATCATCATGTTAATTGAGTTAATATGTACACACGAAAGTGATCTATAAATATTTAACGTTTTACTAAAGTAACATGTATTGCTTTTCAATACATTGACATACGAATACGTGTGACGTTTATGAATAAATTTTAATATATTGTATTGGATTTCTTCTTCAAAGTAATGTTTTTATTGAAAGGTTGATTGAGACTGATTGTGACGTCTCGTGGATAAAATATCGAGAAAAGTGACAAATTAAATAAGCTTCTGAAAAGAGCAGTAATGTAATTTCAATATCCGACTGATGTTAGCAGAGAGAGAAATGTTTATTTCATTTATTGATACTGAAGGCACAAACACCTTATAAAAAGTTGACTCTATTACCGAAATCCAGTTGTGATCCCTCATGCAATGTGATTTTGGAAACATGATTTATTTTTGTTTCCAAAATTTGAATACAGTAAGTAAATATAGACACTCTTTTTCACAAATAATCCGTGTCACAAATAAAGATATTTATTCAGGAAATTCTTATAAATTGTTTGGAAAATCCGTAAAAAGTTTATTGGTTTACCAACGGTTAGTTAAACAGTGTGTCGATATTTACTTGTTCATAGTTATGCCACAGTTTTTTTTTTTTTTTTTTTTTATTATTAATTAGAAATAAATTTTTAAGTATTTTTACAATTGTGAATATATAGCGTATCTCTTTAAGAAAACCCTGTTTTGCAAGTTCCCAATTATATTTTTTATGCTTTTGTATAAATATGTACCTAATGAAATAACATTATTTTATTATAAGTGATTTTCTGTTTAGTTAACTGCAAAATTGTTTTTCCACGAATTGCCCTGTAGTATTCTTGGGGGTGAAAAATAAAATATTATAATGGGAAAATAAATTCGCATGCCTATATTCAATACTTTACTTAAATAGTAAAGAATACAGGGCAATTTGTGAAAAAACTATCTTGGAGTTAGCTAAACAGTAAATCACAAATCAGGAAATAAAGTTATTTTATTAGATACATACTGATACAAAACATAAATAAATACAATTGGAAACTTTCAAAATCAGGTTGTCTTAAAGAGATGCTATTGTATATTCACTTAATTGTAAAGCTACTTACACATTTACTTCTAATAATTAAAAATAAATGTGGATACAATTTACTCTATTACAAATTGCATATTGCAGAAAACCCCAAAACTGAGGTATTGACATCAGATTAAATATGGTTCATGAACTTACCTCGCTGGAATAATGGACGGAGGGTAAAGGCAAGAAGTGGTAACCAAGGGCTCGGTCCCAGATCATCCCCTTGCTCCAGACCTCAATCAACAGGCCCGTGTTTACGTCATTGGTCTCACTGCAACATGAAACGTTCCTTATTATAACGAAAGTCAAAGATGGTCCATTTTAACAAATTTATTTATCAATTATTTGTTAATACATTCAACGCTGTATCACAATCAACTTAATACAATGCTAAAGGCCTTGGCTGGAGGCTTTCTACGCTATCGTAAGATAACGGAGCTAAGCAACGCCGAGCGTGGCTGTTCCTTGGATGGGTGACTAGATTAGTGCTATTAGAAATGTTAAGGTAACTGCTTCTCAAACTGCCAAGTGACCACTGGAAAGTCGACAGCCCCAGACAGCCCCAGACAGCCCCAGACAGCCTCAGACAGCCTCAGACAGCCCCAGACAGCCCCAGACAGCCCTTTAGTAGACATTCATACCGTCAGTGGGCCAAACCATATTCTATTTCACTGTATCGTTCGTGTTTATTAAAAAAATTATTTATAACGAACATAGTATAAGTATTAAAGATCTGTCAATTTGAGTGGACCTTAAGTTAACAATATGAGTTTTTTTAAATAATCGATAATGACATTTAAAGCTTAATATTTTTAACTCTGCAAAATTCTTTTACAAAAACTTCATATAATTCAACTATCAAATGGCACTTCAAATACAGCAAAACTATCATTATTACAAACCGAATAATTGGAATAGAAAGATGTGTTTTGGCGCTTTTAGTGGGGCAAAAAGGCCTCCTGAAAACTCCTTGTATTTGTAAAAACTATCTTCAACTATTTATCGTTAAATAAATTAAGAAATCATCCATTCAATCTGCTTTAAGGGTTTACACGATGCACATTCTATTTTGTAGCTATATAAATGCAATTTTGAATGTAATTTAGTTTTTCCCAATATCATACGAACTGGAATGGTCAGACGTAATGTATTATGTAACGTAATAGATTAAGTCTAGCCAGGAAACAAATTGAAAGAGGAACAACGGACTGGAATGAGTGCATTTGACATTTAGATCTGAAAAGTTTTATCTCAGCTTCTTTAATCTGAAGAAAACGTTGTACCACTGAGTTAAGCTTGTAGGTGACTATTCTTTAAAATGCACCAAAAAATTGTTATTGTTAAGAAATAACACTGTTTTATATGTTATTATTTACAGTAAAAAACTATTTTAAACGTCCATTTGTAAAGGAATGTAAAAATATGATTTAATCACTGTACTATTAGTTTGGTTATAGTCGTTTTTTAGTTTCAGATGTCTTATTAAAAGAGAGATTTATCAAGAGCTCTAAAAATAGGTACTACTAACAATTGAATATAATATTACATACTTTTGTACGATTACAACACTTATAATATTTTAAAACTCACCAATCATAATTACGATAAAGCGTTAAAACATATACTTTTTTAAGAAAAAATTATGTTAATTCAGTAAGTAAAACTCGTATAATGCACAATCAAATATGTAATGTAGAAACCTTATTGATATAAGCATTAATTGAATGTCAATTTGATTGTTATTTGTACGATTTGGCTTTTCTAAGTACAATTACCGTAGGCCAACTTGCACTAGCCGGCACTACCATTGTACTAATATTTACTAATGAGGACTGGGTTTTAAATATGGTGAATACTTTATTTTTAGTAGATTAAGTATACGTCCTCTTTCTCAAAACGTATTTCAGCAATAGTGTGTCAAAAGAATGTAAAGGATTTATTAGGAACTAGGGAACACCCCTGCACGCTTCGCGTGCCAACCCCGACGTTACCAGGAGGCAAGAGCCCATCAGGAGACTGAATCATGTGCTGATATCTACAGTTCACATGACATCAGTAAGTCCGGAAACCTGAATCTTAAATTATTAACTATGTTCTGGTTAGTGGAATTTTTGAAGCAGCTTCTTTCTTCTTCTTAGATGATAATGTAGGTGAGTGAAAAAAATCTACCAAGCTACGAGACAAAAGAACGAAGTTGATGGACTTTTTAACAGATTGTCCTGGACCGACAGCTGTGAACAGAACCCACCTGCACAGCTTAAACAAGAACATCTTCTTGTTGAATCTGAGTACAGCTATGCACTCAAGACGATGTCAAAAAATACCAGTATTGCATGATTCTTGAATTATAAAGCCTACATCTCAACCTACAAAATAGGACTTTATGGAACCAACAAAAGTCATGACATTGACTTTCCAAACTGCCCCTACCAACGATCTTATTTACCACAATTTTGATCAGTAGCCAACGAAATTCCAACCTGCAAAGTAAACTTTTTATCATAAATACGTAATTATTAAAATATGATAAGGGTAGTACGTTTTTAATAATATTTTGCCGCTTTGGTTATTACTGAAAATCTTATTAATACTAAGTAATACACGAGTAACTTCACTACTTCGTTTACAAATGTTACTCCTTAAATATTGTTGTACTTTTACAATTCACTAAATCTCTAAAAACAGGGTTTTCAAATAATATCAATAACTTCCCGGATAACAGATTCATGTCGGTATAACATATTCTATTATATGCCGAAAATGAAAAGAGTGTTCGTTGTATAAGTCATGCTAGATTTACACCCTTGAGGGAACAGATTGTCTGGGTGTAATACATTCAGGGGGGTGCTCATTTGGTTACTCGCCTCTTTACTTTATACCACAGGGGTGTTTCCTAGACGACAGTTTCTTATAATTTGATGCATATCCATTTCAATCTGATACTAGAGCCATAGTAATCAAAATACATAAGTAAGTATTTCCGTTTATGAAATGTATGTTAACAAAAAAAAATAAAAAATTTAAAGATCTGACTTAATATCATATTCAACAAGTCTTTTCTTTTATTCATCTTTTACTTAAAATATTTTACACTTTATGATTTTCATAAGTGTGTATTTAATATCAAAATAATCATTTATCTTTATTCTACTTGAAGACATTTTAAGCCATAACTCTTCTGAAAGGGAGTTATAATGATGCCCGACATGCTTCATTACAAAATAATAAAATTCATTTAAATTTCTTTATTGCATATTTACATATGTACATATCTTACGCAACTCCTGTACTTTTGGTCGGACATTTAATTAATATATTAGATTAATTATTTAATGTAATTAATTTAATTTAATGTAATTATTTAATTAATAAATTATTACAGGCATTAGTTTATGACCAGTTAAGTAGCTTTTTTGAAATAAACAACTTTCTTACCTCTGACCAATATGGTTTCAGAAAGAAGAGATCCACAGTTGATGCAATGGATATTTTGGTTAGGGAAGCTTTGTCAGCCTTCGAAAAGAAGGCATTCGCTCAGGCCACATTATGTGATTTGAGTCGAGCCTTTGAATGCGTAAGTCACGACAAATTACTATATAAGCTGAATTACTATGGTATATCTGGTATTTAGCTTCAGTTTTTTAAATCCTATCTTGAAAACCGCCGACAAAAGGTATTTCTGAATGAACTGTGGTCTGAAGAGGTTAAGGTGGAATGTGGGGTGCCTCAGGGTTCAGTATTGGGACCACTTCTTTTTTTAATATGCATAAACGACTTACCCAATTCAGTAAAATCTAAATCATTGCTTTATGCTGACGATACTACTTTTGTAAACATTGGAAGTAGTCTCGATCAACTCATTGATCAGACTAAAAACACATTAAAATCAGCCTCCGATTGGTTCTTGGCAAACGGGTTTCATTTAAATGAAGAGAAAACTAAATCTATTATATTTAGCTTAAGAGCGATGGATAATGAGATCTGTACATCCAATAGAATTGAAACTGTCACTAGTGCTAAGTTTCTAGGAATTTATTTCGATAACCACTTAACATGGGGGCCTCACATAGATTACATATCCAAGAAGTTATCAAGCATCTTGTTTTTAATAAGGCTTATGTGTTAGCAGTAGCTACATCATATCGGCATACTACGCCTACTTCCAATCGATTATGAGGTACGGACTTATTCTTTGGGGTAATTGTAGCAGAGCTAATGAAATACTCATCCTTCAAAAAACGACAATCCGAATCATGACAAAATCAAATAGTTTAGAACACTGTAAGCCTCTTTTCATAAGCACTGGAATTCAGACGGTTATTAATTTATACTTGTATGACATAATGCAATACATTCTAAATCATCCAGAGTTTTTACATTTCAATGAAACTTGTAAATATGAAATTCGTAACAACATCCGGGCTGTGATTGGCTTCCACAGACTGAATAAGAGCTTATCCACACTGTAGTAAGCATTAAAATATATAATAAACTTGTCACTTTAATTCAAAAATATCAACCAAAAGCTTTCTTGAAAAAATTTTATTGCTGGCTACTTAGAAACCCATTTTATTCAATTGACGAATTTTTTAGTTTTAAATTAATTGAATTTTAAGTATTACATACGATTAGCTCATGCTTACCCCAGATAACAGAGGTAATTAATGAAAATGACTGAGGCCCCTTCCCTTGGGTAACCTTAAGGGTAATCGAAATAAAAGATAAGCATTGCAAAAAGATATTTTGCTAACCCTATTTAATAGTTTAATATGTTATATATTTATGTTATGTTAGGTTAAATTATATTAAGAATGACTTGGCAATATATAGCTGCAATTATGACTTTGTCAATGCTGTAAAGTTTAATGGCAATAAAGGATTATTATTATTATTATTATTATTATTATTATTACTATTATTATTATTATTATTATACGTAATTGAATTAATTTGTATACAAGAAATATAAATGTTATTTTAATCTTTGAACTACAAAAATCACAATATATATAGCTAATTCCATCAAAAAAAGTCCTCAAAGATAATTGGGCTTAAGTATTTGAAGCTTAATATTTAAGTAATGATTAACTCAAATAAATTATAACTCTTCTTATGAAATAAAGCTTTTCTAATTTCATAAATATATTAATTGCCAGAAGTTACGTGACTTAGCATGCAATCTAAAATAGTTCTTCATGTACCATATGATCCCTAATCTTACACAGGTAAATAAGTGTTTCTATTCTATTACTTTTTTTTTAACACACGTCAGTGGAAATGTATCAAAACCAACACCAATGATATAACCTTATTATCGAAAGGTAACTAACCTTACATGACAGTAAATATGCTTGGTGTAGATATAAGCACATGATTTGAGTGTACATTTGTTACACCTGCAAGAGTTCCAGGGACAATCTTACCACAAAACGCTTAATATTATGATGTCGTCTTTTTTATGAATCAAATTGTATGTTAAAACAATAAATTTGACACACATATAAAGCCTTCCCGATAAATGTTATGTCTTTTCCATGTCTGAAGAGATTTCAAAAGGGAATTTAAAAAACGTTATGCTCAATAAGCTGTCTGTAAGGATTGTCTGCTTATTGGCTGTTTCTTTCTTCTACTTCTTGGTGCTCCAAGTAATCGTTGTTATATTTATTACATCAAATAAATACATGAATATATGTTTTTCGTTATATTTATATAGTGATGCATATTGTAGATTAGTATATTTTGATGTCTGTTCATAAATATTTTATTTTTTGAGTTTTTTTTACTATAGTAGTTACTGTATTATGCATGTTATAGGCTACTTTTTGTTAATTATTTACTATGCTTAAACATTTTTTTGAAATTGCATTGTTGTTAGATATGTTGTTATAAGCTTTTTCCTGTTGTTATAAGCAGGTATTGTTGACTTTTTCCTGATAAAAACATTGTAGATTTCACAGTATTATTTATTTTGATACATGTGTGGGAATATCAATACAACTTTTTATATATTTCATCTAAAACTCTTATGTTTTACAATATTTATTATGATGCATATGTAGACTAGTACATTGCTGACTGTTCACTGTATTTACTATAGATTTTATGTTAAAATTAAAAATTGTTTGAATTTTTTACATATTTAATGTTTACTGAAGTTATATCAGTTTTCGTTATATCTATTTATTATTGATACATGTTGCTTTTGTTTGAATTTATTTAGATATTACATAATTTGTAGCCATCTTATCACTTTACTAGGTTACATGTTCAATTATCTAAAATTATTTAAACCATAAACAATATAATAAATATACATATACTGTAATCTAATAAATATATGTATTCTATAATATAATAAGACTGGTGCGATTAGTACTAAATCGTTTTCCTAGTTTATTATTTCATTACATTTATTTATTGACTCATATATGATAATGGTATCCAGATGAAATGGCCTATTTATCTTAGTTTTTGTTTATTTTCCAATAAAAGGAGAGTGCAAAATATTTTTAACGTTGTTATGGCCATGTTCTATAGACAGAAGATGGGGGACTTAGAACTTATTCTGTCAGAGTAAGTGGCCATTACAGATAAATTCTTCCAGACTAGGATTCGATCCTGAGGAATCTACAATCCAGGATTAAAGTTATGATGCCTTAAACAGCTTGGCCACTGGCTCAGCTATTATTCAATAAGTTGGTAGCTTATTCCATAGCAGTATTTAATTTCAAAACTATATTTTTAATTTGTTAAACTATTTTTACTTAAACATACTAACCAGCTTCCAATCATGGAACGAATATATTTTTAACATTAGTACTGAAAAAACGTTTTAAAAATTGAACGAAAATCAATTATCTTTTTCTGATATAAAATTGAAGCAATTTTTAGGAAAATTAAACATTCTATAAAGTACTGAATTACTTTAACTAATGCACATTGGCCTTCTAAAGTTAAAATCATTTACTATTTATAAATATACAGCTTTACTACAATGTGTCATAAGTAAACGTAAAAAAAATAAAATATTACCATGTATAACATATGTTTTAATTTATAAATCTAAGACTCGAACTAGTAAAACTCGTATGCTTTGTATTCTGAAAAGTTTAGAATTACTTTTAGTTATTTCTCTGGGTAGATTTAGTGGAGAATTCGTTGATTTCAGCAATCTATGTTAACGTTTATCCATAATGTCTCTAAGCCACCTTTCACGGTCACATGGTATATCACTTAACAAAGTAAATAGTCAGTTTAATTTAGTTTTACTCAAGTCAAAACAGGATAAATGATAATGTTGTAAGAAATATGTGCTACAGTGATTAATTCAAAATAATTACCACATAGTAGTGTGGTTATATGTGGGTGGAGTTAAAGTGTTTTTTTTTAATATCGTTTATCGGGCATAGAACGTCAATATTAAACAAAAATAAACCATTCAATGCGCATAGCTTTATGACATCCTTAGAATACGTGGTGGAACACAGTATTTATCCCTCTTTGTTAATGAAATTCAATTTTTTTAGTTACTTCACGGCAAATGTTTGACACATCAACACAGAGCGTACCACAATAATTCTGGTACTTTGGCTAGTAATTTTTGGTCTAAGGTGCCAGGACTTTGAGTCTAAATTAGAACTAGCTCAGGTTTGAATCCTGGCCTAGACTGCAATATTTAATCAGTAATGTAATTGATTATATACACAAATAAAATTCCCATCCAATGTTAAATGTTGAGTCTCAAGATATCAGCTGTTCTTGTGGTGTATTGTGGAGAACTACTGTAGTTCCGTAGTCGCACTACAGGATATGAGAAGAGCAAGGTTTAAAACGAGACCAAACTCTCCTTTTAATAAAAAAGATAAATAAAAATAAATTCAACTATTCAGTGGGAACACGATATATTCCTAAAAGATTTATTTGACAATGCTTCTCAACAGATAAATTGATCTATCACACAACATAAGTTGGTTGAAACGGAATTAAAGTTGTGCTTAGAGCTTGTATATGGATTTCAATAACTCATTTTCAGTTATAATTGTCATATATTAGTCATAAAATAGCTTATTACATCTCGTCTAGATTTAATGTCTAATTGTTGTAAATAACCCCTCGCAGATACTGCAACAGAAACATTCCTATTTTATTTGAATTATAAATTTATCTCAGTCACGATTCATACTAAATTACAATGCAAGCTACTGAATTCCAATGTGAACTACACTTAATAACAATGCCTCTTTTTATTTTTCCAACTGCTGACAGTAATCAATAAATAAGTGTTAATTTTGATTTTACTGGACTCATCTCAAATGTTAGGTAGTACTAGGGACAAGACAAGGCAGATTTACGTAATTTGACGTTTTTGTGAATGAGTAATACAAATAATTAATATATTTATATTATTTTAAGGTTTAATCTTGTGACCCTTGTCACAATTTTTAAAAATAAAAAAAATTAAAATTTAAGATAGGATTTACCTGTACACTGTTAACAATTTCCATGTTAAATCAGGTACCGGATGATTACTTACTATCCAACAATTCTGAACCTTACTATCCAACACTTACTATTACTTAAAAATAAATACAATAGTATATTTTTTAAATAAACATTTTAAAAATATAAAAAAAACATGTAATAATCATAAAAAACAGCAAATTAACAATGAATGTCATAAACATTTTCTTTCCAAAAAATCTACTTTTTTAGTAAAAAACTCATGTTAGATAGTTTGAAAATGTTATACAAAGAATCATGCTTTTTCATTCTACGTTTTGATAAACAATTTAGTTTTCTATAAGCATAACATGTTTCTTTTTTGTTAGGAATACACGTTAGAATACGTAAGTTTACCATATAAAGTAGTTTTGTTTACAAAATGTATAATAATGTTCTCATCAACTATGTGTTTGCACAATATTTAGTTACTTCACTAGCCAGTTCACATAGGTCTGTAGGCCTGTGCATGAATTTTATTTAACGAGTGAATTACTAAACAGTCGGCTCAGTTTGGTATTCGAACCTTGAACCTCGGACTCCTCAGAACGAAGCCTTAACCACTCAGTGGAGTTTCCAACCCGGCCGATGATTGACTCGGACGAGTAGATTCATATTATTAATCACTTTTAAAATTATAAAATTGATGAGAAAAACACATTTGCTGTGGAAAAACAAAACAATATTAAGGTCATGTACTATTTTTCACTTCGTAATATATTTGCAAGCTTAATTTATGATAATGCACTTCTGCCTTAACCATCCAAGACTCCTTCTTGAAACCAAAGTGCTCCTCTAGACATCAATTCGTCATTAGGTTTGGTTAATTAGCTTAGCCTCTAGTCTTCATTGATGGCTTCAATGCTTGTTACTTGATAAAATTAAATGAGAGATGTTTAAAATAACAAAGACTGTTCTAAAATATCCATCCCTAAAACTTTCTTAGATTTTTTAATTATAAATAATCCAATGGAAACTTTTCCGTTAATTCACTACCACTACTTTTATCGTTACTCCACTACCACTGCCTTCTTTATCGCAATTACGGTTAGGTTAGGTTACGTAAGTTTAGATGGCTTCAAAAGTTGATCACAAACTGGTAAATTCAACGATTGGCTTATCACCGAATGCGCTCTCCGTGTGCAAGTTCTTAGAAAGCGATAAGATAAGGCCAGCGATATCGGATTTCTAGTAGATAAGAAATACCAAAGTGGACATAAATATGATTGGAGAACAATTTTTAGAGCAAGATAATATTTATCAAGCGGTAGTGAATGAACGGTAAATATTCGTCCAATAGTGTTTTGATAATAATGTAACATTTTAATTGGGAATATTCATTGATAGTAGTTAAAAGTCTCGTTAAAATCTGCATTGATTATACGCACAGATATAAAATGAAACAGAGATCGACACAACGAAAACTCTAGTGGCAGATAGCATTTATACAAATCTTTATAAAACGAGTAGTAATAGTTATTACGTTTATACTTCAATATTTGTAGGGTACTACATTTCGCACGGTGAACTGAAGAAATAACTTCTCGACAACCCAAGTTTCTATAACGTGACACCCATTCAGCACTCTATTGTATGTGACCTCTGTTTCTTAATTCTCTATGTTTATACTAAATCATAATTTCTAAGAGACTAGCCAACAGCCCTTGCTTCACTGCGGGGTGGTTCTCTACACTTACTCACCCTTCCCTCCGTATTTCTCTCTAAACCATTACATCAATATAAAATCTCAGCTTGCTGCCATTCTCCTGGATAACAATATTGCATAGTCTAAAAGCCCCTATAAGTCTACTTTACGGGAATGCAAACAATTATATCAAAGTTAGTAGAAATAGTCTTGGACATTTCATAATTAAAATCAAGTTAGCCAAGCCTTTTTGCTATATTTATGTTTTTTGTATCAGCTGTTTGACAACACAATTAAAGAAACGCCAATGTTACTTTAATGGAAAAAGGAAGCGTTACGATTAGTAAATCTGATTACGATCAGATATGCAAAAATAACAAAATCAAGTGGTACTGAAGTTGAGCTGACTGTAAAGGGGTATGCATGTTTTAGGTAGGAAACTCTATGTGTCAAAACATATATGTATTTCAAATGTAAGGAGCTGTATAATTTATTTCAATATGCTATACATTGATAGCTTTTAATTTTAACTTTGTACTGTATACAAAACAGACTTACTAATTTTAGTATATATTACAGGGTATATCACCTAATGTTACTAGTGGATGCTAAAAGCGTTGGCATGTAAGTATTTTGAGGTTAAGTCATACAGTGACGTGTGAACAAATGACTGCTGAATACATCCTTAAAAAGCGTCGAAGGGAAAACACCCACACATTTCAAATGTAGGCTTCTTTCCATTAAGATAACACACTTCAGGATTACGCTTTTTACCCCCCTCCCCTCACAGAGATAATAATGTTGTACTACAATTATTTTGTTCTAAAGTCTAGATTAATCAAAAAAAGTATCCTATATAAAAAATGTTCTGATAATTTATGATTATATTGGAATAATTTTCCTGTTTAACTAGCAAATTACAATTATTTAATGTAAGTTTTTATGCATATATTTGATTAAAATGGTCAAACATGAATTCTATGTAAATTAGTACTAAGTTTATGTTTATTTATACAAGTTTGGAGTTTTATAAACTAACATATTTCATTAACCTGTATAATTAAAAAAAAAACACTTTATTAATTAATATTAAAATAAGACAATGGTACTTTTTAACATCAATTTCATATAAATGTCAGTGAAATGCGATATCATATAAAAATATAGTGTTAAATAAATTTCACCTTGGTATAATCACAGTATTTTATTAACAAGTAATAATTGTTTACCTCATGTGTTTATTTTACGTTTAGTTTATATTAAAAATGACAGAATAATGAAATTAAATGTTAATAAACGTTAAAATATATATCAAGTATATATTTCAAAACAATGATCACACTAATACCGTACTTGCAAATTAAAATATCCATGAGTTTACACAAATTTTGAATTATTAACTTGCTAGGCAATTAAGTTTATCCATGCATTATTAAATGTAGTATGAAATAATAATCTTTTTTTTAAGAATAAAAAAAGGAAACTGCTGAACATGTAACCAGAGGGCTGTATGATCGGTAAAAAATTGATTCCTTTATTTA
Organism: Stictocephala bisonia; assembly: GCA_035578905.1. Classification (NCBI taxonomy): domain Eukaryota; kingdom Metazoa; phylum Arthropoda; class Insecta; order Hemiptera; family Membracidae; genus Stictocephala; species Stictocephala bisonia. The sequence continues at coordinate 216,029 of JAQJVL010000338.1, read as the reverse complement.
TTTTTCAAGCTACTCATACTGTGCCTATATATTTTAAATGTTATTTTTACGTGTTATTTTTCCACCTCTATTTTGTAACGTAACATCAAAGTTCTTATACGGTGGCGATCAATATTAATGAATAACAAAGTATGTTTGTTTTGATTTTTGTCTAGAAATAATGAAAAAATGTTTTTTTTTGTTTGTTTAAATAATGTAATTGTTAAAAATGCTCATTTAAAAAATAAAAAATACTTATCCGTAACGAAAAGTATTCGTAACAGAAGTCATCAATGTTATTATTGAGTAAAGTAACCAGAGAAGTTGCCTTTAAAGACATTTGTTTCTGTAAATAGAGAAAACCTCCAACATGTATAAAACCCTGTCTTATTATTATTATTATTAGAAGCCGCCTATATACTTCTTGATCATACTCCACCTATTCTCCATAGACTATTGATCTGTGTGGGGAACTTATCAGACAGAGTAGGGGGGAACCAGTACAGTACAAGGTGAACTTACCAACTTCCAGTCAAGGCCAGTATCCTGATCTAAAGAGAAAAAATGTCACAGGGGTTTATATTAATGAGTTCTTCCATTTGTATTCTCCATAAACTAAGAGTTATCTCTCGACCATCATTTGTATCTGAGAGCTGTATTTAAGGATTTTTTTTGTATATAAAAAAGGTTTAATGAAAAAGCTAAAATATGTTTTACAAATTTATAAATACAATTTCAACGAAAAAAGTAAATTATCGTACATATATCTATGACGACAATTTTTCTTAAATTGATTTTGATTTGCGTTGTATTTTTAAAACAAACAAGATACGAGTATATTTTACACACGCACTATAGAAAATAAGGAACTATGAATCAAAGCTAAACCAATAGTCAAACTTTGGCGATGGAGAGAAGTTTGGCCAGCAATATAGGAACAAACTTCCTAACCTACAAATACTTCCAAACAGAAGACTTGGAGGAAAGGATATATCGAGTTGTATTTTGAGCCACAAAAGGAATTCAGGAAGTCAGGATATTTGCATGTCAACGTTGCTGATACTTGGCTTTCCTATTATTGAAAAACCTCTCTGGTTATAAATCAGTTTTTATTCTAGTTATATTATAAATGTGTATTGGTTGCATGAAAGTGAATGTTTACGTTTTTTATTATTTTACTATCGATATTTATCAGGTAAACAAAGATACAATAAGAAATAAAGCAGAATTAAAACAACTATTTAAACGTTGTAACATGAGAAATAGGGTGTTGCTTTTTTAATCCATGATTTGAAATAAAAATCATAAACAAAACATATCTATAACACAGATTATTATTATTAACATTTATTACTAATATTTAAATGATTTTAATGAAATGTTTGTTTAGGTTTTAAAGCAAACGATTTTAATATCCTCGACAATAAACACTCTCTGGTTTTATCTCAAACCCACGTTTCTAACCTCAACTTAATAACATTGCACGAAACCCAAATAAAATAAACATTAATGCAACAATATAAATTAGCTTGTAGCCAAGAAAGAAGAAGTAGGGCTATCAATCTATGAACTGGTAATTACATTAAACTATTACTGTCTGTACTTGTAAATAGGGTTGCGTTTTAAAAGAAACGCCCTGCATTTGCAATAATAAGACATGCAGAAAGAATTATAAGAAAGCTAACTTAATTTAAATGTAACAACCAAAGCGTAATAAATTATTCAAGCAAACTTGCCAATTAATTATATAACGAATTTGACTTAAGTGAGAATGGACCTGACAGCTTATCCTATCCACCTGTCGGATAAGGGATTTGACACCATAGTGCCCACCCACGCAATCATTATACATAATATTAATCGTTAGGAAACGAACCAACAGGCAATCCAACCCTCCGGAACTATTCATGGGAGGACTTATTTGACATTCTACCCCCCTTCATCATCCCTATTACGGATATTACTGTTCTGAGAATGGACATAAAAGCCAGTTTAAGAGTCAGCAGAGACTGTCTGATATGTTGGTTTTAATTCCATATGAACAATGTTATTTTCGAACCGGACATACAATCACGCGTATCCAAATTAAAATGTTATTTTTAAACGGATTTTTCCAAACTAACTGAATTTGATCAAGAATGAAATTACGCAATAAAATTATTTAGTTAATTCCTAATTAGTTTTATAGAAACAAATACAAAAAATATTTAGTTTGAAGTATTTACTTTTAAAGCATAGGTGTACGGATTCAAAATATCAAAATCAAACCCAATACGTAATATATTGTTTAAAAATACACCTCATACATAAATGTTGGTTAATAAATAACGAAAAATTATGGATTCACAAATAACATTGTTCTTATGGGATTAAAAACAACATGGCTGACAGCCTCTTCAGACTATTAACAATCCCAAATACATCAATGGGTCATGTATGAACGCACTCCACTCCATAGAGACTAACTATACATAGATCCTTATATGACTTACTGGGAACCTTTAAGTTGATGTGCTTTTCTTTATGCACAATCAATGATCACGTTATAAGCGTGGGGGAGAGGAGTTAACGGTTCTTCAGGGCTTATGAGGAGACATATCACCTGCCTATGAGACAAGACTTAACACCTCCCACCCCACCAATGAGAACAAGTTTACTTAAACTTAATGTCAAGTAGGCGATATACAACGTTTGTTTACTTTCCCAACTTAACTTTACAAATAGCCCGTCAAGCATCACATCCTGCCAAAAACCCTGAACTTTGTCACCTTTATAGATACCTTTTGCTTCATGGGAAATATTCGACCCCGAATTTCCTCTTTCAAAACTCCAGCCTCTTGCCTCAAGATAATTAGTAACTAAAACAAATTAGTTGTTAATAACATTATTTAAACCTTAAGTTAGAGACCTGACCGATCAATTATCACTTCCTGTTCCTGTCCGAACCTAAGATAACCATAGTTTAGTACAACATATTTCCCCCTAATATTACTCAACTTCAAAAGTATCACTTTTTGCTTGAACAAGAGGAGATGAAGGGTGTAAGCTAAATACAGTAAGTGTTGCGTGTGAGAGGTGAGAGATTCCTACTAATGTACGTATATGACATTACTTAAGAAATCCTTGAAAAGTGATGTAGGCCTACGTAGTGTGTTATGAACTTCCGGTATATGTGGTGTTTTGAGTTGTTATAACGTTTACGAAAAATTGACTGTGATTGACGCAAAATATTTGAAATTAAGGAATTCGAAGGGTGTAAAAGAAGCCATTTAAATATTCCGTGATGGTGATAAAAAAGTAGTCCAATAAATGTTGCGTTTAGAGACATTATGAGAGGACCACTTGATTTTAACTACACAATTGCAATAGAGGCCTTCTAAATATCCTATGAAGTGAAAGCAAAAAGTAGTGCAAGAAAAATTGGGTATTGAAGAATGTTTAATATGTCTACCACGTATCGTGTGTGGAAGGTGCTTGAGAAATATGTCATGTTTCATGTTTGGATGATGTACGACATAGCTAAATTGTTCTAAGTAAATGAGCAGATTTCCTTGCAATAACGAATCGTTGGAGTTGTATTATGTGTGCCACATGAATAGTACATATACATGTTCTGAATTTATTATAACCAATGATAATATGTGCAGTGATGGCCTTATGTCATGTATACTATTTTTAATATACCACATACAAACACTTGTTTACACCCTACAAATACGACAGTCAATGGATCCAATGGACCGACAACAAAGGTATTTCAATCCTTAAGGATGGTTGATCTCAAATACAAAACTGCCCCTCTCAACTAACACAAAAACGAAGTGTCCAATCAACTAACACTGTCGGATTGGAATTTCAGTATTATTTGATCATCAATCTATATTTTTAATTAATTAAAATAAATATTCAGAACAAGTTACAAAATAAATTGTCACTTGAGTCGTTTTATTAAGTAAACTTATTTAGTAACATTCCCTCATAAATATTAATATTTTAAAATTAAATGCCAAAACAATTATTCGTATCCAATTAAAAATGTTATAATAAAATGGGGATAGCTGTTAAGGAACAGAAATTGGCAAAATTCCAGCAGCAAATAGTTTGCATAATCCTAACCAAGATAAGAAAACACGCTCCTTGAATTTATTACGAATGTCGAAACTACAGTAATAAGCCGAGATCAGAAGAATATTAAGGGAAGAAAACAAAGGTTTTTAGGGGGTGATTTTTTTTATATTTTGATACTAATAGTGGTTTTGCATAGTAAAATACTAAGTTACTATTCAGATCAAAACCCATTTTCTTACAGAGACTCATAATATGAAAATCATTATTAGAGTACTGCCTCATTGTCAAACCAATTAGTTACTGAGCTACGATTTTGAATATTAAAATGTAAATAAATAAACAAAATATGATAACATAGGATTATCTACAAAGCTTAAGAATAATTTAAATGCCAATTTTAGAATATGAGTACTCTTATATTCACAAGATTAAAATATGTGTTTTATCCAAAATAAATATGAAGTCGAAAATTCCTATTAACTTGTCCGTGTGTTTCAGGTTATGAACGAAATAAGTTCTAGAAATATTCATCAGAGAGGATCTATATTATCAGTACCTCTAAATCGATCTACTTTGTATAACAAATCTTACACCTTAACAGCATGTCGCCTTTGGAATTCACCACCTGACAGCATCAAAACAATTGACGAGTACCCTTATTTTGGGGTATTTTGCTGCGGGGTGTGTAGTGGTGGTGGGCTGGCGGTTTGGGGCCTATGTGGGTTGTGAGTAAGAAGGGAATGGGTGGTAATTTCTGTTAAAGAGCTTTCTCTTTTTCTTGGTTCTTGGAGAATAATGGAAAATTTATTGCATGGTATTCTCTTAATTTAAGTATATAAAGTCGGAGAAAAATTAATTTATTGTTCAGAAATAATACACCATTTCTTTTATATTGTTATTATGAATATAAACTAAAAAAATACCTCCTCTTTATCATTATTTATTTATTTTATCTGGGTCATTTTATATACTAATCTATTTTATTGTATATTTAAATATCAAAATATATTTTAATATATTTTGTAATTTTATAATACTTAACCTTAAATAAACCATAACTGTAACAATCATTTTGTTTTACTAGTAAGCCCAATGTGTAAGAGCGTCACTTCAATGTGACAGATGTCCGGAATCATTACATGTGACATTGACCAGCAGTGCCTCACATCCTGTGTAACAGTTCCGCCCTGTCACCTTTAGATAATCATAACGTAAAGGAGAGTAAAAAAAGTCTTAGTGTGGCATTATATTTTCTAGGCCGTAATAGACAAAACAATTAAATTTAACGCTTTGATTCTAAAATAAAAAATTACACTTTAATGCAACAATGAATTCTTCATCTCAACGCAACGGTGCATTTAAAGATCCCAAGTGATGGTGATAAAAAAGTAGTCCAAGAAATGTTGCGTTTAGAGACATTATGAGAGGACCACTCGATTTTAACTACACAATTGCAATAGAGGCCTTCTAAATATCCTATGAAGTGAAAGCAAAAAGTTGTGCAAGAAAAGTTGGGTGTTGAAGAATGTTTAATATGTTTTTATCGTGTGCGGAAGGTGCTTGAGAAGTATGTCATATTTTATGTTTGGATGATGTACGACATAGCTAAATTGTTCTAAGTAAATGAGCAGATTTCCTTGAAATAACGAATCTTTGGATCATCACTATTTAAAATCACTGTTCAATTAAAGTAAACACTACGAGATATTAACAGATTTATGTTACTAGCAGACACTATTTTAACACTTGAAATTTATTGACAATTATTTGCAACATTGTGTTTTTAACCACTGTACGTGTATGGGTGGGTCAGTACTACTGTACGTGTATGGGTGGGCGGTTGGGTCAATACCAATGTACGTCTATGGGTGGGCAGGTGGGTCAATACCATTGTACTTGTAAGGGTGGGTGGTTGGGTTCATACAAAAAAAAAAAAAAAAAAAAAAAACTAATAATAAATGTTAGTTATAGTATGTTTCACAAACTATATATATATATATATATATATATATATATATATATATATATATATATATATATATATATATATATATCACTATTTGTAAACTGCCACAGTTAAATAAACACTGCCAATCCAGGCCGAAGACCAAGGTTTCACATTGCCACTGAGACTAACTGACTCGTCGGCTGAGGAGTGCCGTTATATAAGATTCCACTGCACCAAGGTTTCACATTGCCTCTGAGACTAACTGACTCGTCGGCTGAGGAGTGCCATTATATAAGACGCCACTGCAAGTCTAGAATAGTGCGGAGTTGTAGTAGGACTTATAAGATTTATTACTCATATAAGGATTCGTTTTTTTCTTTTTTTTTTTTTTTGTTACAAGGATTCAGAATAAACTTTTAAATAAGAGCATAGTTTATTACGTGTTTAAATTGGATCTTTATTTGGAAAATAATATGTCACAAAGCCAACCACACTTTTTTTACCCATTCAAAATGAAGGCTGTTTATATTTAAAAGCTTCTTCTTGATAAATGATTACTTAGTTTTCTTTTTTTTTGAACATTTGAAGATTATATCAGTAACTTGTAAAACATTAATTGCTTTGCCAAAATATATGTTTTGTAAAGAAATGTTTAATTACTACCAAGTCACAACATATGTCAATATTAGTTAATAAACTTTTTTAAACATTTACTTTTAAAATCTTCAAAAACTCCTAGTATTTAAACTAATATATTTTTCATAGCATCTTGTTGACTACGACATGATCTTCTCTTCACAAACTAAGAGAAATAGTTGTTCCATTACTCCCATTAAACAAATTAGGTGAGGATGCAAAAACAAAACTGCACGTGTTAGGAAGATGACTAATATGTATATAAGTTTCTCTTAAGAGGCTGTTGGAGGCTGTCGGCCATGTTGGTTTTTTTAATAACCTAAGAACAATGTTATTTGCGAATCCATGATTTTTTTCGTAATTTATAAACAAAAAGTCGTGTATCCCCATAATTTGGAATTTTTATAACTTCTTCTTGATTTCTATGTACAATACAACTTCAATGAACCGTCATTTTTATCAATACTATGCACTAATCAGCTAGCTTATTAAAATCGAGCTTTTAAAACTCCCCCTTTTACACGTACAGTGGTATTGACCCACCCACCCACCCATACATGTACAGTGTTATTGACCCACCCGCCCACCCATACACGTACGTATTACGGCGCTAAGATATGTAAGGTCATTTTAAATCTTATCACATTACACATTGAGTTTTCTTTTGATATTTTGAATACATATGCATAGTTTTAAAAAGTAAATATAAAAACGTCAAACAAAATATTTTCAAATCTTTTCTATAAAAGTAATTAGGAATTTGGAAATCAATTCCAACGCTAAATTTCGTTCTTGATCAATCAATCAACCCATCAATTTGTTTAAAATAACTGTTTAGTTTGGATACGCATGATCGTATGTCCGGTTCGAATATAACATTGTTCTTATGGGATTAAAACATGGCTGACAGCCTCTGCACACTCTTAAATCCAACTATAGATAGCTGGGTTAATGCAAAGAAGTTTAATCTAAGAGCTCTGGCTTGTATCGGTGCTGAAATAGTCTGCCAACTTCACATAGTTATAAAAAATATAATTTTAAATCTTTTTGAAAAAAGAGAAAGAAAGAAGGGAGGTTATTAACATGAAGGTTGAACTGGAGGTCAGCCGGCGAGAACCAAAGTCGGCAAGTTGCCAGGAAAAGGGTTGATTGGTATTTTGCATAATCCTGAACATTCCGATGAAAGTTCGCGTTATGAATACATTATAAATAAATGTCTCTTAGTTGAAAATTGCAATCTCATAAAAAAGCTAATTCAACAAAAAAAATTAGATAGCAAAAAAGGCTATTAACAAAATGTTACGAAGTAAACTAAAATATTTAAATTTACAAAGCTGTGAACTCTTTGAAATAAATAAATTGAATGGTTTATCAATTAATTGTGTTAGAAAAATTCACATAATGGAACGTCAACAATTGTTATTCTGTGTTATTCTTATAACATGAATTTTTTTTTTAGTTCGGAAGTATATAAAATATGTATGCACGTAGTCTTTCTTCTGACCCAGACTGAAGAGGCAGAATACCTTAGTAAAGTTGAGGATAGGATAGTTTGAGCTAATGTAGTTTTTCTTGTGATTTTATATTTTACGAATCGTATCTGGCCTGAGATAGGAGATAGTCTTCTTTACTACATTATTTTGTCATTCTGATATTATTACATTTTTTAATTGTTCAGTAACAGTGTTTTATATAATATTGTATATTTTTCCTTATATTCTTAATATTATTCAATTAAATATACTCAATTTTGTATGTTACTTTCATCGAAATCATTTTATTATTTAGCTGCAAGGAAAATAATATTTATTATTTTATTATTGTAGTTTTCGGTAATTTAAACTAACATAATGTTTCAATTGACAGTTTTTAGTAAAAATTTTAACACTTTATTTTTATTCTGTAAATAAATCGTTTTTATTTACTTCATTGTAAGGAAACTATTTTTTCTCAACTAAATGACCTTTGACATCTTTCGACGTTTCCCGTGGTTATACATGTGGTCCAATAAATAATCTATCTCTATGTTATTAATATAATAAAAGGGGTAAGTTTGTCTATGTATAAAACGTCATATGTTTGGTAAATATTTGTAGAGCTAAGAAATTTACTAAAAATCATACAATTGTAATTTATTTCAATTTATAATACCAAAGGGGTTAGTAGCGATATAATTTAGCATTTCCAAAATAAAAGAATAGAAAGTGAACTAATATTTAGTTAGTAAAGGCTAAAATTGTTTTCCACTATTTACCACTTAAGTTTGACAAATATTTTTATATTGCCATACATTTCGTCAACACTTTTTCTTATTGGTTGGTTTAGCTAAATAAATCATCAACTCTGAAGGACTACGTCAGAATTGATAGTAACTTGTAGGCTTATAGTTTTTATTGCAGCCATGATTTAAATATTCTCACTTCTTACTTAAATCATAATTGTGGATTGATGATTGTTAGGCATGTTAAACTTTAGGAGAAATTTTATTTTATGACTGGTCCTCTTAAGGTCTGTTTAACTTTACTTCAAAAAAGCTAAGCACTTGGAAACAATGTTGTATATAATTCCGCTCACTGAACTATTTAATACAAAAAGTGTCCTCACTTAATAGTATATAATGTCCCTGAGGTGACTTATGAATAAATTATGGAAGTTAAACTCATATAAGTATACTTATATAAGAGTATTTTATTTATTGAGAAGCTATTTTGGAAAACTTCTTTGGTTAATATAAACGATACAGAGAAAACCTATTCTTATTATCCTGAATTATCTTATTCAGGATAATTATCTTACTATACCTATTCTTATTCTTCCTAAATTATCCTGAAGTCTTAGTGTATTTAAATAGTTTTTTAACAAGCTAGCATATCAAACTTTAAATATTTCCAATCTTAACGAAAAATTTATAAGTCCAAATATGTAATTATAATAACCAATGTATGGACCAATTATCGTTTTCATAACGCTTAAATTGCCAATAACTAATTACTTCCACTGATATATAATATATATCAGCGGAAGTAATTGACATATTATGTCAAAATATCAGTATTACGTGTGCCGTAGCACAGAGTCAAGTCGTCTCGAGTAGCCGCCTTAATCTTTGTTGGTTTTTGTTTTTGTGTGTCTTTGTTTCATTTCATCGTTCCGTATTTCCTGTTCATGTTTATGTGTCTCATCGTTTTCATTTTCTGCTTGGCCAGCTTAAGTCATCAATGTCTGGCTAAGGAAATCTTTGGGTATTCGAAATATTGTTTTTTTTATTTCTCAGTTACGGCCGAAATGTAGTTTATTTATTGTTAATTAATGTTCTGTGCATTTGTTTGATTTCAGTTTATAGCGCTGTTGCCCGTTTATATTGATTAATTTTTGTCCTGTTGATAGGTTAGCATGTCAGATGGCTGCTGATATCTCATGAATGTTTATAATTGTTTAATCCACTTTGTCATGTTCATATTATCTTATTGTAATTTATTTATTTCCGTTCTGTCATCATATCTATTTATTTTGTTAACTAAACCTGTCTCTTTGGATATTTGTTCATTGTACTTTTTCATATGCTAGGCCTAACCAATTTACAAGCTTTTTGCCCGATTTTACATGTTTTATAGACTTTGTAAAATTTTCTCTTGGATAGTTATTTTTGCGTAAAATGTTAACTTTTAATTTCTTTGATTTTTACTTAGGTTGGGGCAGCTAAAAAATATTTCTTTTCCTTTTATATTATTAAATTTGTGATTTTTGTTATGTACCTCTCGTTTATAATATTTATAATTTTTTCTATTCTTTTTTCCTCTCTTGGGTTGTTACTTTTATTTGTTCTAGGGTCGTTTCAGCTTTTGCCTCCAAGTTCCAGGAGGGGAGATGGATCATCACCTGCATTGCCGTCCAACTTGATGTCACCTGGAGACGTAGTACGGGCTGGGCCGTCCTTTTGGCCTTCTTTGCGGCCCAGATGGAGCTGCCTGCTACTGCTCCCTCCCTCGCTGTGCTGTTGACTGTTTCTCCAGGCAGATAACTTCTGCATGAAGGTGAAATCAATCCTTTATTTTCTTCACCCCTCTCGGTCACCTTTTGTGTATTTAAAATTTTATTAAAAAGAAGAAATAAAAATACTATGGACCTTTTTGGGGACTGACTGTGTACTGTACTGTGACGTTTTTATGTCCTAATTTATAAATAATTAATCGCTATGTGGGTTTTACAAATAAGCAACACGATATACTAAACAATTACTAAATTTATTGAATCTATAAAATTAACTTATTACAATTAAATGGGTAATTTCCTTAACTTTAAAGTATTGTGAAAAGTACAATTTACTATTAGGCCTACTGTTACAGTTAAACTAATTTATATTTACAATCTTAGATGGCATCAATAAATGGCAATCAATTACAAATACTAATTGCAAAGTGACTTTACTAAATTCCCTTCTTTTAATTACAATTCCTAGCTCTGTAAAGTGGCTTTCCTAGATTCTCTACTATTATTTACAATTACTAACTATAAAGTGACTCTACTAGATGTCCTACTATTATTTACAATTACTGACTACGAAGTGACTTTACTAGATTCCCTACTACCTACAGTCCAATGCTAACAGTTCACTCACAGTTTCTTCAGTGTCCCTTCAGAAGTCGTCCACAAGTACCGCACTGCTTCTTCGTTGATCCCCACAACGAAGCACTCACCGGTAACTTCTCCGTAGACCACTTCACTATACACGGACACTTCACTCGCACTGTAGAACTCGCGCACTGTCGCCGCAAACACCCGGGCTGTAGGCTCTAGACTCACTGACTCGCGCTGGTATCCGAGCCGTATATATCCCTGCAGGCCAAGATCTAGAAGCTTCTTGAATTCCCCTGCGCCCGAAGTTCCGTGTAAGAGCTAGCTCGTCAACCGAGAACAGTCTAGAAAGTCCATTGATGAGGTAGGGGCGTTCATGCGTAAGCCATTGTGCCCCAAAGGTTGTAAACAAGCAGGGCAGGTAGTCAGCGACCCATCCATTACTTCCGCATCACCGGTTCCCAGGATGGAGGCCACTCTGGATGTCACAGTACTGTGGTTTTGGGGGAGTTTGTAACATTTTTAGGGGGGATGGGAATCGTTCTGAGAGGCGTTGGTATAGATTTTATTTTAATTTGTTTATTTTTTTATATTTTTCTGGTTTTAGGGTTTTTTAAAGTAACTGGGTTCTAGGGGACTTGAATTAATTTAGTGTTCCCAATTACGTTTTCAGTAAAATTATTACCTGAAATCTTTTGTTTTATTTTTTTTTCTTTTCCAAAATTGGCCTAATCTCCAAATTATTTATTTGTGTTCCCGATACCCTGGTCATTATTGCTATCCCTTTTGTTGTTATCTAGTTTTATTAATTTAATTTGTTACTCATTTATTTATTTAATTGTTACGTGTTTTTTATATTGTAGCTATTTATTTATGTGTGTTTGTTAGTTATTTTGGTATTTGTTAGTTTTTTATGTATCATATGATTATCACTGTTATATTTTTTATAATTTATATAATCTTTTACTTATAAAGACTGATAGTTAGTTTTTTTACCAAGCCTAACATTTTTCTTAACTCTTAAACGGACAAAAAGACTTTTTCCTCTTTTCTTAAATTTCATGTAATTTCAATTGTTAAAGCCCTTCATTTATTTTTGTTAAAATATAGATTTATAAAAAATTAAACTGCATTTTGACTGTATCTTGTTTTTTTCTTTTGTTGTTCTGTGTCCTCCTGAGTCCAGTGCCTTTGCACCCACCTCGAAGGACCTAGATTTTTTGCTGTGCTAGGGTGGGCTGCATAAGTTAATGTTATTTAATCATTGATAAGAATATATTTAGATAGGCGTCACTTATTCTGATACGAACGAATCTGCAACTAATATATTTACATTATTTTTATGTTACAAACAATATAATTTTAATGAAGAGTTCTAGCCTAATGAAACCCTTAGAAGTCATTAGTAGACATTAATATAATATTAATTGTTTATTAAAAAAAACTGTTTATAAAATTGTTTATACAATACAATTGAACGTCATACACCTCAACTGTATTACAATACAATTACAAATGTAGGCCTACAAATAGTATGCTCTTTAAGTAAAATAATTTAATCGTACTATAACAAGAGTTACAATTTATAGAAAATCTAAATATCAATCCGAGTTGCCATAAGCAAGTGTAAACTGAAACAAAGTGGTGTCATGGCGGCCGGAACTACGTATGAGATAGGTCCATCAGCACTTAACTTCCGGCGCTAAACATCCGGTCTGCCACCTTCAGATAACAGGAGCCTGATGGTTTACCTACATATGTACTCTACTCGTATTACACAGGCTAGAGCTCATTTTGTAAACTTCTTAAAGTCCTTAAAGCCCTTATATTTTAAGGGGGTTGGAGCTATCAGAACAATTTCCATTGGCATAAGACAAACATGACAAAATCTGTTGTATTTTTACTTGAGTATAGTATAGAAGAACAAAATTGTATGCACATTTGAATAAAGTCCAGACATCCTTCAAGGATCCATAACTACAATTAGGCTGGTTAGATTATGTCATGCGCGTTATATCTAGCGCATATGGGTTTCAGCAGCTGATGGAAAACGTTCCAACAATCCACCACCGTCCATGGTGTTCAACTTCCGCAACCCTTTTTTGTTTGTAAAACAATAACTTTGATGAACTATACGAGTTTTGTTTTATTTTTTACATTATTATTCCATTTGATATTGTTATTATTAATTGCTATTTGATTACGAAATAATAATTTGATTAATTCGTCATAAGTTTTATTTGTTAGTGTTGAACAAATCATCCAACGGTCACTGCTACTGATGATGTAATACCTGGAACATGCTACTGCACTACCAGCACGTACCTAGTTTCTAACTATTAAATATAATGACACGATGGAGATAGACTTCTATATCTCACCTCTACAACTCAGGTCATCTCACTCACACAAGTGCTTTCAGTACGTCGCAATTTAATTGGCATATATGTAACTCGCAAAACACATCTACTAACATAACGTCTTCAATGTCCAGAACAAAACAAATTGCGTATTAGAAAAACTCCAAAGAAGAAATATTTGTTCATGTACCCCTAGTTGAAATTTATAATACAATCTAATGATAGAATAAACAGTTTTATTTTTATTAAGTTTGACATTTGGTAAAATGACAGCATTCTATATGAGAAAATTATATTCATAAGCTGTTTATGCTATCTAAGTTTTTTTAATTTTACTAACTTTTCCTATGTTTATAATTTCCCTTATCGCGAAGATCTTTTTAATATATTCATAACGCGTGTTTCCATAGGAATGTTTAGAATTATGCAGAATAGCAATCAACCCTTCTCCTGGTGAATTGCCAACTTTGGTTCTTGCCGGATGACCCTCACTCAGTTCAGCCTTCGTATCAAAATAACTACCAAATATTTTGTCTTCTTATGGTACAGTTTCTTCCATAAATTGGCACATATATTCGTATGAGTTCATTGTTACATTTTTATGTGAATAAAAAAATACGATTATACAATGGTATGTTGAGAATGTACTGTTATATTTATTCTGCCGTCTAAGTTTGTGTTTAAGAGACTGTAAAATTTTTTTAAGTCACTTCTAAAACGAACAGTTTTAGTTAGGAAACCTAACCTAAATTACTTAGAGGAAAGAAACGGAAGAATTATTTGTGTTTTTTGTGGTACACCAAAGTTTAATTAAAAAATGTAGTGATGATAAAGTATCTGTTTTAAATGGTTTATATTATCAATAAAATATTTTATTTATAATCTTCTGAAACTAGTTTTTGTGTCTTAGAAGTTCGTTCTTGTACTATATTTACAGATAACGCCAGTGATCTCCCCCTATCTGTCTCTTTTCATCCCTCACTCTGTATCTCTTCAACACACGCTGAAACTTTATGTGTAATCCGAACCTCGAAGAATTTAGGAGTTCACTGTGGCCATAAGAAAGCAATTTCTCTCTTTTTCTATGTATTAACCCACCCACCTATCGCACCTGTGCATAGGTACTGACCCACCCACACACGTACGTTGGTATTGGTGTAGTATTAATTTGCAATATAATACTAAATGCACTAATTAAAGTGACTAATAGCTGAGTTAAGAGAATGCAAAACAATCGTCTGAGTCTCATTCAAACCCATTTACCGTTAGATAGCAGCGCAGGCACACGTTTAAAGCAAATGCAAGGCTTTGGTTTGTCTGTTTATTTTCATATTCAATGGCATTTAAACTTTATATAAATGCAACATTTTTTTTAACTTCACTAGTCAGTTCACATGGGCCTACAGGCATGTGCGTCAACTTTATTCAATGAGTAAAGTACCGACCGTTGGCTCAGTGGGGATTCGAATCTTGGACCTTGCCCTCCGCAGTCCGAAGCTTTAGACACTGAGCCACCACGCCGGCAAGCTGATAGTTTCATTAATTATATACTTACAATCAATGAAGTAACGACTAGACCTGTCAATGAATGTCAATGTCAATCAATGAAGTAACGATTGGACTTTCTATTTATAATTTTTTAATAGTTTACTTAGTTGGTTGGATCTTGCAGAATATATTGGAACACTCTATTTAGGTACTGATTATCTAAAGGTGGCAGGGCGGAACTGTTACACAGGATGTGAGGCACGGTTGTTGATGGGCAACGTCACATGTGGTTGATGGGGTCCTGACATATGACACATTGAAGTGACGCTCTTACACATTGAGTTTTTTTTAATTTTAATATTAATTTTTTTCTTAGATAAATTGGATTGATAGTAAATTTACATGATCCAATTAGTAAGTAATGAGAAACCTAACTAATAAAGACATGTTATACAACAATATAATAATTTTCGATTAGCGTTCAGTTATCTTCGGTTTAACATTTTCTCCAGGGAGTAAGTATTAATTTATTTTCTCAGAAGTGGTATTATTTTTAATTTATTTATCCATCTGTACATTAATAACACCCAAAGAAAATAAAACCCGTGAGTTTAATATCTTAGTGTGATATGCGTTTTTAAAATGTTTTTTTATGGCTACCAAGTTGACATAATATGTAAATTATTTACGTATTTACATGACTATGAAACTATTTAAAATGTTCATGTAAAACATTTTAATTAAGAATTCATATTTACGTTTATAAATTCAGAGGTTAACCTCTTACATGTATTTAGTAGGAATAAGTTGAGTGTAATTTCAATAATTTTGTGGGAAAAGCCGAGCAAAATAATTTAGGATATTTTAAAGCAATTATTTACTTTTGAAAGTTCTATTATTACTTATTGCTTGGTAGCCAGTAGAAAATAAACCATAAACAGATCGTAGTGGGTTTATTTTTAAATACTATTTAAAGACTATCAGTTAAAATTAATTTTTATTTTGTAATGAAGTAGCCTACATTTTTATAAATTAATAATTTAAATTTACATAATTTGTATTTTTTCGTTTTAATATACATATCATACATATAGTAAAAAAATTAATTAATAAATAAATTCTTAAATCATATCGACGTTTGATACATGTTTATATGTATATTTATAGCGTAATACATACATAATATTAAAGATATGTTTACAATAACTTAAATTAGTTTTAAATTATGTGACTATAGATTTATAAAAATTAACCTATAATGAAATATTAGTTAACTTTCATATAGTAAATTAAGTGACCTTTCTATGTTCATATATGTAGTATGACATTTAAAAATAATAAAGAGATTTTCTCATATTATAAAAGTGCCTTAAGTGTCTTAGTTTCCCAAAATTATAGTTCTTAATAAAACAGTTAATGTAAATAGCTATATATACATATTCCAGTTCTCAAATAATTTTTTGTTTCAATTAAAACCGGTTGGAAGTACTGTTTCTAACTTCTCAGTAGCTTTCTAGAATTCGATCTAGTGCAAAGTCACGCTATTTGCTGTTGTCTTCACGATCGTCCAATTCCCTTTTATGTCGTCTGTGGTTATTGGGGTCACATTTACCCCCACACGAATAACTATGATATGGAAATATTATTATTTTTTTTTTTTTTGTAGTGTCTAAAAATAATTTCTTGTGTTATATTTTAATTATAACTTTAAATGGTTGGTTACTATTCAATATGATCTATTCAACGGTTCATAGTTATTTCCCAAACTAAGGTTAAGATGAGCCAAAGGAAGATGTGATTTCTTTCCTCGTTCAGCTAGCAGGAAAACTCCATTTTTACGGAAAACCTGTCATAAAATGTGTGTAAAGAACTTGTAAAAATATATTCTGAACAATGTATATTTGTAATTTTTTACTGCGGTCGGAAAAGCTGTTGATTATTATGATTATTATAAATATTTGTACCGATTTAAAATATTTATTTTGCAAAAATTATGCATTGAACAATAAGTTAATAAATTGAAATAATTATTTTTTCTTTGTTCTTCCGATGATTTGATTTCATTATTGTATGTTTATATTTATTAACCTGATAATACAAATACATTACTGTACAGTTTGTATTAGGTAGAAAATATATAGAACAGGATTTTTCTGTCATCAACACAATTATTATGCATAAATAAAGTTCAGAAATATGAAAAAAAGTAATATATGCTAGTTTTACTAAGTTGTGTTCAGTACAAGTAAACGTCACACAACACAAATGTATTACAATATAAGCACAAAATGCACATATATATTACAATACAAGTACAAAATGCACAAATATTATAGTGATCGATTTCGGTGAACCACGCTCACCTTCCTCAGACCAGAGGGATTCACAAAAGAATCCCTCTGATTCTTTTGTGAATCCCTCTGGTCTGAGGAAGGTGAGCGTGGTTCACCGAAATCGATCACTATAATATTTGTGCATTTTGTACTTGTATTGTAATATATATGTGCATTTTGTGCTTATATTGTAGTAAATTTGTGTTGTGTGACGTTTACTTGTACTGTATATGTAACAAAGCGTATCATGCTAATTAAAAAACTATTTAAGTTGTGTTGAATTAATTTGTTAAAATTATTGAAATATATATAAAAAAAAACTTGTTATGGTCATATTAACCCCCGACGAGTGTTAATGTCACCATGAGCAACGCGAGTACCTCAGGGTTAAACATAGTGGTTTGCAATTATAGAGTTTGCCGGTGTGGTAGCTCAGTGGCTATGGCTTCGGACTGCAAAGAGCAAGTTCCAAGGTTCGAATCCCCACTGAGCCAACGGTCGGTACTTCACTGGCTGAATAAAGTTCACGCACAAGCCTGCAGGCTCATGCCAACTGGAGAGTGAAGTTGTTAGTAAATAACAGTATAATAAGTATCTTGGTTTCATATTGTTGTAATAATAAATGGAAGATAGTAATTTAATAATTTACATTTCACTTACCATTGAAAATTTAAAACAGTCCTCTCCCTAGATATCTATTTTCACTTTTTCCCTAGATATTCTTCTCAACTTATTATTGTAGTTTTGACCATTCGAAATAAATCAAAGAAACTTATTTCCTTATCTTGCTTTGGATTATGCAAACTATTTTCTGCTGGAATTTAGCCAATTTATCTTCCACATGTTATGTATGCAAATATATTTTGTGTTTCCAGTACTAATAGTAACTGAAAATAATTTTGGGTGTAAATTATTTATTTATTTATTTTTTTTTTTTTGACGTGAATGTACTATATGTTAATTTATTTGAATAAATATGATTAATATTTACAAGAAATAAAATTGTCTCTGTAATAAGTTATGCACGCTACGTTTCAACCAGTATCATGTCTCATCAGAGGTTTAAATTGTACCTAGTTTATAATATTTAGTATAATTGATTGGAAATGAAAAATAATTAAATAATACTGCGAATTCTTCCAACTTTTTTATGTTTGTTGAGAAGGGAACGTTTAATATTTTAGACTAACCATCGTTTCTACCAAGGGTATCGATTCAAACCTATAGTATCTGAATGTAATGTTAAAAGTACCACTGGCGACAATAAAATAAAAAAAAATACAAATATAAGTTATATACAGGGTGTTCAAAAAATTTGGGGAAAAGCTTCAGGAAATTGACTAAATAGGTAAAAATAAACAAAAAGTTTTAATGAAGATGTGTCTTAGCTCACTTAGTTTGTCGTCTGTGTGTTTTACAAAAAAAAATACCCTATCTCCAAAAATGTTTTAGATATAGTTTTGAAATTTGACATGAATATTTAACTTTACACCACTTAATATACGCTAAAAAAATACAATATTTTCATCCGTTTTAAAATGGCGGCCGTTCAAAACTTTTAATGCTAAATTTCATGAAAAACAAAGCAAAAAAAAAACATTGTCACGACATCTAATATTTAGCTTCAAACAAGGCAAATCTTTTGATGCCTCATTTGTTAAAATTGGACAGTGAACAATTGAGAAAATGTTATTTTTCTGATTGTGTGCAAAATTTTTTTGCAATTTCCGTATACATGTGTCTATTGGCTTGAACAAAACCACCAGTCAAATTTTGCACACAATCAGAAAATAACATTTTCTCAGTTGTTCACTGTCCGATTTTAACAAATGAGGTATCAAAATATTTCCCTTGTTTTAAGCTAAATATTAGGTATCGTGACAACTTTTTGTTTCTTCTTTGGTTTTCATTAAATTTAGCATTAATTTGTTTAAATGGCCACTATTTTGAAACGGGTGAAAATATTATTTTATATTTTTAGAGTATATTAGGTGGTGTAAAGTTAAATATTTATGTCAAGTTTCAAAATTAAAACGAATACTGTTTGGGGGATACGGTATTTAAAAAAACAACACACACAGACAGACAGACACCAAACTTAGCGAGTTAAGACACATCTTCATAAAAACTGTTTTGTCTATTTTTACCTATTTAATCGTTTCCTGAAGTTTTGCCCCACATTTTTTGAACACCCTGAATATAGACTTACGCACAAAATGTGAATATACGTAAGTTATCTATATATATAGAACCAGATTATCTTTTCATAAATACTCATCGTACATTTACTATCATTACATTTTTATTCATCCATTTTTTCATCCATCTCAGAGCAGATTTGCTGGACCTCTCTCAAAGTCCCGCTTTTGAAAACGGGCAGATTTCTCAACACACCTGATATTTCTTTGATTATTTTGTATTTATTTCACAGATAGTTGAATATTCAGTTTAAATAAAAATTATACACTGGAAGTTTCGAAACACCAAATACAATAATGTGTCACCTATCTAACATTCAGTTAAAAATGTTGAACTCAAACATAACATATGAGTCGGCACTGGTGGCGCAGTGCTGTAACTCAGCTACTTGGGGACAAAGTGTTTGGGAGATTGTAGGCGATAGGTTCCATGCTCGGTTCTCTTAATACCGGCACGGCGTCCGCTCAATGGTTGTCATCAATATAGACACTACTAGAGAAGTCTGGAGTGTCCGTGTTGAATGGTAGCCAAGGTTCGGGTGTTGTGTGGGAGAGAGAACTAAGTGTCAAACTTGTCAGTTAGCTGAAAATCAGACCAATACTACGTGGTTCGGATTCCACGTAAAGCTGTAGGTCCCATAGTTGCCCTGGCTATTGGGCGAACAATAAATAGTCCTTTCTGAGCTAAGTCGAACTCAGATAGTAACAATGACTACACTCGTTCATCTACACTCATCACACTCATTCACGCCTCATATTCGCCCATATCTCTACGATCGGCGTCTTAGAGATGAATAATAATGAATGAATATTAATAATGAATAATCTGCTAATATATTATGGTTAGCTTGAGACACGAAGTACGGCCAGTTTTACTTGCCTAAAGTTAAGTAATGTTGGGTGACCAATGTTGCACTAAATCATTGTTATCTTAACAGATTGCAAGTTTGGGATCAGAAGTAAATCTTGATTGGTCAGCTATCTTACTTTAGGTTTATATTACGTTGTTGTTCAACATTTTCCATTACGGTTTGTTACCTTTAGCCAACAAATTGGAATTTTGGAACAGTAAGTGAGGATGATGAGTCGATTACTTTAAGTTTAAGTAATATTCCGGGATTACTTAAACTCCCTCCTAATAAGCTAGAGTTATGGTGACACAGTGTAATTTTGGGACAGGAAATGATGCTTGAACTAACAGTACTGGGTAATTTTCAAACATGTGATCGAGTCCCCAAATCACATGGACTTACAGGAGTGGACTTACTTATTCAACGATTGAAGTACCGACCGATAGCTCAGTTGAGGATTCGAAGCTTGGACATTTGCCTCCACAGTTCGAAGCATTACACCACGACGGGTATTTGGTTATTCTCATTGGCGTGATGGAAGGTATTTTCAAGTACTAACTAATTCCAACTACGATAAAACTCGTTGAATACTTCAAGTTCTCACTCCCCCTTCCCCCATGGATTCAATGGAGGACCATGATTGTAAATATGCAGTAAACTTAAACGAGTTTGTCCATTTCTAAAGTCATACTCTGGGATTGGTGGGTAAGTAACAAAAACATGTACCTCCTAAAATTATGTTCGTAGTTCATCAGATATCGCATTACATAAATCGTTTTTAAAAAATAATAATTATAAATTTGGATTTTTCTAGTTGATTATACAGTTTATTTAGTATGAAGCAAACAATTACAAGAATGATTTTTTTTGTTAAAAGAAGATAAGAACATATAAATACATTATAAGTAATACATATGTGTATTTTTACTTTCACTAAATTTAGAAACATGAATAATAACATTAAAAAACTTAATTTATTCAAACTTATTCTCAATAATACGAAAGTCAAGTATCAGTAACGTTGACATGCAAATATCCTGACTTCCTGAATTCCTTTTGTGGATCAAAATATAACTCGATATATCGTTTCCTCCGAGTCTTCTGTTCGGAAGTATTTGTAGGTTAGGAAGTTTGTTCCTTTTTACTGGCCAAACTTCTCTCCATCGCCAAAGTTTGACTATTAGTTTAGCTTTGATTCATAGTTTCTACTTTTGTATATCGTTTGTAAGAGATATATCACAGTCTATGTGTGCATGTAAAATACCTCGAAAAACTAATTCAATATACGTGATTGAATAATTTAAAAAAAGTATCAAGTGTTTTAAAAATATATGGGGCAACATAATTGACATATGAAAAATGTAGTGACAGTATTTGAAAATACCGCTTTTCTTTTTTCTATAACTTCATCAAAGAGAAATAATAACTATTATTACTATTCATCAATAATAATCATTAATAGAAATATCTACAATGTATTACTTCGTCTAAGTTTCCACAATTTGTTTCTTTCTTCTTTGACAAACAGTAAGACTGTTTTTATTAGAGCTCTCGGTAACAAAAATTGAAGAGGTCTCTGAGTACTCAATAATTAATAAGTACAACTTTAAGTGAAAACTCATTAATTAGAAAAAAACCTGATCATCAAAGATTCAATGGATTAAGTATTTCTTGTGTATTTGCTATTGCAATATTTTAATAGTAATTTATAGAACAGGGGCTTTCTGGGCTTTTCAGCAGAACATTGTTTTTCATAATTTCAGTACCCACATGGCTATATATTTAAGAAAAAAGTATTTCTCCGTGTTTCCTCATTTTCGTAATTTTTCGGCTTTTCCGCCTAAAAATACGATGGTTTTCTTGTTTCTCTGCTATTTATCAACTACGAAAAAGTGTTCATCAAACCAATTGACAAAGCCCCTGTTGTATATAACTACCATTTTAATGATATCTATTTCATATGATTTAAACTATTCCAAGTGCTTAGGTCTTGACATTTCTTTAGTTGCGCTTTTTCTGTAAAGTTTTCATTAATATTGGAGCTTTCACTATTTAGAGATATATACCATTCGTATTTTTTCTGTAGCCTTATTGTCTAATTACCTTCGATAGTACTTGTAATATTGTTGGTTTCAGTATTTTAATAAAAAAAAGAAAATAGCATTATCAGCAATTAGGTCGTGTGTACATCAATCTTCAGCCAGTGTATGAACTCTGTAATCTACAAAAACTATAGTCATGGTTTGTGATGAGTTATTTAGTCAGCTTTTATTTTAAAAAATGCATATTTTTAAATGTTAAGTCCAACTATTTTGAATACTTTCCCATAAATAAGAACACAAAGTTAACCATATTTGGAAAAAAAATCTATTTACAATTTCATTAAATTAAGGACACTGTGAAATGCAATAACTCCGTATTTTGAGCCTGTTTCAGCTGTATAATCTAGTTTTAGTTTGTTTGTAACACTGAATATAGGTTATATCGAAAATAATAGTGTAATTTTCGATATAATTCTAAATATCGTAAAATGATTATTAAATTTTAAAAAATTTACGATTTTATAAATAAAAATAGTAAAGTGCGCTCTTACATTTATTTAATACAACAATACTTGAAGTATATTTTCAAAATTATGTTTCATGGTGCTTAACCTAGATGGTAAATAGGTTTTGAATAATGTAACATAATAGACATAGCATTAGAATATACTTCATTTATATACATCACAAATGTGTAATTATTAATAATAGTATTTATAAATAAAAATCCATTGTTTGTAGTACATTAAGTATTGTTAATTCAATGATAACAATGATGACATGATGTGAACTGTTCATTTGTTTTGTCTATTGGTAAATCTGGACAGTACATCAAAATATTTCATTACGTCGTATCGCACAACTCAACTAGACTAACAATTTGATTTACATAAATTTTTAACTTTACAGGTCCAATGTTACTACCTTGTGGTACTCTGAAATTACAAGCGTTAATGTTGCTACATGTGTTACCTATTAATAATGGACCTTTCAATTTATTTTCCAAGTATGATTTGAATTAAAAAAACATGTTAATAGAAAACCTTTGATACTAATATGTTTTAGGTCTTTCACCAATGTAATGTGATTTGTGGTGTCAAATACTTAAGGTAAAACCAAAAAGTTCTACCAATGTACCAATGCACATTGGTACATCACTACCAATGTACGTTATTATTTTTGTGCGTTGTCTTGCTGTTGCTATCATTATTACAATATAGTTATTATCATTATTTATTTTTTTGTTTTGTTTGTTTTTTGATCCCTATTGTTATTCTCTATTGTAATTGTATGTATGAATACATGATGTACTGGTATGCAAATTACCATTGTTAGTTTGTTTTTCATGAAACTTGTTAATTTAATGAGACCTGGTGGTAAAATTTAGTGTAATATAAGATTGTTGTTTACAATGTAGTCCACTATGAGTTAGTTCAATGAGTTAGCACAATGAGTTAGTTCATTATTTCACTAAATAGTGGTTTTATGGAATAATAGTATAATTCTAATTTTGCAAGCTACTGAAACTTATTATTACTCAATGTTTCAATTCTACTCAGCTGTTTGTATTGAATGGATTGTATTCAAAACATGTTTGATGTACGAAGCTTATAATAATAACCCACACACCAATAACGTACAATGGTATTGACCCACCCCCCACCCATAGACACGTACAGTGGTATTGACCCACTCGCCCGCCCATAGACACGTACAGTGGTATTGACCCACCCGCCCACCCATAGACACGTACAGTGTATTGACCCACCCGCCCGCCCATACATATACAGTGGTAAGGTAAATACAAACAGCAAGGAACAAAACATCCTTTTCTATTTGTATATTAAAATACTCTCCATCCTCTCTCGAAATAGATACCTCCCTTTTGGAAGGTAAATTGACTTCTACAACTATTGCAGGCTGTGGAGGCCTAGGTCCAAGGTTTGAATCCCCACTGAGCCAACGGTCCGTACTTAACTCGTTGAATAAAGTTCACGCACAGGCCTACAAGCCCATTTTAACTGGCGAGTAAACTTTCACAAAACAAATTCCTCTTCTTAGTTTTATTTAAGGATTTACATACAAACTTCTTAAACTCCTTTAAATAATTAATAATGAATTAATAATTTTATAAAAGTAGTTTAGCATATGCAACTTGCAAATAATTTTATTTGTTGGCAAACACTTTATGTTGGAAGTTCTAACAGCATTTTTATAGGTAAAGAAGATAAACAAGGGATTGGTGTGGTACTATATACATGTAAACACAAATTAAGCTGAAAATATTTAATTTCTGCACTAAGAAACATATTAAAATCCAGTGCTTTACATTTAATTTTAATTTTCCCAACATTTAAGGGAAAATGAATACAATGAAATAAAAACCAAGACGTTTATTACATATATTCCTTACATCCTGTATCCAGAAACATATATATATTGCTGTTACGAGGATTTTATTGGCTGTTTACATTATTTAAAGAACCAAAATTAACATTTTACTCTATAAATGTGATATTATTCAACAGAAACTTACATTTACTTTAAATTAGACTATTATAGTAAATTTAACTATTCAAAAAGTGTCTATATCAATAACCTACCTGACAATTGGCTTAGTAATTGTGAAATAATGGCAGTTTTATGAGTGAAGAGTTCTATTCAAAATGGAAAATTTGATTTCAGCTCTTGACTGATCACGTATTACAGGTTATATCGGCAAATAAACGTAATAAAGTTCCTGTATACATACATAAATAGACGTACTATAAGTCAATATATGTTCTTCTTAGCATCCTTCAATAAAAGATATCTGTAAATTGTTCTAAATGTGAGTGATTACCAAGTAAATAAATACAAAGCTCCTTCAATATAGTTATCTGTATAGCTTTGTATTTAACATTCACTTTTCACGAATAAAATAGACCCAAATTATAAGTGATGGTTTAAAAATAATATTTGATAACTAACTGTAGGCACTGAGATAAGCCAATTGTACATACAAAATGATCCTCAATTTTAACCTTGGTTGAATATCGTACAGGAAACCAATATGATTGTTTCGAAAGTAGCTGGTATCAAAGCATATTGAAGGTCAAATACGTAACAGTCCCAGGGTTCTGAATCATGAATAAAGGCGTGGAGCTGACGCTTTACAGCCTTGCGATTCGTATTACCTTCCTTAGCCATTAGGAGCTCACGCAGTACTGCATTACAGGACTCCTTCGTCATTTCAAGTTTTGATTGCCAAATAACAATCGTGATCAGAAGTAACATATAAGATGTAAATGCGGCATTGTTTCCCCACTGGGTTAATGTGTTTGCAAAAATGGACGAGATGACGACTATTGTTGGCATAGAGACAGCTGTCACTAGAGTTACCCAAGCTATGAATGGCCAGTAGATGGACTGCATTTCTTGCTGGCAGTGTGAAAGGGCTCTTTGAACAGTTATCAAGAAAGACAGTTTGTCCCCTGTTACTTCACTTCCCTCGACCCATGCCTGTCTTACTCGGACAACAGCAAGCTCGACCACTTCCTGCCCTGCACTATTGGCCTTAAGAAGGTCGAGTTCATGTAGAATACTATTTTGAATTCTGTAAATTCTCGTCAAGAGAAGTGAGCAACCAAAATAAGCCACTATCTTTACTAAATCATGGTGTATGCACATTAGAACGTCCCAATATGGCTGGTTGGAGTTGTAGATGACAATACCAAGTACTTGATTAGTGATTGCTAATAGTTGATTTGTGTAAAGTAACAACGAAAAACATGTTACATTTCTTTCCCACTCGGTTCCAGGAACATTGACATTGAATTTTTTCATGTGTTTTTCAATTTCTTCCAATTTCATCGCCGTTGTCCTCTTGTTCCGATTGCAAATTGCCGTGTACAAAAAGTACGCGACTAAAATACTTCGAATAACCTTCTGAACATGGAAAATAAAACACCTTTCAGTAGTGAAACTATCATCACAGAGGCAAGAAAATGTCAAATAACAGATATAAACAAAATCCAGAACCAACAAGAAAACTGGATACATAATTGTAATACTCTTCTCTTCTATTTTTCCAAACGAGCCGACTCTCATTCCAGCCAATTGTTCGACGAAGAGCAGATATTTTGAATACTTATGACACATTCTAACTTAGTAAAAACTTGTCAATCGAAAATATATGGCTTCACATGACCAACACGAGGTAAACGATGTCCCACTACTGTCTCCATTTGTTCATCAGGTTAATGTCTAGGTGGCTAATTTATTAGCTTTATTGACATAAAACAACTATAATAGCGAAAACAAAAATAAAATAGAAAATTGACATTACAACGTCAGCTTAAAGAGGTTTCTATCATTGTCAACAGAAAACACATTACTCAGAAGTATATTGAATGCTTTTAAGATAATAATGTAATACTTTCCAATAAAATAATTTCTTGTAGTGTTTTTACTTTCTTGTAGAGGTGAAACTCTTGTATTTTTAACTTTCGTTAAAATTACATATTCATCAATAGTAATTGTTATGTTGTAATTAACTACATTTGATTGTTGAAAGTGAAATCAAAAACATTTTAATAAATATTTGACGAGTGACATAAATGATCATGAACTAAAGCTTCAGACATTCCTATTTACATTCGGTGAATTTCACGTTGCTCTATGGGCAAAACACAAATATTCGGATTCATTTTAGATCTTTTTATAAAAATAAATCTAAAGCCACCATTTGACGCTAAAACTAAACACGAAAATAGAAAATCTTTAGAATGGCAAAAGTTTTAACATTTCATTCATTTCCGACGGATAAACTTTGAAACTACAACGTATTTGAAGTTGAAATAAAATAAAAAACATCTACGAAATATAGATGGGTAGAGTAGACTTGGTATTCCATCAACTCTCTTCTATGATGAACTGAAAGTAAGGCCAGTGGCCTTCAAATATCTTAATTTTTTTTTTATTTCAACTTTCAAAAGAATTACCAAAGAGATGGTTTAAAAAAGGTAGCTTTTTCTTTTCCTCAACAAAATTTGATATTTAAACAATTACATTTATTTAAGTTTTACTCTTCAAATGGATCAGAATGCCCTCTGAAGAGTATGAAGAGTCTCTACTAAACAAATTCATTTAAATCTTACATTAGCTATAATGGAGACACAAACCAACTTAAAAATTTACTACAATTAAGAGATTAACACAATTTAAATCGCATCAATATACTTGTATTCTAGGTAATAAATCGTACACTGTTATATTAATTCTTGAAATTCTAAACTGGCAATAACATTTTTTCGGAACAAAACGTTACTTAATCTTTTCCAGGCCCTCACAGTCACATAAAACTACAAACCTAGGAGTAATAATTATGTTTGTATTCTATCATTAATTTTATATACAGTATGAACTTTTCTCAACGTATTCAATAAGATGAGCTGATAATGAGCTAATTATTTTTAATTGTAAAATATTATGGACTCTTGCTTTAATATTGAATTTGTCTTATACATATTATTTTCCACTTCAATTTGTACAAATGTTGATTCATTAATAAAAATGAATTTTTGAAAAAGGATACTTTTAATAAATTGCTTTAATAGTGCTATAAAATATTTTGCAGAATAATAACAAAACAAAATAACCATTGAACTACAGAGGAATAAGTTGTATAATTTAAATATAGAACTTATATTGTTTGCGTATTTAACGTTCTTGGCAGGAACTCACGTTATTATAGTTTGTATATTTGTAAACAGTTTCATACGTTTATTGACAGTTGGTAAAATGTTTACTCTGGTGTTGGACATTTAAAGATAATGTTTGAATTTATTGATTATCTGTATGGATAGAGATTACCATTTTTGTAGAAATCATGAGCTAATTTTACTTTCGTAAAGGACTCAACGAAACTAAATCATTTATTCAAAAATAAATCAAATTCTTTTGTGATAAAGGATAAGACAAATTCTAAACGTTAATAATTACTTAAAGAGGTCGACGTTCGCATATAAAATAATTAACAATAAATCCGTAAGTACGTAGGACACTTTTTGAAAATCAACAGAGGAATGAAGTTTGTGAAGAAAAAATATTTCTTTTTAAAATAGAATATTTATTTCTGTGCGAGGGTGAAGAAAACACCACGAAGAGTGTTATCTTAATGGGAAGAAGCCTATGTTTTTAAATGTGTTGATTTTCCCGCTTCGGTGCCTTTTAAGGATGTATTCAACATGGTCATTTGTTCACGTCACTGAAGGCGACTTCGCCTTAAAAAACTTACATGACAAGGCTTTTATATACGAGTAAAAATTACGTCAGATTTTATATTAGTAATATACAGTACGGTAATAAATAAATGTATCGGAATGTGTATTTACACAAATACTGATAACCATGCCTGATTAACAGATTAAAATAATTTGTATGTTATTTATATAAAGTTTTAATATGTATATACGCCGTACGAATAGTGTCAGGCCAATTATAAATTATTGACAATGATCCCTTCGTAATCGGAAGGCCTCATGAATTAACTCTAAAATGTTATTGGAATCTTGATTATTTATATAGATTTTAAAATACTATAAACTATTCCAATTTTAAATTTTTATTAGAAATGCGAATGAGATTTCTTATTCAGTGTAATGTTTTTGGTGATCATTAAAATCTAATGACTAATTGTAGATTAGGAAATTATGGACAAGTATGGTTGATGCATATTTTAATGAACATTTTCTCTGAAAAAAATAATAAATGGCAGTTTTTCTAATTGAAAATTCATATTTTTTTCTGTCCATCCATATTTTTTAAGAAACCGTTAAATTAACTTCGTAAACATTAACTATATAAAGTTCATGGCATAAATTTCATTTCATTCAGAAGATTCAAACATAAGTGAAATTAAAAAAAAAATAAAATTTTTTATTTTTTACAAGTTTTTTCGTACATATGTATGCATTATAATGAAATTAAAAATGAATCAACATATTTTTGGTCTTTTTCAAGGAATTTTGATGTAATTTTTTTAAGTGTGCAAAATATAACCAATTGCTGAAACAAACAAATGTATTGTTTATAAAATATTGCTCTAATTTGTTTAACTTATCAATCAAGTTCGAACCTAGCTGATGAGTTTATAGTCTCAGGATATAAGTACACTTATTACGTGAAAATAAGTAACTGAAATATCAGCTGACCTCAATCGTAGACAGGTTTCATGTAATTTATGTTATTCGACATTGGTATTCTCCGCATCTTCGTCGGAGGAGTGAGTTAACTGTGTAAGGTAAGCATTTAAAATACTTTGTTGAATGACAGTTAAAACTGATCTTTTTAATTGTATCCCCGTGTTAAATAAACCAAGTTACTCGTCGATTACGTAACCTTTATCATTATAACGTGTCTTAAATAATAATAATGACGTATTGATAGAAATTTAAAAAAAAATACTAAAGGCAAATCATTATGGTTTTAATTTCAGTAAACAACGTTTATCATACTCAGAAGAAAGAGATTAGAGTACCTATGGTTTGAGGAACTTAACTAAACAAGAACATTTATGAGTTCCTCGACTGTAAAAAGGTTTATGTTTACCAGTAGTATTGGTTAGATACCAGATTCATTTTAGTAAACTTGAAACATGTTATTGATTT
Organism: Stictocephala bisonia; assembly: GCA_035578905.1. Lineage (NCBI taxonomy): Eukaryota > Metazoa > Arthropoda > Insecta > Hemiptera > Membracidae > Stictocephala > Stictocephala bisonia. The sequence continues at coordinate 185,902 of JAQJVL010000338.1, read as the reverse complement.
CTGTTGAGAATTTGTTGTAATAATTTCCAGTATGGCAAAATGTTATTACATTTAAAAAATTAGACTTACTGCACACTAAGCATCCTCTGATAGTAATGTAAGTGTACACAATTACTTCATAAAACTATCGTTGAACAAATTTCCTTTTTATTTATAAATCTTTATGAATTATATTAAAAGTAATTTTCATATCATACATTATTAAAACACTAAATAATATTGATTTAATATTGTTAATTTTCTCCAAATATACATTTTTGTGGTGTTTTTTCAGACGTTTAACTATCTATGGAAAAGTAATATACGCACCGACAAGAATCTAGTAAACGTTCCTAAAAATAAAAATGTTAATCATAATTTACTGTAAATCCAAAGTTGATAATTACCAGGAAATAGAAAGAAAACTTCACAAAAACGTTGCTAACTAGCATTTCTCAAAGATAACATTAATAAAACCTGAGTCTCTCTCGAACGACGTCAGCATCAAGAGATAAGACAGACACTTTTTGACATTTCCGTGGAGGTGTTTTAGGTTCTGGCGTGAAGCCAGCTTACCGCTCACCGGATTTCCGGTTATTCTATTCACTTTTTATATCATCAAAGTATAACCATCTCATTCTAACTCGGAGGTATTCTAAACAACGTTTTCCTCTTTCTTAAGGTTAACATATTTTTTATAAGATAGAGTTGCGTATTAACAAAGATCTTCAATATGATATCCATATTAAAATATGCTTGTATCAAAGATTTTCTTTGTACTCCAAGTGGACCGTCCCAAGGAAGTGATATAAATTGCACAGTTGTGGCAAAAAATACAATTTCAGATCATTTTTACGAATGATGAGTTTTATTGCTTTATCTGGAACGGAGAAGATATTAAGCTTATTAGGACTTATTTTCCACCCTGTGAAAGCAAAATTTAAGTGTGTTTTAAATTTCTGTAATCTCATAGCCAGTGATCCAATTATTCGATCTTCAATTTCTTACTATTAATACGTAAGCCAAAAACAGAATGCACGATCTAGTACCATAATACTCATAAAGCTTGTCTAGCAGATTAGATACTTGTATTAATGAAAATACAAATATAAATGTATCTTTACGAAGAGATTGGTCAGAATATTAATAAAACCACTTGTTCGAAAGATTAAGCTTTAATCTTTTCACAGTTACTAAATCCAACTTAATTTGTCGTTCTATTTGTTTGATTTTTCTACTTTATTCAAGCCGTCGACAGGCATGTCAGCCTCCAAGAATATTACATCTGAAATATACCATGTATCAGGTTTTATGAGATTGCCTGTAGATGATTACTAATTAGTATTGGCTGAGGATTACGTTCTTGTATCTCCGATGTCTAGAAGAGTTAGTAATCATCTAAATGATGGCTGGGCTGGTGGCCAAGTGGTCTACGACGTCGTAATTACTAATTAGTATTGGCTGAGGATTACGTTCTTGTATCTCCGATGTCTACAAAAGTTAGATTATCTAAATGATGGCTGGGCTGGTGGCCAAATGGTCTACGGCATCGTAACTTTCATCCTAGGTTAAAGACAGTGCACGTTTCAACCCTGGCCTGGACTGAAAGAAATTATCAGTAATGTTCACTTTGTACTGTACTAGTTCTCTGCCTTACTCTTTATGATAAGTTCCCTGCACAGATCAATAGTGTATGGGAAATGGGTAGAGTAAGGCCAAGGAGATCAGCCACTCCTTAAAAAAACGTACTTCACTTTAAACTATACCGGACCGGCGAACCGGTGGCCGAGCGGTCTAAAGACGTCAGGATTTTGAAATTGGGTTAGAGATAGCGTTGGTTCGAATCTAGCCTAGACTGGAAGATTTATTAGTAATGCTCACCTTTTACTGTACTGGTTCACCCCCTTACTCTGTGTGAATAAATTGCCCGCACAGATCAATAGTATATGGGGAATGAGCAGAATATGGTTAATAAGGAGATCGGCTTCTCTTTTTTTTTTTTGTAAAAAAAGTCATTCTTATACAAATGAAAATATTTATCATTAAACGTATGTTAACTACATGGCAATTTGATAAAATCCAAATAATTCAGTAATCTTTTAAACTAGAAAAATAAAACACCACAATAAAATATATACAGTATATCTTGTTGGAAAGGCGCCTTTTCAAATAGTAACAGGAAATCAATTGAACACTGTATCTATTCTATGTATTCTGTAGTTAATAGCATTAATGATATATAATAAAGAATACTTATTGTATTATCAAAACAAAATGACTCAACAAAGAATTTTATTGAAACGAGTAAGGCAAATTTAACAAAGAACTAGACTGATGTTGATAAGATAATATATACTAAGAAAAAGCTTTGTCAGGGAAGTTTAGAATGTGTGAACGGAAGTTTAACTGTACGTACATGCTATTGCATAACGGAATATAAACATTCACTGCGTTGAAATAGTATATTTCATAACAAGAGTGGAAAGTGGGGTTTGCATGTTCGAGACCATATATTTGAAGTTCGGGATTTGTCGAGCACTTCAAATGGTCGAGAACATACAAAACACTTTCACTCGAGTTTTGAACGATACTTTTCACTACACTACGGAATAAAAACCGGCGTTGTTGACTATGGAAAATTTTCGGTTGTAAACAATGTTACTTTCGGTAGTAATCAATAGACAGCTATTGAAAATATGATGTTTCGCAGGTTGTAAACACATAACGAAAACAGCTGAACTCATAGTAGTGTAGTGAAAACGAACTTTTCTGTATGTCCAGCGATATCTGTATTGTGCATAATGTATGTTTTCAAGTTCTATGAAACGTCTTTATAAAACCTATTTATGTTTCTCCCTGAAAGGCTGCAACACAGTATTATTATACATGTTTTTCATGTAATTTGACTAGACAAAGGTTCCATTCGTACGTCAATGATATAACATAAAAGATATATTATTTTACTCGTAAGTAGGGATGGCTGAATATATTCGTATTATATGCAGAAAAGTAACTAATACACAGAGTAACTAATATGTAACAAGACTAATATTAATAATTTTGTATTGCTGATATGATTCGCTGGACCTACTAGCTGGTCTTCTAGGGCAATCTTGACCCAAGAAATATTATCCCGTGCTATTCGTGGTATATTAGTATTAGTGTGAATGCAAACAGAAAGTCATTTTAACATTAATATCAATATCCAAACACAGTTTTCCTAACTGGTAGTACGGCTATACAACCATTTACATAATTCCAATATTTAGATTAAACTAAGTGTAATTATTTGTTGTTTTATAGTTCTTAATGTGGTATTACTGCAATTTAGTTAACTTTATGTTCATAAACCTAATTCAAGGTGAAATAATATCAAATGTTATAAGTCTGAACATATGTTGTATTTACTTTATTTGATCAAATTATGTATTTTAGTGTATGCTATAATCTGCTATATTATATTTGAGAATTAACTAATATTAAAATATTACTAACATTACAAGTTCATCACGACTAGAAATATTAGAGTTGCTCACCCTATTAAATCAGTGTGGCATGAAGAAAAATATTAATAATATTTGATATTACATATTTTCAACTAATATTTTTCTGTAACTAATACAAAAATAACTAATGTGGTGAAACATTTAATACGGACCATGCCTACGAGATGTATTAGTAATTAAAATGAATTATTTTCATTGATGAACTTAATAACGTTTTTATATTTACTTTAAGAAAACTTGTTTGAAAAAGGTTTTATAAAAGTCACAATGTCGATAAGTGTTATCAAAAATAATAGAAACTGAGTAACTACCTCTATTTCTATAAATAAATCCTGACTCAACTCAATCTAACCAATTTTCAAGATCAGTCAAGCTGTTGTAAACTTCAATAAACAAAATGATTATTTATCTATGTAGGTATGTAATGACTTTTTTAATTCATATAAATTTTATAATTATTTTTGTATTGATTTTGTCGCTTTAAGAAGTATATATAACACATTTTATACATGATACATTGACATTGTTAATATGTACTTATTAAGGTCTTAAAGTTATTGTTACACAAGCTTCTCCATTATAATATATGAATTTTTTTTATTACATAACAAGATCAGTGTGTTCTTCAGGGAAACTCATAATATAGTTACAACAGATTTTAGTAAAATTCCAAACTTAATTTAAAAACCACTATAATATGTCCTTTCAAGCCTACCGAACTTTGTTTCACATACCACTGTATGTGTAGAGGCGAGAGAGAAGGCCGTTTACATCTTTTCTATTTAGGTAAACGAATATTAAAAATGTATTAAATGAAGTTATCATTAACATAATCAAACCGTTATCGATAAATTAGCTCTAAAAGTGAGTAGTCTATGGTACTTACAAAAGAAAGTCCTGCTCCCAGCAAGGATTGGCCCCTTTCACCGTGACTGTCGTCGACTTTACATTCTGCAGCTTTAGCGTTACGTAGGAGTCGTACTGCGCGGCTGTAACACACACCAAACACAACATGTACTATACGTACATCAATAGTACATATATACAAGAGAAAGTCCTACTACCAGCAAAGAGTGGCCCCTTTCACCGTGATTGTCGTCGACTTTACATTCTGCAGCTTTAGCGTCAGGTAGGAGTCGTACTGAGTGGCTGTAACACATCAATCACAATATGTACTATACGTACAACAATAGTACATATATACAAGAGAAAGTCCTACTACCAGCAAAGAGTGGCCCCTTTCACCGTGACTGTCGTCGACTTTAGATTCTGCAGCTTTAGCGTCACTTAGGAGTCGTACTGAGTGGCTGTAACACACACCAAACACAACATGTAGTATACATACAACAATAGTACATATACGTCCTATGCAGAGAGAGTTTTAGGTAATTCCATAGCCATTAAAAGATTTGCTTTTTGATTATGCCATTAAATTGATACCAACCCAGACTTATTTAGAGTTTTCTAGTAATTTTAAAGATTAAAAATGTAAATAGAGGATATTTATTTGTATTCACGGTTATTAAAAAAATACAATAACAAAATAATAAAAACGGCAAAACCATCTATAAGAAATAACACAGGTTTTTTAAATATGTTTGTAACTGTTTTCACGTGGTGAAGCTTAGAGGTATGCCGCTACAGTTTCGATGTTATTATGAATCACTTGGGGTCCAAAATCTAGGAGTCAATTTCAAAAGTTTAAATGAGAACGGGGTCTTGTGATATGTTATTTAACATCACCATGTTACGCTGTTAATGATTGTCCAATAAAAAATTTTAAAGGCTGTGACACTCTTTAATTTTTAATTAACAACTACTAACATGTTAAAATAAACAGATTATTTTATTTAGTTTTTCATCACCTAATTGTTCCTAATTAAAACTGCTTCAACATTTAAGCTGTCTGTTATCCCTTAACTTGTCTCCACAGTTTTTTTTTTTTTTTAGGATAATAAATAACACTGTAGGATAAAAACGATAGCACTTAACATTTAAAAAGGATGAGTCATTCTTTAATTATTGATAATTTTGTTATTTTATTTAATTTTTCATCGCCTTTGTATTTACCTAATAAAGGGAAAATTATGAAGGTGTAAAAGAAAACCCGATTTGTGTCTTTGTCATAGTTGGTTTACTCTTAGTTTGTAGTACATACATTTACTAGGAAATTGGAGAAATATATAGGCGATGACAAGTTAAATGTTTACTATTTAAGGGTAAAGAACTACTTGCGTGTGGTTGGGATTTATAAGTGTTTATTTATTCTAAAATTAGATAGATGATGTTGTGGTGGATTGGTTGAGGCCACGGATAAGGCTTCTGCGAGTAATCCGCCAGACTGACAAGTGTAATGAAGCGTGACTTGTCAGTCTCAAGGTCGACTATCACTCGCCATGTAACTTATCACTGGCAAGTATAACGCTCTGGTTATTGCTGTGAATATTTTGAACATATCTTTACTCGATTACAACTAATTCATTAATAGCTTTTTAATTAGCATAATACGTTTTGGTACATATACAGTACAAGTACACGTCACACAACACAAATGTATTACAATATAAGTACTAATGCACAAATACTATGGTGATCATTTTCGGAAAACCACATTTACCTTCCTCAGACCAGAGAGACTCTTAACAGATAGTTGTGGTTTGCCGAAATCGATCATGTATTTGTGTGTTTGTACTTATATTGCAGTATATTTGTGCATTTTGTGCTTATATTGAATAAATTTGAACAATTTGTTATTCTATTGTAGTATATTTCTGCATTTTGTGCTTACATTGTTATATATTTGTACAATTTGTATTTGTACTATATTAATTGTGCATTTTGTTCTTACATTTTGATACATTTGTACTTGTATTGTAGCATATTTGTGCAATTTGTGCTACTATTGTAATATATTTGTACAATTTGTATTTGTACTATATTTGTGCATTTTGTGCTTATATTGTAATATATTTGTACAATTTGTATTTCTATTGTAGTATATTTCTGCATTTTGTGCTTACATTGTTATATATTTGTACAATTTGTATTTGTACTATATTTGTGCATTTTGTTCTTACATTGCGATATATTTGTACTTGTATTGTAGCATATTTGTGCATTTTGTGCTTATATTGTAATATATTTGTACAATTTGTATTTCTATTGTAGTATATTTCTGCATTGTGTGCTTATATTGTAATATATTTGTATAATTTGTATTTGTACTATATTTGTGCATTTTGTTCTAATTTTGTGATACATTTGTACTTGTATTGTAGCATATTTGTGCATTTTGTGCTTATATTGTAATATATTTGCACAGTTTGTATTTGTAGTATATTTGTGCATTTTGTCCTTATATTGTTATACAGATGTACTTCTATTGTAGTATATTCGTATATTTTGTGCTTATATTGTAATATATTTGTACAGTTTGTATTTGTAGTATATTTGTGCATTTTGTGCCTATAATGTAATACATTTGTAAAATTTGTACTTCTATTGTAGTATATTTGTGCATTGTGTGCTTATATTGTAATATATTTGTACAATTTGTATTTGTACTATATTTGTTCATTTTTATCTTACTTTGTGATACACTTGTACTTGTATTGTAGCATATTTGTGCATTTTGTGCTTATATTGTTATACATTTGTACAATTTGTACTTCTATTGTAGTATATTTGTGCATTGTGTGCTTATATTGTAATATATTTGTATAATTTGTATTTGTACTATATTTGTGCATTTTGTTCTAACTTTGTGATACATTTGTACTTGTATTGTAGCATATTTGTGCATTTTGTGCTTATATTGTAATATATTTGCACAGTTTGTATTTGTAGTATATTTGTATATTTTGTCCTTATATTGTTATACAGATGTACTTCTATTGTAGCATATTCGTATATTTTGTGCTTATATTGTAATATATTTGTACAGTTTGTATTTGTAGTATATTTGTGCATTTTGTGCTTATAATGTAATACATTTGTACAATTTGTACTTCTATTGTAGTATATTTGTGCATTGTGTGCTTATATTGTAATATATTTGTACAATTTGTATTTGTACTATATTTGTGCATTTTTATCTTACTTTGTGATACATTTGTACTTGTATTGTAGCATATTTGTGCATTTTGTGCTTATATTGTTATACATTTGTACAATTTGTACTTCTATTGTAGTATATTTGTGCATTGTGTGCATATATTGTAATATATTTGTACAATTTTATTTGTGCTATATTTGTGCATTTTGTTCTTACATTGTGATACATTTGTACTTGTATTGTAGCATATTTGTGCATTTTGTTATTATATTGTTATACAGTATATTTGTACAGTTTGTATTTGTAGTATATTTGTGCATTTTGTCCTTATATTATGATACATTTGTACTTCTATTGTATATTTGTGCATTTTGTGCTTATATTGTAATACATTTGTGTTGTCTGACGTTCACTTTTACTTTAACTAATTTATTTTAACAATATACGGAGTAAAATGATCTTCTTTCTGTCATACCATCCTTTTTTTGGCTTTTGAACTTCAGTAAAAATTGATTATGAAAATTAAAAGAAATGGTCTCGTTGTTAACTGTTTTTCGAAGTTACTGGTTAAATTAGACTAGTTGTATTATCAATCTTACTGTCATATAGTTAATAATATCTACTAAAAAACTTATTAATATGTTCTTTTTGTGTGCTGTGTAGTGCATAATTGAAATTGTTTTATTTAGTCGTTCAATTATTTGATTGATTTCAGCTAATAGAATATCTTTAAAAATTAATAATAATAATTTGTATGATACCATAAACGTCGTTTTACTATTACCTTTCATAAATTTGTTATTACCTTTTTACTAGTGTTTCATATTTATCGTTTTTTATTTTAACAAATAAACATTTGGTTAGTTACATTACTTACTGTAGAGCTAAAAACTATTCTGAAAACAACCGTAAATACATTAAATCGACGTTGGATTCGTCTACCTAGTAGTGGAATTACAAATAGTATTCAAAAACTATATTTGTTTATGTTTATTTCATAGTTAAGTGTTTGCATAAAGCCCCTCCTTACATATATTATTTACTAAACTACCGGCGGGTTCTAACGCTGGAAATGTGATCGGCGCTCTAAAACCTTATACTGGACTTAAGTCACTGATATGGATTACAAACAACACAGATTTTAAAGTTCCTGTCACATTATTCAAAAACTTACTAGGCTTTACTGACTTAAAATTGGTTTATATCAAACTGGTGTCATAATATCAAAATATTTACTATGTATTAGTTTCTTCATTATTTTAGTATCAAAGACATATCTATGAAATCGTTTTAATTAGTCTCTACTCTCATTTTTTATTAGCAGGTCCCTTATCTTGTAGGTATGATTGTTTGGGTGTTCAATACAAATTCTTACACCTACAAGACAACCAATTATATAACATAACGAACAACCAAGCAATATATATATATATATCGTATAAGACTATAACTTTGTTACATAAATGATTCAAAATGTAAATCTTTTTTTCACTATGACTCTTCAAAAATTTTGAAACAGTCCAGATGTACATATTGTATAAATAATTGTTTTTATTGTGTAAATTAATTTCTAGTGTATAATAGGATTATACTATTTATTAAGTTAAAATGAAATGTTTAGCATTAAAGTATATTTTATTTTTCCATATATTAAAATACAGTTTCAATATATACAATACAGTTTCGTGTTATTATAAAAATGAATTAATAGAAAGAGAATTTACAGACACTTTTGACGTCAAAAGAGGGGTAAGACAAGGAGATGCATTGTCATCATTGTTGTTCAGCCTCGCTCTTGAAGAAACACTGAAAGTGACAAAATCGGTACAAAGAGGTGCATACATTGAAGGTGTAATCAATATTTTATACCTGATGATGTGGCATTAGTAGCTGATAATAAAAGTGATCTAAAAACACTAGCAGTTGTCCTGTTTACAATTCCTGTCAACAAGGGAATGAAGAAAATACTAAATATATGAAGATAGGGAGACAGGCAGAACCAATCAACTAAACACTGGACGTAATGAATTACAAATATCTAGCCACTGAAGAGTTCAAGTATCTGAGAGTTACATTTACTAGTCAAAATAATATGGAAGAGGAAATACAAGTTAGAATTAATACAGCTACTGGAATCTCCTCAAAGCCGTAGCTAGAAAAAAAATTGTTTAGTCGACATTATTGTATACCTGTTGAGAAAAATGTGTGAGCACGTGCGTTTATAAATAGTAAAAGAATATAGTGTAATATAGATATAGTGTGTAGTATGATTTTATTATTTTATTTACTGTATACATTATTATTTTTAGCATACAATAAGTAAAATAAAATCCAAAATTTGGTATGATTATGTATACAAGTTTACTTTGTATAAAAACCCAATAATATTTTAAACATTTGAATAACACGGTTTAATTTCATTTATGTATGGTAAAAACGTTAAAGAGTTTAGCAATTAACAAGATACAGAGAAGAATCACATAGACTTATACACAATCGCTCAAAATATTATAAATAATGAATGATATTTAGAAAAGAATGGAACCAGCAAACACAGCGTCTTAATTTATTACTTAATCACTTATACATTTAGAACCGGTGATAAAAATAAGTTCATTGTAAACCAATCTGATTATAAGTGTTTATTTAAAAACTATAGTTAAAGATAAAAGATAAGTAATGTAACTTAACCTATTTCATAGAAATTAAACTGTATCACAACAATCTCTCAGGACAGTCTCGTTTGCAAAAATATGATTTTGAAACGTTTTTACAGTAGGCTTCTATAGAGTAAAATTATTATGAATTTTTGATTTTTACTTCAATGAATTTATAAGAAGGTTTGACTTACTTTGTGTGATTTTTTAAAAATTGTTTATCAATTAGTAAGGATCGGCGATATGTGCAGTTTAGAGAACAAAGCATGCCTAATCTGGTCACAACATAGAGTCACTGTCGTATTCCACTGGAGTCATCGGTAAGCCATTTTGTGGTGATCATAATAATAAGTCCCTTTAAACTCGTGAATTACTTCAGAGAAGTCCTAGTTACAATACAATACCTTTCAAACGAATCATACGCCCCAAAATGTGTTGTTTTATGTACATTAAACATTCATTTAAATCTTTGTGGAGAACCTCAAACGTGTGTTGTTGTTTAATATAAACTTAACGTGCATTTGGATACTCCAACTATGTTGTGAGCCCCATTTTGTTTTATACACTGTTGTTTTATACACTGTTGTTTTATACATACTGAACATGCATTGGGATACTAAACTTTGTTATGATCCCAAACATGCGTTATTTTTATGTAAAACGAACATGCTTTAGGATAAAGTAACTTTGTTATGAGCCTCAACAACTGTTACTTTAAACACACTGAACATACATTTGGATACTTTAACTTTGTTGAGAGCCTAACCGTGTGTTGTTTTATGTAAACTGAACATGCTTTAGGATAGTGTAACTTTGTTGTGAGCACCAACAAGTGTTGCTTTACACACAATGAAAATGCATTGGAAAACAAAACTTTGTTGTGAGCCCAAATACGTGTTGTTTTATGTAAACTGAACATGCTTTAGGATATTGTAACTTTGTTATGAGCCCCAACAAGTGTTGCTTTACACACACTGAAAATGCTTCTGGATACTGGAATTTTGTTGAGAGCCCCAATATGTGTTGTTTCATATACACTAACATGCTTTTAGATCCTGTATCTCTATTTTTACATAAGCTCAATAATGTTTATTTATTTTTAGCCACCTGAATTGAGAAAAGCAATATAAATAAGTTACATAACAAGTATTTACGTCAATTAGTTTACATTATTTTTTAATAAACACTATCTGAATTTCAAAATAACGAACATAATAAAAACAAAATTTCGTTTTTTAACATAAAACATTTTTGAATGTGATAGTTTATTTCTTACCTTGAGCCCCAACGTAACGAGCTTTCTTCACTGAAACAAAATAAAAAATTAAATTACCTTCAAGTTATGATGAAAATTATAAATAGAAAATTCTTAGAATAATTGAAAGGTCAAAGTTGACGTGGTTAAAACAGTTAGGAGAAACAACTGGAAGCACCCACAGCCACCCGGACAAAGACTTTATCGACGAGGGACTTTAGAGTCATTGTTTCCAACTAATCTCACCGACTCTTTGAACACTAGAATCATTTCTTTTCCAATGAAAGGCAGCTTTATAATAACGATGAAGAATAACAATCCCAGCTTCTAAGAACTTCTTCAGTTTAATTTTCTTGACATTTAATCTACTCTTTTCACAAAAAGAAAAATCAAAGGTGCACAGTTATCTTTATTAAATAATGGTATAAAATATAATATGTAAAAAATTATTTACTTTGAACTATTTTATTTATAGAAATCACTAACATGCTTCGGATACTGTAATTTTGTTCTTACATGAGCCCCGAATCTTGTTTGTTTACTTTTAGCCTCCTGAATTTAGAAAACCAATTGAAATTATTCAGCGATAACATATAATAGGAAGTAAAATAATTAGCCAGGATTTAATTTCATTAACTGTATTATTTAAAGATAATCAACATTACAAATTTATTAAACATTATAAATAACAAATATAAAGTCTAAAGAGCTAAAACAATTTCACTAAACACTAAATGGACAGGCTGAAACAATTAGAGTTGTACCATACTTTAAAAAAAATTACTCTTTGTAAAAGTATTGATTTTAAAGTTGACCTTGACCTCGAATAACTGTAGCCTTGAACATGTCAACCAGTGATGCCAATTAAGACTTTTATAAGTACACAAAATTATTGAGAGAGATATATGTATTTAAAAGCAGTTGAAATAGAGAGATTTGGGCTATGTAACTATGACAAAATTTAAGAAGAAATATAGATAAATAATGTGTTTTTTGACAAATAAGTTTGTAAATCCATGTGGTAAATAACTATTTTGGTGTCGTATTGCCCACTCGTAGCACCAATTTAGATTTTTTTAATTATTATATTTTTTGAGGTGAATGAATGAATGAATGAAAATTTTATTTATTTCCCATAAACAGAACATAAATAAATACATACAATGTTATTATTACTTATTTGCAAAATAAAATATAGGAAACATAAGTAGAAATATAAAATAAATGAAACTTAATACAACATATTTTCCTAGTTAACATATTAGCCATTGGGAAAAGGCCTGCATGGGCGGAAGCCTGTGCGCAGACCCGAGTTGCTAAAAATCTGCACGATGGCGTTTTAGTATGTAATTAAGTATATTTACGTTTTTTTATTTTTTTAAAGAAAATAATAAAAAAAAATAGTAATATTGTTAATAAAATTTAAATAGTTTAATTCGTAATTCATGAAAAGTGAGGGAAAGAATATAAAGTTTCAAAGTTTGTTTGAAATGGAAAAAGTATTTAAAATGTATACAGTACAAGTAAACCAGAGGGATTCACAAAAGAATTGATTCTTTTGTGAATCCCTCTGGTCTGAGGAAGGTGAGCGTGGTTCACCGAAATCGATCACCATAATATTTGTGCATTTTGTGCTTGTATTGTAGTATATTTGTGCATTTTGTGCTTATATTGTAATAAATTTGTGTTGTGTGACGTTTACTTGTACTGTATATGTACCAACACGTATTATGCTAATTAAAAAACTATTTTTGAAATGTATGTCATAGAATAATTTAAATAAAAGTAATACGATGCAAAACAAACAGAAGAGCTGAAGAATACTGTGCATCTAAGTCAGCATGGGTAACGAGAGGGGAGTGGTGGTGGTGTTCAAAGTTCACATTGGTTCAGGTCCGTCTACTGTAATTGGATCTGACTATTTTCTCGGCCTACTCAATTCTTAGCAGTGATAAGAAATCGTTGACTCTTTTTTTTTTTTAATTTTAAGAGATCGACAACTAAATATATTTAATTCACCGAAGTGGTGAGAAATATTACTATACAAAACATGCGCAACATAAAAGGAATTAGTAAGTTCAATTGATTTGACTAGACGTAACGGTATTAGCAAATATTTTCTGAAAATCTCGTGTTATATGAGTGTGTAACAGGTGTAAACAGAGAATCTAAACGCTTAAAAATGTGCAACAAAAGAAACTTTATGTACAGCTGACGGATTGTGAAGATGCCACTTTCATGAAAAAGATCAATAGTTGAATACCTTCGATGTTTTCTAGACCAATTTTAAGTATGGTTTTTTGTAATGTATATAATGGCTGAAGAGTTGATTGCAATGCTCCCCCCCCCAAGCAATAATTCCAAACGATAATAATGACTGAATGTAAGCATAATAAGCTAATTTGACATGTTTTTCGTCCAGTATTCCACTAAGCTGACTGAATGCAAAGATATATTTCCTAATTTTATTCTTAAAAAAATCTATATGTTCTGACCATTCTATAGTCAAAAGTGACGCCTAAATATTTATAAGATGAAACTTTATCAATAGATTCACAAGAGCAATTATTGTTAAGATGATCACCACAAGTGTGGATTTTTAAATCTTTAAAGGCATTTGTTTCATGTAGTTCATAAGTTTTAAATCGCTAAATTTTGAATAAGTTTAAATGGTCACCGTATATAAGTTTTCCTGTAACTTACGCGGCCGATTTATGTAAAAATACTATGAATAAATAAATAAATAAAGAGGTTGCATAAATTGTACTGTGTTAATTGTAATATGACATATGTATATTAAGAGAACATATGAAATTATAATCAATTAATAAATACACTCGAAGAATAGGTACTTTGAATACATTTTGTGTTAATTAAAAGCCTGTTTAAATTATTACCAAACTTAAACACTAATTTTTAGAATCTGAAAAAGACTCATATTTTAATAGCAATTAATTTTATTTTATTTAGTTTTATGGGTTTATAAAATGTTCATTTAAGTTTTAGTTAAAAGAATTTGTATGATTCATGTTCTGTCTTTTTAAGGAATACATTTAAAGTTTCATCTTGGGAACGAATATGATTTTATACGTGTCCTTTTGAAATAAATGTGTATATTTTCAATCATATTTCATCACTAAAATGAAAATAACTACAGTAAATTAATTGATTTCACTAGAAAAATTATATAAGTCGCCATAACTATAAGCAAAACAAAACAGTTCCATGAATTATTGAGTTCTATATTTACTTATGTTCTTCTATTTATTAACATCTGCTCAAGCTGTAGATAATCTTATTACATACGGCAATCGATTGAATAATATTGTTGTATAACTAATGATTGATATATTTTTCTAATCCCCTTGATGTTTTTCATTGTCTATAATACAATGTAAGAGACAAGTAATGAAGTTGAAAGGTATGAAGTGACCACATGGTTTCACCATGCATACTATGCGGATTTAATTTATAGCAAGGGTATTTTTTTTTTTTTTTCTCTTACTCAGAGTCCCACGTTACTTTTCTCTATCTTCAGCAGTTTTGAAAAAAAGTGATAAGGCATGACTTTTATTAGAGGAGCAAATTCCATACATAGGTTCCCAATGAGCCTTAGAGTAACAAATTGTTTAAGGCCTTAAGTCACCCTTATCTTGACTTTAGATTTTTAAATAAAATCCATTTATTCTTCCCAACTTGACGATCTATTTAAGGATATGCTCAACAATATTTTAAATGGAATGAAAACTGTTTAGTAAATGTCACTTTGTAAGCTTAATGATACCTCTGAAATGTTGCTGCATGTTTTAATAAAAAAACAATGTAAATAATTCATTTCTAGAAAGAATTCTGAATAAATTCTCTGTAACCTAAATTTTCTACTATGATTTTTTGTTTAGAAAAAAATATATTACCACAAAAAAAATATTGAGAAAACTGTTACTTGAAATAGATTATTTGGATCTTCTCCGTTAATTCACTACCACTACCTTTTTCTTTTTTTCCTTTAATTCACTATCGCTTGATAAAAACTCTATTGCCCTAAAAACTGTTCCCGAATCATTTTTACGTCCACTGTGGTATTCCTTATCTGATATCGTTGGCCTTATCTTATCACCTTCCAAGAACTTACACACGGGGAGCGCATTCGGCGGTAAGTCAATCATTGGATTTACTAGTTTGTGATCAACTTTAGTAGCCACTTAACCTAACCTAACCGTAATTCCGAAAAAAGTAGTTATAGTGAAGTTACGGAAAAAGTAGTGGTCGTGAATTAACGATAAAGGTCCAATTATTAATTGGTCTACTGAACATCTTATTTATGCAAATTTGCCTATTTCTCGTATTGCAAATTGTACAGTACCATAATATAGACTAACGCCATATTTTGTGAATTGATAAAGGACTAGTAAACTGTTAACATATCCAGGCTTCAATTATTTTTATTTATAACATAAAAATGTATATACAATGACATTTTTTATGTAAGAATTTGAGTCACTGACCAAAATTTATGTCACTAGCTTTAGTTGAATATTTAGTTCAACCTGACTACCATTCCTTAATTCTTACATTTTCATAGTATTAAAATGGCTGACAGCTTAATGCCAACGTAATGGTTCTAACATTGGCCTTAGTTATACTTCTTGACAACTTTATACGCTCTTGAAGTACATTTATCTATTTAATTTACCAATTTAAAGTACAAAGCTGAATTTCTCGTTTAATTTTTGTAGAGATTTTTTTTATTACTAATAAATAATAAGTCACACTTAAAATAATATATTTTATTTACTATAAAGTGTTTTACATAGCAGTAATTATAGGTATTCCTTTCTTGATTTTTGAAATTTTAGAGAAATACTAAATTGTCGTTAGAAGTATTTGTGATAAAGTGTCCATACATAAAGAGATAATATGACACGTTGTAAATAGAAAATAATTCAAAATTTAATGTTTCATCATTAATGTTGTCACGTATTTAAATCAATTTATAAACGTGAATAAATATAAATGTATCAACATATAATATATAACAACAAACAATTACTAAAACAATTGTTGTTTATTACAAATTCATATATACCATTTCACATACGAAGTTTTGTCACCCAGGAGAGCACAGATATCCCTCCGGAGCGCGCAACAAATCCAATCAAAGTACAATTTGGTGGACAGATTGGATTAAGGTCAGATGACCTTGTATTGGCCAGGGTCAAAGGGAATTATTGTTCTCCAGCGTTACTGATTGACAAAGGAAACTTGTCAATCAAAATGAAAACATACTGGTGGGTTGTGTAAGTGTTATAGTAATGTTAGTTTCATTTGTATACCCACCTTCTATTTAGTATAGACGAAATCCATTCAAGTACGGTACGGTAATGATGATGATTCAAGTACCCACCCAACCATACACGTACGGTAGTGATAAGACGCCTATATACGTGCAGTGGTGATGGTGCAACCACCCATCTATTACGTATGGTGATAAATACTCACCCACCTACCTACAGAGGTGGGTGGATAAAGACACAACCACCCACCCATGTGCCTTTAGTGATGATGACTCACTAACCCATATACGTAGAGTGGTTAGAAAATAAACAAAATTATCAATCTAAAACAAAACAAATGAATGTTACAAAACATAAGCTTATATATATATATATATATATATATATATATATATATATATATCTTATTATATAAGATAATATTTATAATATATATCATATTCCTTACCTAACTTAATCACTACATTTGTTTACTATTGTACTTAAAATGTAATAACCAACAATTTGTTCTTGTAACAACTACAATTTTGGTACTACAATTACAAACAAATTGTAACTGTAGATAACTAATTCATGTTGTGTAAGGTCAGTAGTGTGGCTTTTACGTTAATACACTATATGCTAATTCAGATACTACGGTCAACAATTAATCAGACTATGTTTTAATAGGCTTTGGACATCTTTGTCAAAGTAACTATCTACTGTGGGTGTGAAGGAACGAAAAATTAAAATTTAGAAACTAATATACCTAAATTTAAAATATTTCTTTTCTAACGTTATTTATTGTATTTTTAAAAGATTAGCATTTTTTATTTATTAGTACAAGTTGTATTAAACTAATTTATTAGAAATATATGCCAGAATACTAATTTATTTTAAAAGTGTTTAATTATGAATAAGCATATTTTTTAATCAAAGTATAGTTTCTTTCCTATTATAAACAGACTCCTTGAAAGAATAATATTTTCAACTAATTTAGCTAGTAAAATTAATACAATATAATAGTTAATTTGTACAGAACGATGTAAACCGTTCCACGTGCCATAGCCAGCTCGTTTGACTTGCTAATGTTACTAAGTAACCGAAGCAACATATCCAATATCGTATACTCTCCAATCACTGCATGTTAAAGGTGCCTTTGGCTATCTTGTAACGCTTTGTACTGGTGCACAGACTATAGATAATACAAATAATTTAATTACGAAACTTAACTAAGTACTGTTGTAGCGTTCGACCTTAGATTACAATTTTACTAAACTGAAATGTATCTGTAATTGCTCAGTTCCCATTTTAATAATTAAATAGTCGTTAGATAGCCGGTCACACTTGATACTTTAATGTTGATAGCACACTGTCACATCACTGTTGATAGCACACTGTTACAAACTGTTGAGACTTATCGTTACATCAAAGATAAATGATACTCCACTGACAAACAACAATGTTACATTGTTTGTGACAAGTGAACTCAGTAACAGATTGCTCGTTAGATAGCCGGCACTTTACTGTGATAGCACACTGTCACATCACATGGTCGTTACACAAACTGTTGAGACTTGCCATTACATCAAAGATAAACGATATTCCAATGACAAACAACAATGCTACACAGTTTATGGCAGGTGAACTCCGTAACAGATTGCTCGTTGGGTAGCTAGCACTTAAATGTTGATAGCACTTTGTCACATCACATGGTCATAAGACATACTATTGAGACTGGCCATTACATCAAAGATAAATGATAGTCCACTGAGAAACAACAATGTTTCACTGTTTATCGCAAGTGAACTCCGTAACAGATTGCTCGTTGGATAGCCGGCACTTAAATGTTGATAGTACTTTGTCACAACACATGGTTGTTAGACATACTGTTGAGACTGGCCATTACATCAAAGATAAATGATAGTCCACTGAGAAACAACAATGTTTCACTGTTTATCGCAAGTGAACTCCGTAACAGATTGCTCGTTGGTTAGCCGGCACTTAAATGTTGATAGTACTTTGTCACAACACATGGTTGTTAGACATACTGTTGAGACTGGCCATTACATCAAAGATAAATGATAGTCCACTGAGAAACAACAATGTTTCAGTGTTTATCACAAGTGAACTCCGTAACAGATTGCTCGTTGGTTAGCCGGCACTTAAATGATGATAGCACTTTGTCACATCACATGGTCGTTAGACATACTGTTGAGACTGGCCATTATATCAAAGATAAATGATAGTCCACTGAGAAACAACAATGTTTCAGTGTTTATCACAAGTGAACTCCGTAACAGATTGCTCGTTGGTTAGCCGGCACTTAAATGATGATAGCACTTTGTCACATCACATGGTCGTTAGACATACTGTTGAGACTGGCCATTATATCAAAGATAAATGATAGTCCACTGAGAAACAACAATGTTTCAGTGTTTATCACAAGTGAACTCCGTAACAGATTGCTCGTTGGTTAGCCGGCACTTAAATGATGATAGCACTTTGTCACATCACATGGTCGTTAGACATACTGTTGAGACTGGCCATTATATCAAAGATAAATGATAGTCCACTGAGAAACAACAATGTTTCAGTGTTTATCACAAGTGAACTCCGTAACAGATTGCTCGTTGGTTAGCCGGCACTTAAATGTTGATAGCACTTTGTCACATCACATGGTCGTTAGACATACTGTTGAGACTTGCCATTCACATACGGTAACAGCCGTCGTAATACTTTTTATCTGTTGACAAGTTAACGATCAAATTAACTAAACCATGTTGATGGCTCAGTTTTTATTATTTTATATATTTAGGGCCTGTAAAAGAGTGAAGCCGTCAGTAAGATAAATGTATTGACCATAAAAGTTAGAATAAGTATAATACATCTAAACGGATATTCTCTTATTCCTCCTTTATTCTGGATTATTGCTAGTCATTCATATTCTCAAAATATAAAGCACACTACTGATATACTACTTGATTCCTGGAAACCTTTAATATTGTATTTTTAAATATATTATAGTTGGAATTCAACTTCGGCCTGTTATTGTCAGAAGCTCCAATATAGGACTTATATACTCCAAAACGTGGACAAGATTCGATTTTTTCAGTATAGTTTCCCTCTAAGATGGATCCAAAACATTAGCCTTTCAATGAAAATGTACTCAATAAAAATGAGAACTCAAAGAAAAATAAATCTTTTCATTGATAACTAATTCCTATTAATACATTTTAAAAAAGTTCAATAGTTTCAAAAGTAAAATCATCTGCTAGGTTTTATAATGTACAAAATAGAGTCTGCTGTTGGATGAAGATCGATTCCAATATGATTTTTACGGTCCAAATGCCAGGTGATTACGTGGTCCAATTACGCAATCAAAAACATGGCACACAAAATTCTAAACAAGGAAAAATAAAAATACCAACAGAAAAGGCTTGTTAAAAGATAGTTAAACACTCAATAATCTTCGCCCTTATTCATAGTATTAGTAGTTGATTAAAATGCTATTGCGTAAACTGAAAAGTCGAGTAGTTATTGGTTAAGTTATAATTGTTGGTATTTTACCAGTATCCTATCACTTAATTCAGTTTAATATATTATTTAATTTAATTTAGTTGAACTTACTATATCATGTTTTCATCTTTTGTTTATAACCACTAATTGATTACATAGATAGCAATTAATATCCAGTCAAAGGCGATCGCAACATAAGGCCATCACTAGAGCTTGACAAGGTAATTTAACTTTATCACTCTAGTGACACGTTGATAATTTTATGGCATATCAATATAGCGTTTATGACGTGAAAATACTTGCATGAGCCAGTACACACACAATTGGTTGTATAATATATTAGTAGCTAAAATAAAGTAAAAAATAGTAGCTAAAAGTGTATGTAAACAACAAAGATTAATTGGTAAACTCGTATGTTTATATATACGGAATGCGTAGTCTTTATAAATATATATTGGTTGTTTTGAAAAAAATCATGAAATCATCAAACCTGATCATGAAGATACTTAGAGTTGAGACATCCTCCGAACACCCCTTTGAAGTACTCTTTTTTTAGCTTATTTAATGATTGTTATAGTAATTAAACATTTTTTTAAGTAATAACTTTTCTACTAAAAGCCACTAGTGCAATCAAAAGTAACACATAGATACAGTTATATTTGAGCAATCTTAATTTATAGTCAAAAAGCTTTCTTTGAGAATCAAATAGGACATTTTTTATTAAAATGACACGTTAAACAATGTTTACCTAATTTAACATAGCCATATCGCAGCCTAACCTTACTTTTCCCGCTTAACGAAAAGAAACCTAACCTACCTGACGTTACATAACCTAAAATATATAATGTAACAAAACGTTCGACACAACTATTCAAACAATATGCAAACCTAACCTCTCTAACTTAATGAAAACTAACTTAACCTATCGAAACTAACTCATTGTAAACCAAACACCCGTACCTAACAAAACGTAACCTAACCTACATAACAGAACGTAATCCAGACGACCTAATCCAACCCAACATAACGCAACATATCTTAAATACCCAACGAAACGTAAACATGATCTAAGTAGCATACCTTAACAAAAAGCAACCAAACAATCCTAACTTAACATAATGAAACCTAAACTGTATAATTTAAGTGATACGGTATAATTTAAGAAAACAACTTAAAACGCCTATCTTTAAGAAACGTAAACCTAATCTATCAAACCTAACACATCGTAAACATAAGGTACCTAACACACCTTAACGAAAAGCAAATTAAGTTATATAACTCATTGAAACGTGAATATAACCTGACAAAACGTAAGACTACAGTAACCAAGAAAAAACTATTATCCGACTCATGATTGATGGCCTGTGAACAGCCCATATGCGACAGAATTGTTCCCCCAACACGCACTGTGATATGTTCTTAGTACAGTCACTACTAGAAACACTGATCTGTCATAACAACAATGATCCCACTTGTGTTTACATTGAATCTGCAATTGTGTTACTTAATAGATTGAGTTGTAATTAAGTATTCTTAATGGTTTTAATTACTAGAGTAATAGTCGATTACACCAACCTTAGTTGAGTTTGTTCTAACCATAGTTAAAATATTTTACCATAGTTGATTTAATATGTTTTGTACGTGACTGTACTTTGCAAAACTGCCGCTGGAGGAGAACTGTGGTGGGAGAAGTAAGCATTCTCTCTCCTCTACACGCCATTTAGTTTGCGTTTTTGAATACGAACAAATTTGTAAGATATTCTTGCCATCACTTTAATGAATAAGAATTATAAGAGGTTTGATTTCTTTCCATGCCTATAAAAAATGTCTATTATGGATGCATCATAAACGAAAAGATTATAAATACATATTATTATATCTTCGTTAGAAGAAAGAAGTGCACATGGACGTAAGTTGGACATTTTTACACTTTCTTGATAGGTATCACATATTATTCTATGTGTATTGCTATTTATAGAGTTATAAGTGAGGCTGTATTATATTATGAGTTACAATGTTATCTGAGAAGTTTCTTTATCGTAAAAAATATACAATGACATATTGTACATAACTTATGTAATTGTATGTCTTGTACATAACTTATCCGGAAGAGATACGAGTGGTCAACAAAGAAAACAATGAAAAAATTTAAATAGATGTAATAATACATTGTGTTGTGCACTGTGATAGTCGGTCTATACAATCACACCAGTCCCTCCAATCAAAACTGACCTTTAGACTGGCGTGAGGGGTGAGGGGTTCCATCCATTATTCATTGTAATTGAGGGTTCATGCAGTTTTACGTAAGCCCAGAAAAAGTTTGGTAGGGCATTCTTCATTATTATGTGGTAATTCCTGTTAAATTACATTACAGTAGTTATTATATTGAAACAAATCATGAAAATCGAAGAAGTGTATTACGTAAACGCTTAAGAAAGGTGCGCTATTTAAAAATCTGTCCCAATTAATTAATTAAAACCTTTCGAAAATTTAAAAACCAAAGTTGTTGTCCAATGATTTAGATATATAACTCTACATTTATGGAATAGTACTTGGCCGTTTATGTTTGAGTTGAATGGAAAATGTATGTCAAATTCACGTCCAAATAAATCTACAATTGTGCTTTATCAGATATAATGTTTATCCAATAAAAATTAGTTGCTCATGTTTTATATATTTTCTGCACTATTATATATAAAAATATTAGAAAAATTGACTATCATTTCATATTGTTATAATTAAAGGATTTGTAATGTAATCCTGTAAGTCAATATAAATATCATGAAAATTGAAAAAGTGTTTCTATCTACTGTGATTGACATAGGAAAGGAGGAAAAATTAAAGTAAAAGCTGGTTATAGAAAAAAATAGATGATATGGTTAAAAATACTGGTGGTAATTAAGGAGCTACTCAAATACAACTCTAAAATGATGAATTTTTTAACATCAACTTTCAAGTACGGTAATGATGACCCACCCACCCAGCCATACACGTAGATAGTGATGACACGCCTATATACGTGCATTGTGATGGTACAACCACCCATCCATTACGTATAGTGATATAGACTCACCCACCTACCTACAGAGGTGGGTGGATAAAGACACAACCACCCACCCATACGCCTTTAGTGATGATGACTCACTCACCCATATACGTAGAGCGGTTAGAAAAGAAACAAAATTATCAATCTAAAACAAAACAAATGAATGTTACAAAACATAAGCTTATTTTTTACTATACAAGTACGAAACAATATTTATAATATAAATCATATTCCTTACCTAATTTAATCACTACATTTGTTTATTATTGTACTTAAAATGTAATAACCAACAATTTGTTCTTGTAACAACTACAAGAACTAAGTTTTGGTACTATAACAACAAACAAATTGTAATTGTAGATAACTAATTCATGTTGTGTAAGGTCAGTAGTGTGGCTTTTATGTTAATACACTATGTGCTAATTCAGATACTACTGTCAACAATTAATCAGACTATGTTTTAATAGGTTTTGGACATCTTTGTCAAAGTAATTATCTACTTTTACATACCGGTACACGTCAAATACGTCTATATGATAATCGAAAACCCACTTCAAGTACGAGTCCCTAGCGCTTGATGAAATTCCCATTACCTATCACTTAACCATAGGCTGAGACCACGTCATTATTACAAACAACGAAGGGCGTATATTTTACATACTCTGTGCAAATTTTGTGGTTATGTGTATATGTTTTTAGGCATATAGCAACTTCATACATATTTTGATTGAAAATAAATTTCAATTTCAGTAGAACTCCAACTATCTGAATCAATTAGGACCAGACCCTATTCGGATAGTTAGATTTTGTCTAAAAGCAGACCATTTTATTTTATTACTGCTTGTAACTAAATGCATGAATGTTAAAAGGTATGTATAAAACAATATTTCAAACGAGAAATTCTTAAAGCAATTTGGATAACCGGTGATTCGGATGGTTTGAGTTCAGATAATTGAAGTTCTACTGTATTGTGTACACAAAGGAATTATTATGAGTCTAAATCAAATATCACGAGTACTAAAGGGCATGGAGGTCCATCTCAGGTGGTTTAATCAGATGAAATAATATTTCCCAGTAAATTATCAGAAGTGGGTGTTGATATTCCTGTCAAGTTAGGTTTAAAAAAAAGGTTATTTATACGGAAGAGCGTTGAGGTTAACGTTACGTATCATATGTACAAACTGTGATTCTTGTATATAAAAAAGGTGATTATATTGTTTCCAAGTGAAATATCGTATTTAAAAAATATGATTATGAGTCACACGTTTGGAGAAAATATGCAGAGTGATATTATTGTGGTATTAGCTTGGATTTTTTTTCTATGCTACTTATTATGTCAAGCCAGTGGAATATAGTTTTTGTGGTAGCTTGCTTCAATTGATACATTTTAATTAGCATAATTTGACCAATTTAAGAGAAAATGTTATTTCACATTTGAACCAGATTTAGATATATTGTTTATTGAAACTTATTATGTTTAATTTCAATGAACATTTATTATTTGTTTGCTTGATTTACATTGCACATAAAATAGTGTTTCTTAGATAGGTTGATAAAATTAAAAAAATATAGAATATGTAATAAGTATTTACTGTTAATTGATAAAAAAACACTGAAAATATATACAATGTCATTCAATATTAAATCAGCTGACTATCAGAATATCATTGGCTTTGGTGAAAATTCAATATAAAAATTTAATTTCGGTTTAAGCTTGAGACAAAAAACTATATTATATTATGAGTAAGAATTGTTATATTAATGTATTTAAACAATATTAGCGTAAAATAAATCTGATTCAATAAGTGATTTATAAGTTTTATATTAACATAGTTTTAACTAAAATTTACGAGATATGGTAACCAATGTGTAATATTTTATCCATATAAAAATTGTCCCTATAAATTTTGCCTGGTGTTAAGTCCGTTTGGATTGTTTGCAGTACAGAAATTTTTATCTCATTATCCAGAGATATGGATAGTAATATATTCCGTAAGTCTTCATTTGAATCTCTGAAAATACGTTAAAAATAGATTATACGTGTTTTGTTATGTTGTTAGACTTTTCAAAGATTATCGTGGTATTGCAAGACCAGGAGGACTATTGCATAAGGATCTAAAAGTGAAGAATGAAAAAAAATACTAAGCGTGATAAGGATTTTTTCGGTCATATGTCTGCGATTTAGGACAATGTTTTCTTGGACGAAAAATATATTTTTTTATAATGATACGTTAAAGCAGTGCTAAATAGCCTGACAAAAGTGTTCCTTTTTGCACAATAGTTTTGGGGGAAAAAAGTATTATCCCATTTAAATTATTGTAATTGTCTTTAGTTTTGTACAAAATGGTCCAAGATTGCTGACATACACTTGAAAGTTACAATAATAATAGAAGTTAAAGTTAAAGGATGTATAATTTTACCAGGCAAAGTTAAGGATAATAAGCCGTCTATAACACAACCTCGGGACCAACGGCTGAAGGGTGACTTCGAACAACCACCAGTGCAAGGATAACTCAGACGATCAACCATCCAAGGAACAGCCACGCTCGATGATGCTTGAGGCGGTTATCTTGCAATAACGTCGAAATTATCCGTTAGCAAGTGACATGTATACTGTATAGTTTAGGTAAATAAAATATGTGTAAAGGTTTGATATATTGTAATAATTAAGATCTATAAAATTATACAATATTTCTGAAAAATAGGAATATATAAATGAGTTCCAATTTGAAAATATTTGTTAATTGCTATTATTAGTATAAATATGTATCTTAAGTTAACACAGGTACCTATCAACAAGATTATTTTCACATGGTATAAAGAATATAAAACATAATGTATCTTCATTTAATCAATTATAATTTTAATAGATTAGCAAAACTATAGTTATAATATTAAAACGACTTAAACAGTATAGTGAACAATTTTAATACTAAAACAATATGCCAAATTTAGACACTGTAAGTACAAAGTACAATGTTAGAATGTGGCAAATACCTTGATAGTTACTAAATTTTACATACCGCATTGAAAATAGTATTCATAGTTGGTTGGAGCCATTAAATAAAATAAATTACTATCCGTCCCCGAAAATTCAGTACAGGAAATTACTTAAAGAGTTGTATTATAGAAGCAATTCTTTCTGGTCCAAAGCCTGACAACCATATGCTGTCAAGATTGATGAATGTCCAGTTTGGCCAAAATGGACATAACCTCACTTAGACCTAAATGTCCCAACTATCAACGACACTTTTATCAAATCTAAACCGACCAGTCCCTCCTAAATTATGTACTAATACTACTAACTACTTAGTATCCAAAATTTATTATTTATAATTGTGTTCTTTGTAAAAAATAAAACAAATAAAAACACCTACTAGAACAATCCAAGCAATTCGCAAAGTGATACTGGAATGTACTACAAAATAAAGTAATGCAGCCATACAATACACCTGACTTAATTTGCAAGTAGAAACGCCACTGCAGACTGACCTTAGAATTCCTTACAGGGGCTTGGGAAGATATTTACGAGAGCTTTTGACCTATACCTGCAAACTAGGTATCGACCCGTTATCTTATTTATTACCATTGCACTACTGCAAGGCGCCAGAAGAGTTGAAATGGTTCCAAAGGTTGTGAAATTTCAGGCACATAAATCTTCTGGGGCAAAAAAACAATTTTGTTGAAATATAATGGGAAGGATTGCCAGTGTATGTAAGTGTTTTAAATCCAGGGAAAATAAATGTTTAACTACGGTACACGTATTATATAGCTATACACAAATGTGCTAAACAAGTTTAGGATGCCAAATTGGTCGTGAATACATTATATCTGAAAATATATTCAGTTGTTTATAGACACATTTTTTTATTATTTTTTACTAAACCTTGAAATATATTTGAGAGTGTACGTAATGGTTTGAATCTGATATAATCTATAACGAAATGGTTCCATTGACCTGTATTGGTAGTAATATTGGAATGAACTTATTTAGTACTTATCCTCAACTCTTGTACACCCAAATCATCCTTTCTTTACACGCTTCTTGAGATGGACTTCTCATCACCTTTATGTGCACACGTAGCATAACGTAGGGCCTACTCACTCATTTGACCTTACTACCCCTTCAACCTCTAACACGATACTTGATGTGGACTCAGTCTACGTTTAAAATATGGTAAATGGTCAAATACATCCACTTCTGTTTTCTGGTTACAGAATACTTTATATAGGCTCCCAATCATCCTAAAGACGTACTGGACACATTTATTAATTTACAGACGTATTATACGTGGCTACCCAGTTACGTTAAAAACGTGATGAAGAGAGATTTTATATTTTCTAATCTTCGAAAGCTTTGTTTATTGGGGAAGTTTAATCAACGTTTCTTAAACAGTTCATCGTATTTAACTGTTTATCTGGTAACCTCTATGATATTATAATCTAATACCAATCATCACAGAATGACGAAGAGCTCCCCACCAAAGCCTTTATTCGGGCTCAGAGTAAAACTGCATGAACCCTCAATTACAATGAATAATGGACTGAACACCTTACCCCTTCACGCCAGTGTAAAGGTCAGTTTTGATTGGAGCGACTGGTGCAATTTTTATAGAAGAAATACCACAGTACAAAAGTTAATATATTAATTCATTTCTTTCTATCTCGTTTGTAGTAATTTGCCTTATCATCGACCGCAAACGTCTGATCAGAATTAGAACACCATAACAGTTTCTAAAGGTTTATTTGCTATGTATCCTCTAATAATGTGTTTTATTTTTACGACTATGACTCAGATGACACTAAAAACAACACAAACAATTAATTAACTACAACCTTTAGACTATAAACTGTAATATATATTCTATTGTTCTGTAAACTGTTCCCCAATCATATTTACGTCCACTGTGGTATTCATTATCCGCTAGGAATCCGAAATCGCTGGCCTTATCTTATCGCTTTCTAAGATCTTGCACACGGAGAGCGCATTCGGCGGTAAGTCAATCATTGGATTTACCAGTTTGTGATCAACTTATCAGCCACCTAACCTAAAATAACCGTAATTGTGATAAAAAAGTAGTGGTTGTAAAGTAACGGAAAAAGCAGTGGTCGTGAATTAACGGAAAAGGTACGTAATTTCTCTTTATATCACATTGGAATTACCAGTTTGTGATAAACTTTAGTAGCCATCTAACGTAACCGTAATTGCGATAAAAAAGTAGTGGTTGTGAAGTAACGGTAAAAGTAGTGGTAGTGAATAAATGGAAAAGGTAGTAGTTGTTTAATGATTAATGATCGATTAAATAACAGGAAAATTCAAAATTTCTTCATATTTACTTTCTACTTCCTAAGACTCTCTAATACTCCTTTGCGGTTCTATTTGGTTATACATCAATGATCTTAGACAGTACTGCATTGGTACAAAGACAAATACAACCTACTAAACTTCATTTAGGAGGGAAATAATAGGCAAGAATACTTTTTATGTTTTTTTTTTTTTTTTTTTTTTTGCAGGTTAGTTTTATGTCTCTTTACGTTATATTATGATATGTTACATCTGAAATAGGTTAATCTACAATCTTACGATTTGTTATAAGACGCACGTTTTATAAGACATGTTCAATGTGTTCTTCCAGTAAAAAACTATTGTTTTGAATCATTCTGTATTTTTAGAATCTTTTGTGATTATTAAATCGGCATTGCTGACATGTTTAACGACAAGATACGCTTTTTTCTGGTAACTGCTATAATTGCATTTAGTTACAAGGGGTTTACTTAAATATATATGCATCCTGTAACAAAGTAAATTTAAATAAACTCTGAACTGGTGGAACCGTTTCATAGATATCGCTACAGTCAAATCATATATTAAAAGTCATGCACATAGCTAACATAGAATAAAAAGGGATCCTAGAAAACATGTTATTATTTTGTATATATAGGGATTAACAAAAGTCTCTACTCAAAATTAGGATATTGTTTTTTTAAATCGAATAGTAAATAAATAATTTACAATGGTTTTTGTGTGCCACTTAATACATTTAACTTAACACACCATTTATTAAGTTCGTTCATTATTCATTTCTAAGAAGCCGATCGTAGGGGTATGGGTGAACATGAGGGGTGAATGAGTGTAGATGAGCGAGTGTAGTCATTGTTACTATCTGAGTTTGACTTAACTCAAAAAGGAATCCGAACCACTAGTGTTGGTATGATTTCCAGCTAAGAGACAAGACTGAAATATATTAAAAAACTGTATTGCTTTAAGTTAAACAAAACCAATTCTTTTATAATAAATACTGATTAACTACTTGTTATTTTATTTTATTGAATAACATTATTTTTCTACTAAATAATTTCTAATGTTTACATTAAATTTACTACTTTATAGTAAAGCCCATTATTTGTGTCTTAGAATGTTTCACTCTGAGACCGTTCTAAACTGTACAGTTTCTTACACAAAAATGATTTTTAATTAGTTTTAATCCGTATTTATAACAACAACTATTACCTGCTTTGGTTTTTTAATCGTAAAAACCATTCGTTTTTTTCTATTCGGATTTAAGCATTTTAAATAGTAAAAAACACATACAGACAGTAAACGGAATGAGATAACTCATTGATTGCATTAAGTTTTTTGCTTCATTTCATCCAAGAAACAATATTCTAAAGTTTTTGTAGAGAGTTTTGTTACACCTAGTATAATACTTGCTGAACTTGAGTTGAGGTATATGTTTCTTGATACATTTAATATGTTTCAAGTCAATCAACCAATATTTATTTCTGTGTAAGTTTTCTAAGTAAACACTATCTTGAACATCTGGCAAGTACAGTTGTTTTCTATTATGGTAAGTAATTAGTTAAATAAATGCTTAACTAATCTTACAAACCTGTATTTATTTCTAAAAATTCATCGTTACTTATTTAGGTAGTTTTTGAGCTTTGGGAGAATTATCTAAGGCTTTGAAAATCAGTTGTTATTATTATTGTTTAAGAAAATTATATGAACATACGCATCGTTTTTGTTTTAAGTGGTGCACAAGACAATCTTGTGGAGTTTGGTTGTCGTAATTTAAAACATGTTGTATAATGTAAATTAAAAACTAATAATTTGCTGCAGTTAACATTTTTTAGTGTCCTGACATACTTTAAAAATTATTATCATGTAAATATTTTAATATCACACAGCCTTTGACACTATTTTAATAATCCGTGTTTGAGATTAAAATTACGTCATGCTGATACTTCAAGTGCCTGCTGAGATCTAATGAATCATTACACGAGGTTGAATATTACTATGCTAATATCATTACGTGAGGAAACTCGTACTGTTACCTAACATACTTATACCAGCATTCGCCAACATAATATGTGACCTTTTAATTGAATATCAATGTAATTTGAATATGTATTTAAAAATCGGCTTCATAGTGTCTTTTTTATTTATTTATTTATTTATTTATTTTTATTATTGTATATATACCGGGTGTTTAAAAAGTTTGGAACACCCTTAATATTTATTTTACTAATCAACGCAGAACAATGAAACTATAGGATTCCGTCTTCACTGTAGTTTCTGACTTTTTGGTCCGTTTAACTGTCCTTTTTCGCTTTGGGGACGTCCTATGGAGGAAATTTGAAAAATCTTAAGTGTAAGCATAGGTCGTTATACCTCATTTTAAAGGTCATTGTTAGAGAAACACATTGCCGCAAACCCGACTGAAAAATGCATATTCGTTTAGAAATAACAGCCTCTAAAAGTTTAGCCTCATTTGCAACTTTGAGAGGCTGCTATTTCAAAACGATTAGTCCTTTTTTCACTCGGAGTTGCGGCAATGTGTTCCTATAACAATGGTCTTTAAAATGAGGTATAAATCGACTAGGGTTAAATTTAGGATGATTTAGACTTTGTCCACAGGACGTCTCCAAAGCGAAAAAGGACAGTTAAGATGGCCAAAAAGTCAGTAACCACAGTGAGGACGTAAACTCAGAGTTTCATTGTTCTGTATTTAATAAATAATAATACATAAATAGTAATAGTAATAGTATTAATAACACTATATAGTAAAATATTAAGGGGATTCCAAACTTTTTTAACACCCGGTATACAATATCTCTAAGGAAGATAAGAGGATGACAAATCTACACTAACATCCATCTACTAAATATATCTACAATATCGATTACAACTAACCCTATCATTATTGAAACAGAAATACTTGTTTATTGTTGATTTATTGAATGCCTTGACTTCAGAGCACTCTTTAAGCAAATGCTAGAACTATGAGGAGTTTGGATATGCTTGCAATCAATGACGTGAAGGTGTAAGTCAGCCGCAACCATAGCCTCTTTTACGTCCTTGCGTTGTTGCCACATTTCAGTTCTTTAAATTCACCTATTTTATAACCTACATGTTTGATATGTTGAATTTGAGTGCGAATAAACCTATTTTACTTTTGTAGATTTTCTTTTTGTTTATTTTGTCTCTTGCATTTTTGCTTATTATTTGTTATATAGATTGTTCTTTTTAAATCATTTACATATCGTTCTATTGTAGTATGGTTTAAACCAATTAAAAATTAAATGGGATTTCTACCTCAAAGTATAGAAATTGGTGTTACTCCGTGCGCCAGAGCTACAATAAAAAATCATTATGTGTGCTAATATTAAGTTAGGATGTTTATTGAATAAAGCATAGTAACACATAAAATTGATACAATACAGATTAGTTTCAAAACCATGACCATGCATGAACAGATATGAGCTAAAGCTTTTGGTATCGTACAAACCCCTAAAGCCGGCGTACATTTGACATGCTAATTTACCCATGTCACTGAGGTGACACAGTCAATAGCCTTTAAGTACTCCAACTCCCATCTGGTTACATAGCCCTAGGGATAGATTTCACTAATTTACTTGGTGTGAAAATTACTGGAGCCAAAATAAATATTAATATCTTGTAAATAGTGTGAATGACTTGTTTTATTTTTACATAGTGCATTGTGGCGACACTGTTTCGTTGGAGATTATTTGTCCAAGAGTTCCAGAATATACCTTTCACTAGAGAGATTCTACGTGATCCATAGAGGACTGCATGTGATCCAGTTACTGGGTGCTTTAATTGCGTATAGACTAACTATATACAAGTTAACAACCTAGATTTTGTATGTAGCTATTTTGGCAGGTGTTAAAATGATACTGAAAGCAGCATACGATACTCATCAGGTTTAACCCTATTGATCAAGTGTTGCATGTTTGAGCCTGTGAGTTTTAAATTGTTTTGGACTCTTAAATGTTCAACTGGCCTGTATAATTGACAATGGAAGGATTGGCGGAGTGCAGGTTTGAGTAATTCAAAAAAGAGAAATTACGTACCTTTTCGGTTAATTCACTATCACTACTTTTTCTGTTACTTTACAACCACTACTTGTTTACCACTATTACGGTTATGTTAGGTTAGGTGGCTAATAAAGTTGATCACAAACTGGTAAGTCTAATGATTGACTTACCGCCGAATGCACTCTCCGTGTGTAAGGTCTTGGAAAGCGATAAGATAAGGCCAGCGATATCAGATTCCTAGCGGACAAGGAATACCACAGTGGATGTAAAAAATGAGTGGAAACAGTGTTTAGAGCAATAGAATATTTATCAAGTGGTAGTGAATTAACTGAAACAAAAAAAGTAGTGGTAGTGAATTAACGAAAAAGATCCCAAATTACAATATGCAGAATAAACTTTTGCATGGAGTAAAATATGTTCAGTATTTGAAGATAGTAAAATGCTTTTACTGAAATGTAAACGAAACTAACAATAAGTGTACACCTTTATTCAGTGTAAGGTGAGCAATTCATAACATATTGCTCGTTATAAAGCTCTAGTAAGGCCTTTCTGTGATTGTATAGTGTAACATCACACGCTTGTTACCGGAACCGATCAGGCGTACCAACTGTTGAGATTTTTCCCAGCTTCGATTGCCACGTGTAGACATTGTTACTACTGTTAATGGAACTACCTAACTTTTAATTAAGTAAAACATTCTACGAAACCGAATGAGTGGCTCGTCTGTACTAGTAAAACCCTCTGTAATAGTGGGATATTATCTACAAAAGAAAAAGTATTTTTAGAATTTTAGACATGATTGTCATAGTTTTTATAGTTTCTTGAAATTATTACATTGATGATTTTTTTTAATACAAGCATTTAGTTACAATACTAGTTATTAATATGTAGTTATTACATTTTGTATGTTAGGATCGAATGTATAGATATTCCTCACATTTTATAATTTTAGATATATTTTATCTATTATAAAAATGCGAAGGAACTGAATAGATTGCTACATAACTATATACAATATAATGATGGTGAAGATGTAACAGCTATTGTAACTACACTACTACTACACTACACTACACCTCTGTTTCTGAATAGTCTAATTACAGTTATTAGCATAACATTCTAAAACGATTTCATTTCAAACAAGTACAACAATGGTACAGTTACTATAATTTTAACTATATGATGTATATAAAATTTGTAGTATTCTTTCTATCTTTCTTAATAATAAACCGTCACTCGCCAGTTCAAATAGGCCTGTAGGCCTGTGCGTGAACTTCATGTAACGAATGAAGTACCGACTGTTAACTTAGATGGGTATTTGAACTGTGAAGCTCTTTGCAGTCTAAGAAGCTTAGCCACTGATTGAAAACGTCGGCAAAAGATGAAAATATCATAATCACTCAGTATTTAGACTTATTTTGATAAAATATTAAGTAGAATTTAATGTAACAAATGAAATAACAAATAAATATGATTTTTAAAGCTGTTTTAATGTAGTGTATTTTTTGTCTCTTAGAGACAAATTACAGCTCCAATCTATTTTTTTCAAGTCTGTCAGTGTATGTATGTGGTCGGAGGGTACCTTAATCTTACATCCGCCTTCCGTGCTTAGTGTAAGTATAAGAAGCCCTCTCTGATCGATCCTTAACCTTAGGGCCATTACTTAAATACGACTTCTGTACCACAACCAGTGACCGAGCAGGCGGGCTGCGTGCAAGAACGAGATTGCTCAGCGGTTACCTATCCAAGGAACAGCCACGCTTGACGCCGTTATTATGTGATTATGGATTGGGACAGCTCAACTCCTCTTGTGAATAATATTTAATATACAATATTAACCTTTTATTCTTTCAATAATACGCTTAATGTTTTGTATTTATTTATAGCTGAAGTGATAGTATATTTAAATACTTTGAATAATTACAATAATACTTTAAAATTTACTGCGAATTTGGATAGTTTGTAATTTGGTAAATTATGATTAAACACATAACGTAAACTGCCAAGTTGATTGTTGTAAGAACAATCCACCTTTGAAGTAATTGCCGATTAAGTACAAATAAACCAATGAGGTGCCGAAGTGTAAAACTTACTCACAGCTGATTAGTCAAAGTCTTTGCCTAACTTTACAGGCCACCGCTCTTTATCTAACCGTATGGTTGTCCAAAACCTCTGGAGCAAATAAGAAGTTTTTTTTTTTTCAAACACTAATAACTTAAATTTTTCATTATTTAAATATTTTAACATTATAAGGCAAAACTATCACAATCCATAGCTCTGTTTGTAATAATTTGAGTCTTGTTAATTTTACAATATGTACAATATGTGTCTCGTATTATTGTAGATGGTTTTCTTCATTTGTGATGACTCGAACAATCTGGCCATGGACTCCTGGTTCAAGTCACTAAATTATTGACGCCTTCAGCATAAATTGTATGTAAAATTATATTGAATTATAGCTCAAGCTACAAATAAGTTAATAAAATAAGTTATAAATGAAAGCTATAGTTTAGCTAATGGAAACTGTTATAAATGAAGGATGTTTGTGTTATAAAATATATAATTATTAGGAGTTATATGACACAATACTTAATTAATTAACCATTTTAAATTCGAAAAAACTGTGAATTTAGTTAAACACACTTTTATATAATATGCAGGCTATCTCAAAAGATTTTTTATGTACTCCTAAGTTCAAAAATATTTTTTCGGCGTATGTTAAAAGGTTGAACTTTTAAAATATTATAACTGTAATAATTTTCCCATTGCAAGTAATTTTATAATTCTGTATTACTACTTGAAAAGTGTTACAATTAATTTAAATGCGTTTAATAGTACAGAAAAAACACAACATTATATTTTTAGACACGACACAATTTCACTCTATAATTTTAGGCCTGATATCTAATGGTGGACACTAAAAAACTAGCTCTTCGCTCTTGTGTATTATCATGAAACATTAGCTCTTCGCTCTTGTGTGTTATCATGAAACATTAGCTCTTCGCTCTTGTGTGCTATCACGAAACACTAGCTCTTCACTCTTGTGTATTATCATGAAACACTGCTCTTCGCTCTTTTGTGTTATCATGAAACATTAGCACTTCGCTCTTGTGTTATCATGAAACATTAGCTCTTCGCTCTTGTGTGTTATCATGAAACTCTAGCTCTTCGCTCTTGTGTGCTATCACGAAAGACTAGCTCTCTTCGCTCTAGTTTGCTATCATGAAACACTAGCTCTCTTAGTACAAGTCGTTCTAAGGTTAGTCGTTAAAATAAAACCACCTCCCAATTTTAAACTGCATTATATAAATTAATAACAAGTCGTTCACAGTAAAATTGTTCTAAATAGTTCAGCAGAGATAGTCTTTTATTAAACCGTTAGCACAGCTAAAAAAAATATTGAGTCATACAAAATCTTAATAACATTGGTCTGTATCTAAACAAATTGTGCAGGGAGTTCCATATATTGTTGGTAGGATCGTGATAACCAAGAGTCATGTGCTTATGTGACATATGAATATTTGAGTTTATAAATGGTGTTTGTACATGTAAATATTATATAGCTTTTATTGTGTTGATAATTTAGAGTTGATACCAATTAAACCCATTCATAAATACTATTTTGATTGGTAAATTATTTATAATTTAAGACTACGTTCGTATTATAAAGTAATCAATTCTACTAATTAGTTAATTCAATATTAATTGTTTGTCTCCAAACAAAATTCTCTCTTGCCATTTGTTTAAATAAGAACAGCTTTTGTCTTCAGGATCACAATGTGGTAACAAAGGCAAATTGTACTGTTTTCTTAATTAATTAACTATCTAATACCCCTTATTGAAGTCTTCATTTGTTTGAATAACGATGTTATTCTAAACGTACGTTTGCGATGTCTTCTTAATTAATTAACTAGCTAATACCCCTTATTGAAGTCTTCATTTGTTTGAATAACTATGTTATTCTAAAGGTACGTTTGCGATGTCTTCTTAATTAATTAACTAGCTAATACCCCTCATTGAAGTCTTCATTTGTTTGAATAACTATGTTATTCTAAACGTACGTTTGCGATGTCTTCTTAATTAATTAACTAGCTAATACCCCTTATTGAAGTCTTCATTTGTTTGAATAACTATGTTATTCTAAACGTACGTTTGTAATGTCTTCTTAATTAATATACCAGTAAGTGTTATTCAATATTAAATATTGAATAGCTAGTTATACTTTAGCAATGTATGTTCAACATAGTCTTTAGTTAAATGTGAAAAGTGACTGATCACAATGTGATGAATGATTTTCTAAACAATCACAATATTGTAACAACGGAATATTTGCATCGTTGCCTTAATTAGGTAAAATTGATTTTATGGGCTATTTATTTACAAATAAACCAACATATTTTTAATATACTACTACAAATAATATTAGAGTATGAATAAATTCAGATTTTATCAATATAATTATCAATATAATTATCAACAATATTTCCAAAGAATCAAAAACTAATGAATATTAGTCAAGATCGTCAAAACGTTATATAAGTGAGACATTATATTAAATTATTGAAGTATTCTTCGTTTCAGT
Organism: Stictocephala bisonia; assembly: GCA_035578905.1. Classification (NCBI taxonomy): domain Eukaryota; kingdom Metazoa; phylum Arthropoda; class Insecta; order Hemiptera; family Membracidae; genus Stictocephala; species Stictocephala bisonia. Next base: position 148,692 of record JAQJVL010000338.1, on the reverse strand, counting down.
TATTTTATTTATTTATCAATATTATATTAATAATAAAGCACAATGTTAAATTACATGTTTATGCTACACTATCTAACACAATAAACTGGTAAATTTAGAATTATTAATATTTTTTGAATAAGTATTTATTAGCATATTTTGTGTCAGCCACTTAACACAACAAAAACAAACTAAATCATTAAAATCATATGGTTTTCACAAGCATTATAATTTGACAAACAATATTATATCTACTTGGTCACTGAACAAAAATAAAATATAATTCATTCGAGCAAGAACTGTTATAGGGATTTGTTTTGAATTACGTAAAAAAAATCAATACATCGTAAGAAATGTTTGTTTTCTTTTTATGAAAAATCACATTTTCAGCGTATATAAAAATAGTAATTAACACCCCAAGATATTTATTTCAAGATATTCTTCCCTAAAATATAACAAACGGAGGACTTACTTCATACCTAAAAACAACAATGTAACTTTACTCTTATACATATTTAAAATTCACCCATGAGAATACCAGTTTACTTATTAATATGTATCCTGCAAGCTTTACATTTATGCAATACAGTAATTAAATAAAATTCATTCAAATAATTTAAAATTAATTTAATATTAAAATTCATGACATATTGACTACCATAAAAATCATACGATAGTTATTCCATGTACGATCATAACATGTACTTTTCAGGGCGGGCTAACTTTTTCTTGGGAAGAAAAAAAAAGTCTGCAAAAGCAGTCCACTTTTACTTATTTTATTTGAGATTAACACCTTAAATTTGGAAACATGTAATATTATTTGTCACGTCCTTTAGATAATTGTTTGTTAAGCTTGTTTGTTCTGAGTGTATCAATATGAGGGTGTAGTCCATGATGTAGTTACGTTTTATGTTATATCTCCTTTGTGTATTTATTTTCACTTTTCACAACAATTTGGCGTAGATATGAATATATGAATCCAGAATCATATGAATGCTTTTGTATTTTCGAAAATACGAATTCTGATTGCAAATAATAACAGAGTTAGTTGTTTCAATATTTGTAAACAACTAAATAAAAAATCAAGAGTAGGCTTTAGTTAATATTTAGTCAAAGTTTTCATTTAGATAACTATATATGTGATTTATATCCAATTTCAGTGATGCCACATTAACCCCATATTCAGTGATCTGTGATAAACAAGGATTCAGTGAACAATTCGTACATTTATTTGGATAAACATACATTCACCAGCGAAATTGCGTTTTCAATCAACTGTGCAAACAAACAGCACACATCAAAGACTCTTTGGTTTAAACTGCAACCATAAATGGAAAAATGTTTAAATATTAGTTTGCTGTAAATTATCACATACTGATATTTTTAATAATAATATTTTATTTCTTGTATTGTTTCTAGGGGTTTTCACTTATAATTATTATATAAATGTCTTATTTTCTTAAAAACCTTTTGAATATTCAAAACGTAATACTAATAAATATCATTCTGCAACAGAATTTTATTATTGTTCAAAATAATACAATACATTAAAAGTAATCGATTATCTCTATAATAGTATTCAAACTATTTTTAACACACAATTTGAACTATAGTCATTTATATATATATATATATATATATATATATATATATATATATATATATATATATATATATATATATATATACAACAAAAAACTTGATTGAAATGTGTATTGAATTCATAATTTCAATAAAATGTTAATTTAGTATCCTAATTTCATATTTCCAACCCATTCTTTAGTTATATTTTACGACACATCTTCTAGGTATGTATATTATTATTTGAAAATCTATAGATTTATCTGTATATTCTATTGATTCGCTATTTAAACTCCATCAAAATTGTTAAAAAGTGATTCAAAATTAAGTCATAAAAAACAACACCACAACAAAAAACAATTTGATATGGTTACAAATTATTTGCAAAAGTAAAACATAAAAATAAAGTTCATCAATGAGAGCACAATTCCTATGAAAACAAAATTTTGGAAATGCCAAACCAAACGAAAACATAATCCCATGAAAACAAAACGGCTGTGAACAAGGGAGAGATTAAATAATTGTTATTAAATGTTTAATAAATAATAAGCACTGTACATAAAACAAAATAAATTACAAGTTTAAATATATAAAGTTACATTCCGAATTTAAGGCTTGAAAACTTAATTATAGTTTATAATAAACCTAATAATCAGTTTTATTTAGTATTTTGCATTAATTAAGTTATATTTTTTTACATATAAAATCACTTGTAATAGTGATTGAAAAACAAGCTTAAACAATTCCAAATCCATTAAAAATTAAAACAACACTGATATAAAAGGACTACTTCAATTTTATTTCGCATTCTTGTTCAATTGATGCTAGATGCTCAATTTCTCAAAATGTTTCTCATTTCGATCCCAATTAATTGCTGCTGACGACACAGGATTAATGTCGTCTATTAGCATTTTGAAAGGTTGCAGCTTCTAGTGGCTGGCTGTTCATTTATAATGAAGCTGTTAATGACACTTTATTAGGAGTAGTCATCCTAGATATCTAACAAAGGCTAAATCCACCCTCCTACACTCATTCGAAATCCATATTCACCCATATCTTGAATATTGGTGTCTCAGGAATATAAACAAAACAAAAATAAAAATAAATAATTTTTAGGATTATTAGGAGGGTTTTATACTCATATTTCTTAAACGTCCTCAATTCTTGATAAAAATTTGTTAGCCTGTATAGAACTATCTAAAGTAATATAGCTAATTAAATCTGACATTTTATTATTTGAATGGTAAGAATGTTTTGTTTTGGAAAAGATATCACGTAATTTAAAGGACTATTAAATGTACCGAGTGAACAATTCCAGTACTAATATTCTAAAAAAATCCATCTCTTAACAAAAAATGTTTTAAAAATATGAAAAACTTTAGTAATATTTAGAATATGTGGCACTTTAAAATGTGCAGTTATTTAACACATAACAAACTAAAAAAAGCTTACACAGTTTATGATTTTATCTGTTATCATGCTAATAATTTACATGGTAAGCAATAATTTACTGTGCAATATATAAGAGTGATAATATATTTTAATATATATGATCCAAAAGCAGTAAACTCACTCGTCATGAAATTTCTGGAACCATTGAAAGGTTGTTGATGAAATTTGGAGGGAAGTTAGCTTTACATCATAGAGACTCACCAAGAAATTATATCTTGAAATACCATCCAGGTAAAGGGATGAAACAGCCCCTAAACGTATCCTTTATTTCGTAACAGTAAGATTGACATTCATTTAATAATTTATTTTAAACCGTTGATACAAAAAAATAAAATTCCAGAAAAACTTTTCTAATTTTATTTTCATCGTGAAATTTTATAAGTAATTTCTCTTAACTCCGACATGGTGGTACTACTTTGAATCATCCTAAAATAGACTTATAGAGCTTTCCAGACTATAACACTTTATTATCTAGGAAAACAGCAGACGTCTGAGCGTTTATATTGAGATGTAGATTTAGAGAGTACCAATCGAGAGAGTTTTTAGTGAGTAACAATAGAGAGTACCAATTTAGAGAGTTTGTATTGAGGGAATCGTAAGCAAGCGTAGAGAGCCACCCTATAGGGAAGGGAGGATGTCGGCTAGTGTTTATATAAATATGAAGTATCACAAAATGTATAGAACCACTGAACGGATGTACATTAAATGATGTTGTACAAAGTTAGCTCTAGCATCGTAGATGCCCAAAAAGAAACATCTTCTTGACATTCTATTCGTAAGGGATTAAAACAACCCCTCAAAGTATCCCTTTTCCAATAAGAATAACATTGCCATTAGTTAAATAGACTAATTTAGTTAAAATAGGAGATCCGAAAATACATAAACATGACAATAATCTTTTTGATTTTATAATTGATAGTATACACATACAATAAATATATCATCTAATTGGAATACTTGCTTAATTAGTTAGTGAGATCTGCTACCACAGATGGGTAAACTGCACTACATTTAAATAGGACTATACTACCACTTCATTAATAACCACAAAAAAGCAGATAGTTTGATAACAAAATTTAACATTTGACGATAAATTTAAGTGTGTATACAAAACCAATGGTTTATGTACAAAAAAACAATGAAAATATATTTGTAATCTCACAGGCAGTCAACTCTGTAATATTAGGCGTATATAAACAAGAAATGTATGTACACTTATTAGCTATATTCACGTATGGATTGATAGACGTATGACTTAGGTACGATATTAAAATTGGTAAAATTAGGAAATAACACGAGAATATGATAAATTAGAATTGTCAGTAGAGGGACAGAAGTAAGAAATATATGAGAACATACACTTGATATCACTTTGAAAGACATTTGAGACGGGCACTTGTGATAGAGAATCAGTTCACCCGAAGAGGTCGATAATACCTGAAATCTCACTTTTCTCTTTCATGAAGTAAAATAACTTACGTAGTTTTTGTGTGTATAAAGTGTATAAGAAGCTGCGTGAGGGAGAAATGGTTAGGATTCGAAACTACTTAACGATAAGATTGTGTATCACAGCGTGGCCACCGACATAATGGATTCCCAAGAGTGTGAGGGTGAATAAGATTGTGCCCATATATTATATTGCACTTAATCTGGGTGAAATGAACCTCGTTCTCTCTTGTAGGAGCAGCACTTCACTAAAGATATACCTTTAAATCCACCTTTTCTAGTTTAAATAAAATTATCAGTTTTGTATTATCAGCGAAACAATTAATATCTGACGTTGGTCGTAATTTTTCAATCAAAATTAAACTAAAAATCATAACATAATTATTTTCTGGTATTATTGTCATAAGTTTATATTCTTTTAATTATATATTAATAGCCTACTTTTTAATCAAAATAATATTCTATTTATGTTATGTCTCACCTAATGTTTTGATCCCTTCATTTTTAACCTTTCAGTACCAATGTCCTGCTAAAGCCGGACGTTTAAAAAAGTCCCAGAGGTGTAAACGTCCGGTTAAGCAGGAAGTTTACAAATAAATTTGTAATTAATTGGTAAATGCATGTTTTTCCACATATTTTATATGAATCTGCTCATGACAAACTGTTCTTTCATAAACATTTTAGTTTACATCGTAAAAACAGAAATATACCATTATTATGATGGCAGTATATGTACAGAATATATACCAAAATTGTCGAAGTGTAATTTTATAAAAATCTAACTGACTACATGAATTTTTACATACAAATAGACAGTTAAATTGTGCATTGAAAAGTATACAAAAATAAAGATTTTTACCTATTTTTTTAATATTGGAAGAAAGCCAAGAATGTAAAAAGTTTTTAAATATGTTTTGATAAGTTTTTCTTTTTTTTTCTTTTTACCTATAATGTTATGTTGTTGGTTATTAGCTTTAAATTGATATATAAATGTTTATTCTATCTCATTAACAAAAGGAGTTAAAGCCTTTCCCCCAAACCCTTGCAAATTGAGTAAAAATGCTACGGCACTTTTGGATACACCTTATACAAAAATCAACGCCAATTTTTTGGAAACATCCATCAAAAAATTGATGGCACTGAAAGGGTATATTAATTTAGCCAAACAAAAAAAATCATGATTATGACTATTAAGAGTAATTCCCCTTATATAAATTACCTCTCGATACAAAAAAATTTTCGGCACTGGTGGCGCAGTGCTGTAACCCAGCTACTTGGGGACAAAGTGTTTGGGAGGTTGTAGGCGATAGGATGGATGCTCGGTCCTCTTAATACCGACATGGTGTCCGCTCAATGGTTGCTATCGGCGTGGACACTACTAGAGAAGTCTGGGGTGTCCATGTTGGGTGGTAATCATTGTGCGGATGTTGTGTGGGGGAGATAACTGAGGATCAAGCTTGTCAATCAGCTGAAAATCAATCCAGCACTATGTGGTTCGGATTCCACGTAAAGCTGTAGGTCCCTTAGTTGCCCTGGCTGTTGGGCTATTAATAAATTGCCCTTTCTGGTTACTAACAGTTGAACTCAGTTAGTAACCAGACTACACTCATCCACACTCATCCTACACTCATATAATCATTCATATTCGCCTTAAAATACCAACAACGTTGTCTCGGCGTCTCATATGTAAGAATGTAAGAATATACAACTTCAATTTCAATCATAAGATTACTTTTAGGGTAGAGTAATCAATTGGCTCTTGAGGAACATAAAACCAATGGACTAAGAACAAGAAGTGTACCAGCAACCCTCTATTAGTGGGGCTCACAGTAAAACTGCGTGAACCTTCAATTACAATGAATAATGGAAGAAACCCCTCACGCCACCTCTACAGTCACGCTGAGTTTAAACTGCACGACACATGTAGGTTGAAAGGGGAAAACTTGAAACACTTTTTTAATCTGTAGAGTACCACCCAACCATATCGTATAAAACTAGTTAATCAAAACATCAAGAAACTAGTACACATGTAATCAATGTCTTCAACCCTACATTTTTTAAATTTCAGTTTTGATAATGCTATAAGTTGGGAAAAAATGAACGTTAAAAAACTAAAGGTATCTTTTCACCATTGGATAGGACTTAAAGGACTAAACTAAATATACCGTTAGTAGACTTTAGAAAAATATACGGTTTTGAGTTATTTCAACTAAACAGCTGTTAACTAGATATCTCAGGTGACATTTTTACGGTGGAGGCACCGATTTTCAGTGAGTTAATTATTTTCCAATTTTATAATGAAAATTAGTTAATTACTTTCCCTTAAGACAAGACAAATTTAAAACATTTGTTTAGCCACTACATTAGAACTTGTGGTCTTTTGAAGAGGTGAATTGAGCTTATTTTAAATCAACTAAAAGATAAAACAGTTCATGTTGCAAATGTAATCTTTTTATAACTAAGTTTTTTTATTTATAACTGAAGGGATTAAGATGTTTTTCACTTTGAACAAATTTAAACATTTTAAATTTTAGAGGTAAAAAATAACTATATTTAACCTTTTAAAAATAAATATTTTTTATTTATTTTTTTTTAATTAAAAACATCTTTAGCCCTTCAGTTATTTGTAAAACCCCTAGTTATAAAAATTTAATTTATACTTTGAATAGTTCTGTCTTCCAGTTGATTTAAAATCAGCTAAACTCACCATTCATAGGGCCACAAGTTCTAATGTGGAGGAGGTTAAAATTTTTGTTGTTGTTGTATTTTCCCTGTCTAAATGGAAGGTAAATTAACTGATTTCGACTATAAAATTGGTCAATAATTAATTCACCGAAACAGATTGCACCATCTTAAGCATCTATGGTTTAAATTCCCATAAAAAAGAGTTAATAGACTTTATTTTGCAACATTTTTGTAATTTTAATACTGTGAACTACATAGACATATTAATATGAATTATTATTTCTTGAAAACTTTAACTATTACTAAGCTATAATCAATAATACTACTAATAATAATCATTAATTAATTACTATTACTAGGGGGTATCCCTGTACGCTTTGCATGCCAACCGCTACTCTCACTGCGTTCGATACGCCTAGGCATTCGGCTTTGACATGTGACTTTTGACTACAAATAATAGTATATTATCTGTGTAATATAAAATTAGAATATTACATTTATTTGAAGTATTTCACTCAAACTACTTGCGTTGCTACATATTTATTAGTATAAATACCCAATGATATTATTCAGAATATTTTAAACGTGTTTATTTCATTTGTTTTTGTTTAACAGCTGAACATTGCGTTCTTAATGCATCAGTATGATAATGTTAAATATAAAAATAAACGTGTTTATGTATTGAACAGTTGTTACTAATTTACTAAATTCAACCCAATGTTATTCTTATGGGGAAATTTGTATGGGCTGTTTTTACCTTTTAGGAATGGAAATTCAATAAATCCTTTCTTAATGAGCCTCTCCGATACTAAAGCTAACTTCCTTTAAAATTTCGTGTAAATCCGTTCTTTTATTTTTGAGATTTCATGATGAGTGAGTGAGTGAGTCAATGGTCAAAGTCAGTGGCATTTGGCTTTTATACGAGTAGAGTTTTGTATTGATAAATTAAAACGAAGTTTTTTAGTTGGAACTCATGTCATCTGTAAACATTCATTATTAATTAGATTTCTATTTTATATGTAAAAATATTGTATCAAAATTGTATCAAAAAGAGCAAATGCTTTATTTATTTATGAATTGTATTTGTCGTCCAATTACTGTAATAAACTAACCCTAATTTAAACTGTATCATGATATACAGTTTATTATGATAGATAGTGAAAGATTATCAAAATAAATAAGTAAAAAACATCATTTATTAAGTGTCAGTGAAAATGTAATAACCCCGGTTAGTATATACCGTGGCAGGTGCGTTCTGGGTTTGTCGCCAAGGAAAGAAGAGGGAATCGAATCAGTGTTGGTACGTCATCAGACTCCGTGCTATCCACAGCTCCTGCCCCTACCTTTACTAAATCGAAGTCATTCCCCTTAACAAAATAAATAGTATATTAAAAAAGTTAAAGGATAATTTACTTCCGATAAATTTGTTCACTTTTATAAATAGCCACCACTTTTACATAAACTGATAGGGCGATATAAATACTATCATCCCAGAAAGCACCAATATTTAGGTTTCAAGAGATGGGAGGAGATCTTGTAAAACCAAATCTTTAACCAATTAGTTGAATAGGAGTAAATAGAATATATAAGATTTTATGTCACATAGGACTAAGTTATCAGGAATGCAGTTAATAAAATTTATTCTTAACGACAAAATGTTTATAAAGGTCGGGGTCTTTGGCAGATATAACCATCACAATGATTACGTAGAAATCTTACGATTTTAATTCTTCTTGAATAGATCGATATTTTTAAGTTCCTTCAACATTTTACACACTCTACATCATCACATATCTACATTAATTCTTACTTACGTTTAATCACCAAGATGAAATGCATTACAATTATTCCACAAGGTATAATTTAATTGAATTAACTGTCAAGATTACAGTCATTTTGATCAATCATCAATTCATAATCATTTATGGTTGCTAATCAAGACATCATTCATATTTAGTATTTGCTAAAACATTTTATTACTTATTAAGATATCGTTCACTTTAATTACTCATCAATGCAGGATTAATTGTGGTTTCTTATCAAGATATACTGCATTGTTCATTGCAATTAATTCATTACACTCGACAAAACATCAATCATTATAAGTGGCTTTCTTGCAAATCTTTAGAGTCATTTTGTACTTTTCAAACACGATTTATTTTCCTGCTGTAAATAGCTAAAAACATACTTTTCTGAGTTAAAAAATCCAATATTTAAATGAGTAATAATCGCTGATTGCTATGTTGATTAGTTGTATATATTTGTATTTATATAAACATATATACACAAAATAACAAAAAGACTCCCTAAAAAATTGCAATTTTTTCTTTTTCAGGAAAAGTCAATATTGCTAATTCTAGTTAAATAATTGAGCAATCTAAAATTAGGTTAATATTTGCATAAATGTTCTTATAACCAATAAACAAAATGCTTAAAGGTAGTAAACGTTTATACTATAGTAGACATTCGTGTTCAAAAATAATTACGTACTGCATAATGAAATAACAATGTTTATCCGTGTATGGAAAGTTGACTCTACAATCAATTGCTTGTTTGTTTTCAACACAAGCTGATGTTACTCAATATGAGATAATGCATTGTGATAACTTTCCAATATATAATTCATTGTGATTACTCACTAAAGTGAAATTCGTTTATATTACTCATAAAAACACCATTCGTCATGATTACTTACGTTACGAATTTTAATTGCCATCTGGTGGATATACATAATAAATTATTTTCTACAGTAAGTCGTACACTGACTGACAGCATACAATTGTTAACTGGACAACACAACAATAATTATTGTGTATTAATGAGTTGAATCTAAAGAATTTTGATAAATAATCTCTCCCCCAAATGACCATATACAATTATTTTTAGATATTTCAGGAAACAATTATTTGTATTTTTGAATAATGTAACGCCTCACGCTGCGTAGATGTGTGATTTATTATTGTGACCAAACAACTCAATGCGTAGAGTGGAAAACTGAAGTAAGCATGAATTTACAACAATAAGAAAGTTCATAACGAAATAACACTATTTAATGTGAGTCTCACAAGCTAACTCTTCAACTATTTGTTAGTTTTCATCACACGCTAGTGATACAGTTACTGTTCATGACATAATGTCACATCACATGCTTGTTACCCGAGCCAGTCAGGCGTACTGTACCGGGTCGTTTAACCGGTACATTTCGTTACTTTTGTCATGGTCTGCCGGGCTGCCTGAGACCGCTCGTGCCTGGCGATTCGCTTTACTTTGGTGGCCGTTGGCTCGGACTCGTTCGTTCCTTGTTCCAGCTCTGGTCTGTCAGGTTGGCCGTCATTTGGATTGTTCTACGCCCGAGAGGATCACCATGTCCGGCTAGAGACTCCAAAACGTAAGTGTTCATTTGTAATTTCTGATATCTAATCACCCTTTTGGTGAAAATACTTTTGTTCAATGATAATTTTAATCGGGCTTACTTGTGTTTTCGGGGTTTTGTTCAATTTATGTTCTTTGTCGAGATATTTTTTAACCTAGGTTTGAGCCACGTGCTCAATGTTACCTTTTTACCAATAATTGCTTTTTATATCTGGTTTTATATTTAATGGTAGTTCTGTATAATGTTTTGTTGAGCCTTTTTTCAGTTGGAGTTACCGATTTACCATATTTTTGTTCATTGACAATAACCTAGCCTATCTGGGTAGTTTGATTTTCATGTTATAACCTATTGCTCCTGTATCAATAGCCTAGTTTTCAGTTTGTCATTTTTAGTTCCATATACGTAATTAATTCTTTGGTAATTTGTTAAGTTGTAATTTGTTTTAAATCTGATTTTCCAACTTAATTATTCATAGCCTAAAAATGGATCTTTTATTTTCTAGTGTGCTCCAATCATGTACAATTTTGTCTGTTCTGGTTTTGTTTTGCCATTTCATGTTATTAGTTGTTATGTGTAGTATTTTTGGTTTTGGGCTGTACTGTTGTTAATGTGCTGTGGTTTGGCCTTGCAGTCCAGGGTCCTTGAGCAGGACGTTTCCACCCTCAGCCTGCCGTCCAGGGATGGTCGACCATCTTCACTGCTAGCCTGGCCTGAGGACCATGTTGGAGCCCAGAGTCACCCGCTACCCTCTCTACATCTTTGGGGTAGAAGTCTTCTGTCCTCAGGTCAGTGCGTTCCATTTTGTTCCCGGCGGCTGAGCTGGGGGTTTCGATGTGGATATAATTATTTATAAAAAGAAAAACAAAAAAAAAAAAAAAAAGGAGGTGAAATATAAAAGAAGAAAAAAAATGTTTGTGGAACTATTTAATGTGGCTTAGGCCTAAAACGTCACAGTGAATTATGCAACACAGCCATGGGGACTTATATGTTTTTTATTAAAAGAAAAAAAAACTTTTAAAATACACCAAGAACTTTTGATGTTAATATTTATTGTTATTTAGTTTAATTAGTTTATTTGGTTGTTATATTTTTTTAGATTTTATATTTGTTAGGTCCCTATGGTTAAGTATGTTATTTATTTATATGTTTAGGCCTAGTGATGGTTATTTATATTTTTTTTCGTTAAGTGTATTAGGGGTGTTTTGGAAGGGACTTTTTACTAGAACGGTACCGTGTTATATTTTTTTTGAATTGTGTAATTTTTAAGCTTTCGCCAAAAGGGGATTATTGTTCTTTTACTTAACTTCCTATTCGGAGCTGCCCAGGGATTCCGGCTTACTCCCTGGCCTTGGTGGAATCATGGGATGTGGGCTAAATTGCCGGGGTTATTTGGGGTTATCAAAATTGTTTCTAAATTTGTCACTTTTAAATTGTTAATTAATTTCTCACGTTTTGAGTGTCCCAAGCTAGGCTGCAGATAGGCCATTTAAGTTGTTAATTTTGGTATTTGTAGCGTTAAGTGTTTTTGTAGCTTTTGTCATTATCTTGTTAATTTTAGTGGTTCTTGTTATTTGATTTAAGTGCGAATTTATGTTGTGGCCTTCTGCCTGCCAGTTTTGCTTTTGGTTGACTTGGTAATATATTAGTTTTGCTCAGCTGCCGAGTGTTATTTTGACCCTCCAACTGCCACCCGTGATCCCATCGCTTGACTTGTTTTGAGCCATCCCCCAGTTGGCACGCTTTCCAGCTTTGGTGGGGGGATGGGTCTCAATTGGTAGCAGAGCGTGGTTGCCTAAAAAAAAAAAAAAAAAATTCTCTCTTGGTTGTTTGACGGTGGGTGTTTGCCAGTTAGTAGGTCAGTGTTGGCCGACCTACCGTTTTGATAATTTGTTAAAGAACAAAAAAAAAAAAAAGAAACAAATAAATAATTATTTAAAAACAAAAACAATTAGAAAACCAAATAAATAATTTAACTAATAATAAAAAAAAAACTAGGCAATCCGCTTGGTTACTTTGTTGAATGGGTTTCATGGGTGGATTGGAGTAGTCGGCAGTGGCTCGGTAGGCTGAGGGTTTTAATCTGCAGAATGTTGCCCTCCTAGTGAAGGAGGAATTGATTTTTGAGTTGAAGGCGCGTGGGGTGACTCCGGAGGGTGATGTTTTGAATCTCCGGAGGTTGCTGCGGGAGCAGTTGTCCGCGGGTACGGCGGTGGAGTGGTCTGATCTACTGGAGGTTGGTGATGAGTTGTTGTTTTGTAAATGGAAGGTGGAAGATTGGGAAGGGGTCTTAGAAGATTTGCAGTTGGAACCTCCAGTAGGTCGTGACCGGGCCTGCCGTCTTGCACGTTTGGGGCATCTGCTTGCTCACTTACGGATGGTCAACCGGGCACCGGGGTTGGAACCGTCGGATAGGGCGTGGATCTTGGAGAGTGTGTCTAGGCTTGAAGAGATTTTTCAGGCACTCTCCGGTTCCACGACTCCTACGGGTTTGGGCCAGCGGCCTAATTTCTCGCTGTGGCCTAACGTGTCGAGGCCGCAGGCTGACACAATGGCTCTCACTGTGCCTGAGGTTCCTTCTGAGCCTGCAGGGGTTTCTGTTGAGGTCACTTGTGGTTCGGCTCCAGCTGCCGTTCCTTCTGCTTCGGCTCCTTTGAGTTCACCTTCGCTTCTGCAGCTGAGCTACCACAATCTACCTAACCCTCTCACGCCCATGATTCAGAATCTCCCTGTGATCGATGGGATGGATCCTGAGGAACTTCTGAAGTTTCTAGTGGCCTTTCTCAGGCTTAGTGAGATGCCCGGCATGCAGGCTGGGGACTTGCTTCGCCTGATTTTCCCGTATTGCAGAGGTCCTGTTGGGGAGTGGCTGAGTTCTGTCTTGGCCTGTGATGCCTCGGTGGACTCGTTCCATCGAGAGTTACTTTCGTCGTTTCTTCCCATTCGACTCAGGGAGAGGATGGTCATGGACAGATTTTATCGGTCGCAGGGTAGGGGCGAGTCTCTGGCAGCCTATGTTTCGTCTATAAAGGAAGCTCGTCAAGCGTTGCGTCTCACACTTTCTGAAGCTGAAACCGTTCGTGTCATCTTGGATGGAATTTCTCCTGAAGAACGGTGTAGGCTAGTTTTTGCTGGTGTGCCTTCGTCTTTTCGGGAGCTGCATCAGCTGTGCATTGTTTCGCGCAGCGTGCAGTTCTCAGACCAGCAAGGGAGGGATTATGAGAGTCATCGTGCTCTCCCCACCCGTCGACCGGCTATGTCTGTAGGTGTGAGTCAGCCAGTGGAGGGTCGTGGTTCTCGGCCTCCTGTTGTGTGCTTTGCTTGTGGCCAACCTGGTCACATTCGTCGTGACTGTCCACGTGCTCAAGGTCGTGGGGCGGGAAACGCTCAGCGTGGGGGGTTGCCTCCACAGTAGCTCCCCGCGTTGTTGCGAGTGACCGTGGCCATTTGCCTCTGACACGTGCCTATAGCAGGAGTGTCGGGGATTTTTCGGGCCTTGCTGGCATGGCTTCCCTGGGACTTAGGGCGGTCACCTCGGTGTGTCCTGGCGTTTTTGTTTCTTTTGGTGGTACGGTGTGTAGAGCCCTTCTTGATTCTGGTTCGGCCTGCAGTATCATCAGCCTTTCTCTTTTTGAGTCCCTTGACGCCTTAGGACTTGTCAGGCACACCAAGCCTTCTTCTGTTACTTGCTGGACGGCATCCCAAACTCCTTTACCTATTCTTCTGAAGGTGTCATTACATTTTAAGATCGAAGGATTTTCCTGGAGGTGGGGTTTTCTTGTTGCCAAGGACCTGGCGGTTTCTTGTATCATAGGGGCAGACTTTATCTCTAAAAGTGGTATGGTGCTTGACCTCCAGAAGCGCCAGATGTTTTTCAAGTTCAATCGGCGAGTTTTGGTGCCTTTAGTAGGTGATTCTGACTGCCCTCCTGCAGTCAGAGAGGTGGGTTGTGAGCCCGAACAACCCAAGGTGGATCCAGTTGGTCATCTCCCCCCTGAGCAGGCGGAGGCCATTAGGAGGCTGTGTTTGCAGTTTCCTGATGTGCTTATGCCTGAGCTTGGGGTCACTTCTCTTCTGGAGTATGAGATCCACCTCACCGATTCTCAGCCTGTTAGAAGTCATCCGTACAAACTTGCTCCCCCAAAGATGGAGGTTATGAGGGCTATGATTGAAGATCTTCTGAGCAAGGGTGTGATTGAACCGTCTCGTTCCGCTTATGCCAGTCCAGCTTTTCTTGTGCCCAAGCCTAATGGTAAGTCTAGGCTTGTGATGGATTATCGGAGGCTCAACGCTAAGGTCGCTATTGACTCGGTACCTCTGCCTGATTTGCATTCTGCGTTTGATTGGTTCGGTAAGGCTAAGTTTTTCAGTGTTTTTGATTTGAACCAGGCCTACCATCAGATCCATTGAAGAAGGAATCACGGCCTATGACTAGCTTCTGTGTTCCCTGGAATCTCTATCAGTTCACTAGGGTTCCTATGGGTCTTGCTGTGGGTGCCCAGACTCTCACTCGTCTGCTTGATTCCATTTTCCATGATGTGAAATTCAAGTTTGTCTTCAATTACCTGGACGACCTTCTTGTCTACAGTGAAACTTTCGGGGAACACATGCAACATCTGGAGGAAGTTCTTAGTCGCCTTAAATCAGCTGGCCTTACCGTCAATCCAGAGAAAGTCACTTTTGCTCGTCCTGAGATTTCTTTTCTGGGTCATCTGATATCTTCTCGAGGCGTCTGCATTGATCCTGCGAGGACCCAGGGCATTCGGGATTTTCCTCCTCCCAGAGATGCCAAGGGGATTGCCCATTTTGTGGGAATGGTGAATTTTTACCGTCGCTTCATCCCTAACGTGGCCGAGCTTGCTGCCCCGTTGAACGAGTTGCGAAAGAAAGGTGTCCCTTTTGTGTGGGGCCAAGCTCAGCAGACTGCCTTTGATGCTCTCAAGGAGGCTATCATGCAACCTCCTGTCCTGCGTATGCCTGATTTTAGCAGAGAATTTATTCTTCAGACTGATGCCTCCTCCTCCGCCATTGCCGCTGTTCTTTCTCAGGAGTTTGATGGGGTCAGGCAGCCCATCGCTTTTGCTTCGAGGACGTTGTCTCACCAGGAAAAGAAAGCTTCTGCCATCTATGAGTTAGAGTGTCTGGCTGTTGTCTTTGGTACGGACAAGTTTCGGCGTTTCTTGGAACACACTGAGTTCTTGCTGGAGACGGACAATCAGGCACTGTCTTGGCTTCTTGCCCATCCCAGACAGCTTGGGAAAATTGGTCGCTGGGTGGTCAAAATTTCTGCTTTTAAGTTCCGAGTCCAACATCTTAGGGGTACCCAGAAGGTCATCGCGGATGCTCTTTCCCGCATGTATCACGAACCCAGTGATCCACCGACTGAGGCTGTTGCTCAGTGTGGTGCTGTTCTTCTGGATTTTCCTCTGGCTTTTGACGACCTACTGTCCCATCAGCAGAAAGATCCTGAGCTGTCAGCCATCTTGGGTGAGCTTCAAAAGGGAGGTGCCCACCCTCCCTATTTTCTGTCCAAAGGGGTACTCTGTTGCCGTCCTCAACAGAGGGGTGAACCCCGTGTAGTGCTTCCTAGTCATCTAGTACCGATGTTCTTTCAGTATTATCACTCTTCCCTTGTGGGCGATCATCTTGGCATTCATAAGACCATCGCTAAGATTCGTAGGTATTTCATCTGGAAGGGCATGGACCGGGATGTTGCAGGCGGAGTGCGGGCTTGTCACCTGTGCTCTCTCAGCAAGCCTAGTCAGAATGCTAAGTTAGGGTTGCTATCTTCTGAGGTGGCCGAGCGTCCTTTTGAGAAGGTGTTCATCGACTACGTGGGTCCTTTTCCCCGTAGCAAGTCAGGTAGCTCCTACCTACTTGTTTGTGTGGATGCTTTCTCGAAGTTCGTCTGGCTTTTCCCACTTCGGAGTGCTACGGCTAAGCTCACCATCCGTGCTCTCCAGTCCCAACTCTTCCAGCACTTTGGTGTGCCTTCCACTCTTGTGTCCGACAACGGTAGCCAGTTTACCTCACACGAGTTTCGTAGGTTCTGTTTTGGCAATGGTATCAGGCATGTGACTACCTCTCCTTATTACCCACAGCCTTCTCATGCAGAGCGGTTCAACCGCAATCTTCGGTCTGCCCTTATTACTTTTCATTCTGAGAAGCAGAACACCTGGGATGAGAGTCTCTCTTGGCTCCAGCTTGCTTTCAATTCTTCCAAGCATGAGAGTAACAATGCCACTCCCTTCGAGATTCTACATGGCTACCCTCCTAACAACCCTTTGTCCAACTTGTGGAGGCTAGAGGATCTTCTACCTACGCCAGGTGCCACTGACGTAGTGTCCACGTGGCGGGCTGCTCGGCGCAACCTGCTACTTGCTAGAGAGAGAGTAAGGTGGAGGTATGATAAGGGTCGTACTCCTAACCCTTTTCAGGTTGGAGATCTGGTTCTTGGTCAGGTTCACCCGGTCAGTTCGGCCGCGGAACGAAGAGCTGCAAAGTTGTGCTATCGGTGGTCTGGTCCCCACCGCATCGACAGGTTTTTGTCACCGGTGACTGCTCTGCTGGTTGATCCCCAGTCAGGCAGGGTGTTCAGGAAAGCCCATGTGTCCCAGCTTAAGGCTTTCCGGGGAACGGGGGATCCAGGAGTTGGTGTTCCTGGGGGTTTCTTGGGGCACAGAGATTGATCACCTCTGCGCCCTAGGTGGCTGTTCTGAGAGAGTCTCTTTCTCTCTTTTCTTGTCGGGCCCGACAGTCAGGGTAGTTCGCCCCTGTTCGAGGGGTTTCCCCTCTTAGATTCTCTTGGGCGTCCTTGGAGCACCACTCATTAGAGGGTTCTTCTTCCTCTTCTGTTTGGTTCCCTGAGGTACCGAGTTTTCTCCCCTGCCTGGGTGTGTTGAGGTTTTGCAGAGGGAGGTTGTACCAGGTCGTTTGACCGGTACATTTCGTTACTTTTGTCATGGTCTGCCGGGCTGCCTGAGACCACTCGTGCTCGGCGATTCACTTTACTTTGGTGGCCGTTGGCTCAGACTCATTCGTTCCTTGTTCCAGCTCTGGTCTGTCAGGTTGGCCGTCATTTGGATTGTTCTACGCCCGAGAGGATCACCATGTCCGGCTAAAGACTCATTTGTAATTTCTGATATCTAATCATGCTTTTGGTGAAAATACTTTTGTTTCAATGATAATTTTAATCGGGCTTACTTGTGTTTTCGGGGTTTTGTTCAATTTATGTTCTTTGTCGAGATATTTGTTAACCTAAGTTTGAGCCACGTGCTCAATGTTACCTTTTTACCATTAATTGCTTTTTATATCTGGTTTTATATTTAATGGTAGTTCTGTATAATGTTTTGTTGAGCCTTTTTTCAGTTGGAGTTACCGATTTACCATATTTTTGTTCATTGACAATAACCTAGCCTATCTGGGTAGTTTGATTTTCATGTTATAACCTATTGCTCCTGTATCAATAGCCTAGTTTTCAGTTTGTCATTTTTAGTTCCATATACGTAATTAATTCTTTGGTAATTTGTTAAGTTGTAATTTGTTTTAAATCTGATTTTCCAAATTAATTATTCATAGCCTAAAAATGGATCTTTTATTTTCTAGTGTGCTCCAATCATGTACAATTTTGTCTGTTCTGGTTTTGTTTTGCCATTTCATGTTATTAGTTGTTAAGTGTAGTATTTTTGGTTTTGGGCTGTACTGTTGTTAATGTGCTGTGGTTTGGCCTTGCAGTCCAGGGTCCTTGAGCAGGACGTTTCCACCCTCAGCCTGCCGTCCGGGGATGGTCGACCATCTTCAATGCTAGCCTGGCCTGAGGACCATGTTGGAGCCCAGAGTCGCCCGCTACCCTCTCTACATCTTTGGGGTAGAAGTCTTCTGTCCTCAGGTCAGTGCGTTCCATTTTGTTCCCGGCGGCTGAGCTGGGGGTTTCGATGTGGATATAATTATTTATAAAAAGAAAAAAAAAAAAAAAAAAAAAGGAGGTGAAATATAAAAGAAGAAAAAAAATGTTTGTGGAACTATTTAATGTGGCTTAGGCCTAAAACGTCACAGTGAATTATGCAACACAGCCATGGGGACTTATATGTTTTTTATTAAAAGAAAAAAACTTTTAAAATACACCAAGAACTTTTGATGTTAATATTTATTGTTATTTAGTTTAATTAGTTTATTTGGTTGTTATATTTTTTTAGATTTTATATTTGTTAGGTCCCTATGGTTAAGTATGTTATTTATTTATATGTTTAGGCCTAGTGATGGTTATTTATATTTTTTTTCGTTAAGTGTATTAGGGGTGTTTTGGAAGGGACTTTTTACTAGAACGGTACCGTGTTATATTTTTTTTGAATTGTGTAATTTTTAAGCTTTCACCAAAAGGGGATTATTGTTCTTTTACTCAACTTCCTATTCGGAGCTGCCCAGGGATTCCGGCTTACTCCCTGGCCTCGGTGGAATCATGGGATGTGGGCTAAATTGCCGGGGTTATTTGGGGTTATCAAAATTGTTTCTAAATTTGTCACTTTTAAATTGTTAATTAATTTCTCACGTTTTGAGTGTCCCAAGCTAGGCTGCAGATAGGCCATTTAAGTTGTTAATTTTAGTATTTGTAGCGTTAAGTGTTTTTGTAGCTTTTGTCATTATCTTGTTAATTTTAGTGGTTCTTGTTATTTGATTTAAGTGCGAATTTATGTTGTGACCTTCTGCCTGCCAGTTTTGCTTTTGGTTGACTTGGTAATAAATTAGTTTTGCTCAGCTGCCGAGTGTTATTTTGACCCTCCAACTGCCACCCGTGATCCCATCGCTTGACTTGTTTTGAGCCATCCCCTTGTTGGCACGCTTTCCAGCTTTGGTGGGGGGATGGGTCTCAGTACCAACTGAGAATATTTTCTTTTTCTACGATTCTGTCACAATGTGTACTAGTTTCATATTCACAATCAGTTTATACCACTGACTAAGGTTGCACTAAACAAACTGTGTACAGCAATATATAACAATGGCTCAATCTGTTACTGGTGATATTCCGACCATAATTCCAATCCAAATTAAATTTGAGCCATCCCCCAGTTGGCACGCTTTCCAGCTTTGGTGGGGGGATGGGTCTCAGTACCAACTGAGAATATTTTCTTTTTCTACGATTCTGTCACAATGTGTACTAGTTTCTATTCACAATCAGTTTATACCACTGACTAAGGTTGCACTAAACAAACTGTGTACAGCAATATATAACAATGGCTCAATCTGTTACTGGTGATATTCCGACCATAATTCCAAATTAAATGTTTTAACGTTTTCAAATAGATTTACTTGAACTTATGGCATATTTAGTGTACTTATTATATTTATAAATTACCTCTCTTTTACTGAAATACCAAACTATATTAGTTACATCATACCTGTATTTTTCGGTTTGGAAAAAGTAATTATTTATTGTTAACATGCTACTAATAATTTTAAATAAACCTGAGTAAGCATTTACCGAGTCGTTAACTTATAGGCTCTGTGAGGTTATGAAATCATTCCCTTTCATGGCTTCACCCGTTTTTTTTTTTTTTTTTTTTTTTTTTTTTATAAGTTATCATTATGCATACGAAATAAATGTTTGATCAAAAGCTCAATCCAAATAATACAGCTGATATTTCACCGGTATGTATTGTAACTTTTATGTTTTTGTCACCTAATTTATGAATAAACAAGACTCCTAATAACATTTATGAGGGATAAGATTTATGGACTGATTCTGCCCCTTGGGAATACTATTTTCAACAATTATTTCTTGATGCACCCGTAGGGGCCAATATGAACTTGTGTTCAATGCAAAATAAATAAGAAGGCTAAATAATTTTTTTTAAGTCTACCCCTTAGTTAATTTTAAACATTTTGTAAAATGTATATTTCGGAATGTCTTATACACAGGACAATTACAACACCAATTGTCCCGAAAGAACAAGAATTGTGCTAACAAACCTTCTCTTAGTGGGGCTTCAATTACAATGAATAATGAACGTATCCCCCCACTCCCTTACACCAACTCTACAGTCACGCTTAGTTTAAGAAGAAGTGTGCCAGCAAACCCTATATTAAAGGATATCTCGGTAAAACTGCAAGAGTCTTAAATTACAATGAATAATGGATGGAACCCCTCACTTCCTCACACCATCTTTACAGTCAAGCTGAGTTTAACAAGAGGTGTGCCAGCAAACCATTCATTAAAGGCTCTTTCAGTAAAACTGCGCAAACCTTTTACTACAATGAATAACGGACGAGACTCCTCACACCATCTCTACAGTCACGCTGAGTTTAACAAGAAGTGTGTCATCAAACCCTATGTTAGAGGCTCTCTCAGTAAAACTGCGTGAACATTCCATTACAATGAATAATGGACTCCCATCCCTCACTCCCTCACGCCACCTCAACTGTGCCACCAAACCCTCTATTAAAGGCCATGTCAGTAAAATTGCGTGAACCTTCAATTACTATGATTAATGGTGGGACCCCTCACTACCTCACACCACCTCTACAGTCACGCTGAGTTCAACAAGAAGTAAGTCAGCAAACCCTCTATTAAAGGCTCTCTCAGTACAACTGCGTGAACATTCAATGACAATGAATAATGGACTCCCATTTCTCACTCCCTCACGCCACCTCAACTGTGCCATCAAACCCTCTATTAAAGGCCATGTCAGTAAAATTGCGAGAACCTTCAATTACAATGAATAAAGGTGGGACCCCTCACGTCACCTCTACAGTCACGCTAAAACACGATTTTTAATTTTTAGAGTCTCACCCAACCATATCGTTCAAAAACTAGTTAATTGAAACGTAAACAAACTAGAGCACATGCGTTGTCTTGAACGTTACATTTTTAAAAGTGTAATGTTGATAAAACTAAAAGTTTGAAAAATGGAGCTTACAAATTAAAATAATACCTTTAATTTTACACCATTGGTTAGGAAATTTGAGGGCTAAAAAATACGTACGTAAAGTTTGGAAAAATTTAGGTTTTTGAGTTTTTTTAACTAAAATATTTATAAGATTTTCTAGTTGAAATGTTTAATTAAACATCTATAGTTAACTTCTAGGTAAAAAAAACTAGTTAAACAACATGTCATTTATCATAACCTTTTTTGCCACATTTTTGTTATTTTAATAGTGAACATTAAAACATAAACTAAATATACAAATCACTATGAATTAATAGTTCTTAAAATTGTTGTAAAGCTATTGATTTGGTATTATTAGTTTTCTATTGCTAAAATTAAAACAAAATGTTTAGATTGGACCTTATATCGTCTATAAACAGACATTATTAAGTATATTTTATATTGTTTGACATTTGTAGCCATTAGATATATACATATTTTATATCTATGTAAAAAAAAAATCACACACACCATTTATTTATGAATTTATTTCTCGTCAAATAACTCTAATAAGCTTACCCTAAATTAAACTTTATTATGATATACAATTTACTATGATAATAGATAATAAAGGTCATTAATAAAAATAAGGAATAAAATATTATTTATTATGTATTATTGAAAATGTAATGAAGAAGTATTTACTTCCAGAGCAGGTGTGTTCTGGGTTTGTCAGCAGGAAAGAAGAGAGAATCGAATCTGTGTTGTTACATCATCAGTCTCCGTTCTATCCACAGCTCATTTTATTTTATCCTGTCCCTACCTTTACTGAAACAAAGCCCTTCAAAATAACTAAATAAAAATATCAAAAATTGAAGTGAACGGAATATAAGGGTGACTCAGTTTACATTTGTGTTTACTTTTAATTAAATAATTAGACAACATCTAAATAACTTAATAGAGCAATATGTAGAGGTTATGTTTATGCTCATTCTACAAATACCTAATCTTAATGAAAAAAGACGGAGAGAAATAAATAATTAAAAATGAGCAAGAAATGTATAAGCCAATAAGCACAAATAATAACTATCACCTTAAAAATACAGAGAAATGTAAGCCCCCTTATAGCAAAGATTTTTAAGTCCCATTAACATATTATACTAACACTTCATCATCAAATATAGGCATTTATTATTACTCATGATTACGCACCAAGACATAATCATTGTGATTGATTAGTCATAAACAAATAATTCCCGTTGATTACTCACCATGATATCATTTATAAACTACATTCGAGATAACATTATTTATCCGTTAATAGCAAGTTAACTTCTTTCAACTGTTTGCTTGTTAGTTTTCAACACAAGCAGGTGATATAATTACTGTTCATGGCATTATTTCACATCACACGCTTGTTACCCGAGCCGGTCAGGCGTACCAACTGTGGAGATTTTGTATTGGTTTGATTCTGTCACAATGTGCACTAGTTTCATATTAACAATTAGTCTCTGACACTAACTAGTGTTGCACACTGAACAAACTGTGAACTGCGATATGTTTCGATATGTTACCGGTAATACTTCACGCCTTAACCAATTCCAAGTATTTGTAAGTAATTACATTTTCAAATTGATTAATCTAAACTAATCATAATGTGGACGTACCCATCATAGTAAAAAATTAGTTTTCTGTTATTGAAACTTCGAACCATATTCTAGAACAGCCTTACCTATTTCTACTCAATTGAAAAAAAGCAATAGTTGAATGTAAACTTGTTACTTACGATTTTGCTTTAAACAATCTATACCTGTACCGAACAGTTAGCTTAGACGATATAAGGTGTTCAAGGTTACATAATACTAGGGCTCCTTTACATGGCTTCTCCCATGTTGCTTTTAAATTGTTATCACAGTATAATATAAACATGCAGTAGCGAAGCTCAGCCGACTTACTCGCAACCAAGCGATGCTAGCGATCCTAGTGATGGTAATGCAGACAGCTGGCGCGTTAAGCAAATAGTTTATTTGTATTGAATGTTTACACTGATTTAATTATGTAGCAACATAAGTAAAGTTCATGCTACATAGCGGAGAGATTACGTAGAGCTAGCGTCAGCTAGTTGGCATAATCCTCAAGAGTGCGCTTCGCGACTGTATAATAAATAAATAAATTGTTTAAGCACAAACGAAATCAAAATACAACAGCTGGTGCTTTAATATTATTGATCATTCTTGTAACGAAAGCTACTTTTTAATATTATAAGTATCAATGATATTTTTATGAAAAAATAGGCTTGTTTCTAACCATTGAACAGTTCTTTCTTGATGTCCCTGAAGGGGCTAATATGTATTTATGTTAGGTTGCAATAGGAACACCTGTGTTGTATTATTTGTTACTAATATACCACTTTATTAATTATAAACATTTTGTGAAATACATATTTTGATATTTCGTACACCATTTGACCCAGAACAACAAGAAGTGTCCGACCAAACCTCTTATTAGTAGGGCTCAAAATAAAATTGCGTGAACCTTCAATTACAATGAATAATGTACGGAAGCCCCACACGCCAGTTCCACAGTCAACCTTACTGGTGAACGATAGAAATTGTGGTAGCAAATCCTCTATTAATGGTGCTCACAGTAAAATGGCGAGCACCACTATTCAATTACAATGAATAAGTGAAAGAAACCCATATTTCCACACGTCACCCATACATTCACACTGAGTTCAACAATCAGTGTGCCAGCAAACCCTCCATTAAAGGCACTCACATCACAACATTCAATTACAATGAATAATGAATGGAACCCCTCACTCCCTCACCCCACCTCTATAGTCACACTCAATAACGATCTTAATTGTGTCAGTAAACCCTCTACTAAAGGCACTCACAGTAAAGCTGCGTGAACCTTCGTTCCCCACAGTTAGCGTTCGTAGAGGTGGGGTAAGGGAGTGAGGGATTCCGCGTATTATTCATTGTAATTAAAGGTGCACGTAGTTTTACTCTGAGTGCCTTTAATTGAGGTTTTATTTGCACAATAACCTCGTTCTTCAATAAAAGAGGCTGTATAGGTGGCGTAGAGGGTAAGGGGGTTTCCTCCATTATTTATTGTAATTGAATGTGCACGTAGTTTTATTGTGAGCGCCATCAATAGAGGTTTTACTTGCAAAATTACCATCGTTCTTCAGTACACGTGACTGGTCGCGTGAGGGATGAGGGGTTCCGTTCATTATTCATTGTAATTGGAGGTTCACGCCACCTCTACACTCATCTTACTGAAGAACGATGGCAATTATGCCATCAAACCTTCTATTAGGTGGGTTTTCATAACAAAGCGAAACTTTATTTTATAATTAATCATGGAGGAAACCCCTCATATAGTCATTAAAGCATACGTAAGGACGATAATAGTTGTGCCAGCAAACTCTATTAGAGAGGCTTACTGTAAAACTACGGAAATTTTTATTACAATGAACAATGGACGAAACCTCTTACTTAGTTATGCCTCTCTCTACAGTTACGACTACGTAAAAACGACAGGTATTGTAGCAGCAAACGCTCTTTGAGAGGAGCCATAGTAAAACTGTGGAATCTTCAATTCCAATGAATAATGGAAGGGACAGTTTACTACTGGCAGCTCTACAATCACTCTGAATTTAAAGTATACGCAGTATAAACAGAGCCATCTGGAAACAAATATGTGATTTTGTAATCTCACCCATACACATATAATTGTTTCTGAAAAATTATCTAGTTCTAGAACAACTTTTAACCTTAGTTTATTACAAATTTCACACGACACTATCTATGTTAAAAGATTACTGCTAATTAATTTCTATAAATTATATTTTAAAAAAGCTCTTTCACATAAGATGATGTTATATACATTTTAGAACTATTCGATTCTTCTTAATCCCAGCTTTCTCGTTTTTCAATTATTTTAGTCACATATTTGTTAAACCTTGTAAAAATGTGTAAAGATTTCTCAATTAAACAACGCGTTAATTTGTAGTGGAATTATTCCTTTGCTAGATACCAATGAATGACAAATGCTATGTGGATATATTAGATATATATTATTAGTTTTGGATGAGACTATTTAGACATTGAGTGTATTTTGAACACTTTTGGTTATTATTGTTAATTTATCTATTTGTCTAAGACGTTTAACATTCTTCTAATGCTATAGTTTGTATGAAAATAATAAGCTATAGCATTAAAAAGAACATTACTATGGAATATAATATACACGGTGTAAATATATAATTAATGATTTACTAAGTCACTGCTACATAACATGAAACCTAAATAACCTATGAACAAAAACATAATTAATTCATTAATTTTTTTATGTATATTGTTTATACATAGGGGTTTATGGTATGTTGCAGTGACATAGTAAATCATGAATTGAAAATAAATATATTCTACTCCATTGTAATTTTCTTTTCCTTTTTTGTTATATTCTGTTTTGGAATTCCTTTTCATTCCTGACAGATTCTTATTTATACACATGTTTGGTATAGAGTTCACCTGAGTATTGGCAGGAAACGGTCGTTACGAGTCAAGCGAGACCATCACACTGAAAGCTGCAAAAAGGAGATGTTGCACGTTAGGAAGTTTGCGTGAGTGTCAAATAATTGCCTTTCCAACTTTCTAGAAGACAGCTGGCAAAAATATGTTCTTCATCCAGAAAGTGAGTTCTTTTCATATGCAAAATATATGATAAAATCAGGATATTAGAAATACACTAGATGTATAAAAGATAAAACAATGATCTAGACGTAAATGTTGAACAAAGTTAACATTCACAAAAATTAGTTTATCAAGTAATTAAAAAGACAATATTGACTTGATAAATTGCAAGACCTTCTAAGCACACAAAGCAACTGTTAAATAAAGCATAATCAAGTCTAATAAAGATTTAAAGTGACAAGTTTGCATTAGATAATTACTTTTCTTCAAATATAATATCATAATATAACGTTTGAGTTAAAAAAAAATGCTAAATATTAATTGTAAGTAGACCCTCAGTATGTCCAACTGAAATTAAAATCAGTTAACAAACTTTTTTAGTTACGAACACTCGAAGTTGGAATTAAAGGGTGAAATGCCACCAGTAACAGTTTTAATTGCTTTATTGCAGTTCACAGTTTGCCCATGTAACAATAGTTAGTGTCAGAAACTGATTGTAAATTTGAAACTACTAAACAATGTGACAGAATCAAACGAATGGGAAATATCCACAGTTGGTACGCCTGACCGGCTCGGGTAACTACCATATGATGTGGTGACATTATGACATGTCAGTAATTGTATTACCAGCTTGTGTTGAAAACTATCAAGCAAACAATTGTAGAGTTCACTTGTCATACTTACATAAACAATGTTATTTCATTAAGAAGTTTAATCTGTTGTTTTTCCTTTTTTTCGTGCCTTCTCCAACAGTCTATACCCTATTTTTATTCATTTTGCTTTTTGATTACAAGAATATTTTTGTAAATGTAATCCTAATAAGTTAACATGATCAAAAAGGTGCTATATGAGGATTATTATTATTGTTATTATTTTATTTATTTATTATTTGACATTTATAGCCATTAGATTGCTTAATATATTATGTTGGAATATATACGTTAAATAATTAATTCAACAGCTTAAAGATAAATTAATTATTAAGTTGAAAATTAAATTAAAAAGTTAAATAAGAATGTAGATGGATAAGTTATATATCTTGTTAAACTTTATAATTTTGCATCTTCATGATAAAATCTAACTCGGTTTTGAATCACTAAAAACGACCAAAAAGTTAAATTTTATTTGGTCGTTGAGTTATAATGATGGATTTTCTGTTGTGTTTTTGTATATGTACAATTTTTCAATAGCATGTAGTTTTTTACTTTTAGGTCCAATATTATTAGGCCCAACCCAAGAAGAACTTAACATTATCAAACAAATGCTGTCGATAGTAGATAACGGCCAAATTTAATAAGTAAATTAATTAATAAACACAACATAAAAACTTTTAATTCTAAAACGACCCAAAATATTTACATTCATATGACCTATCATGGTCTTGACATTAACAAATCTTTACAGAATATATTTTCTAAATAAGGATATAAAATTACATATAGAACAAAGAACAGCATTAAAAATACACTACACCATAATTATTCTACAAAAAATAATGAAAACAAATATAATAATCCAGGAATATATAAAATTAAATTTTTAACTTGTCCTAAATATTACATTGGCCAAACTGGAAGAATTTTTAGTAAAGGATTTAAAAACCATATACAAAAAACAAAATTTCAAAATTTATCAACGTTTGCTGAACATTTAATTCAAGAAACCCATAATATTTCATCATCAGAAGAAAATTTAGAAATTATCCATATTGGACCTAAAAGTAAAAAACTAGATGCTATTAAAATATTTTAGGGTACATATACAAAAACACAAAAGAAAATCCGTCATTATTACTCAACGACCAAATAAAAGTTCACTCAAATATTACGTTCGATTCTATCATGAAGATGCAAAATTAAAAAGTTTAACAAGATCTACAGCTTATCCATCTACATTATTATTTAAATTTGTATAATATCAGCTGTTGAATTAATTATTCTACAACTATCTATTTCTATTTTTATAGTCTTATATATGTACAACTGAAGATGGTCTTACGAGACCGAATCGATCTTGTTAAACATTACAAAAGATTGCAATGTATTGTCTTTATATATATTTATTTATTCATTTGTTATTAATATTTTGCTAAAATAAATGACATTTAATACAATTTAATTATCTTACATCAATATTACCGTTTATTGCCATTACGATTTCTACATCTTTAAAATAAACTTATCAAAACACAATCATTATTATTAAAACTATTGGAATTTGTTGTAATGAATTCAGCATGCGTTCTGTCGGTTATTTATTGTACAAAAACAAAGTGCTGAATATATCCATACGATGACTACGAAGATTGGATGGGTAATTAATTACAACAATGATGTCTTAATGAGTAACCATAAAGAACGATGTCTTGATCAATTATGCTTTGTGAATAAACACAGCAATATTGTCTTTGTGACTCTTGAAAATTAATGATTAATCCCATTCCATGAAACAACGGTGAGTAATCACATTGATTGATGTGTTGATGAGTAGTGACGATAAACTAGTATTTGTAAAACGATAACGTGATTTTAAATATATTCACTTCTGCCATTTAAAATAAATTTTTATTAAGTTTCCTTAAATTTTCTTCTTGGGTCCTTGGTTGTTATTTATATGAGAAACCACAAAATCTGTGTGATTTTCCACACAACAAACTTATCAATTTACGGTTAGTGGGAACACATTTTTAGAACAACTTCATGGGTTTTTAAAGATGACGTATGTTGAAATTGTAGTAAGTTATAAAATACTATTAGAATAATATTTACTTTTGTAAGAGAAAGTTAATTGAAGAAGTTTCTACTTTCAGGGCAGGTGCGTGCTGGATTTGTCGCTAGGGAAAGAAGAGAATCGAATCTGTGCTGATACATCGTCTATCTCTGTCTCTCCACAGCTCACTTTATTTTCCTACTTATACACCTACTAAATACAAGAGTTTCATTTATAACTAAATACAATTTTGTTTTAATTAAACTGAACATAATTTACTAGCAGTTATATTATAAATCAACGTTTATTTATTTTGATAGCATAGTATAAAAAAAATCAGGCGATACTAAAGGAATAATATTATCTTTATTCTATGAAGAAATAAAATGTATTCATAAGCACATTAAAAAATATGGTTTACTATAGAGGAACTAGGGATTTTTATGTTCATTCATAAAGAAATATAACTCTTATATACAGAGATGGAAAGAGATCGAAAGAGAAACTGTTGAGTGGATTGAACTGAGCTTGTTCCACAAATAACTATAACTCATTATACAAACATAATAAAATGCATTTTTAGAATATGATAGATATGATCACATTGTTTTTAAGAGCAAAATCCCAATGAAATACATACTATAGAGGCACTTATTCATATTATATTAAATCAATTTCATGTTTTATCGCATAAGTGCATTAAATATTTCCCCAAATGAGTCATGCATCTATTAAAGATTGGATGATAAGTTTTTTTAAGGCAATTATTGTAAAACTTCACAGTCTCTGACTGAAGTAACAGTACTATAGTCAACCCAGAAGATGTTAAGTGAATCTTAATGGTAATTATAATACAAGTAGCTTTTAAATAGCAAAGAAAAACTGTTTTACGTTAGTAAAATATTTTATGAACTCTAAATTCTCATATAACGTCATATATCGTATTTATTTAATTATTTATCTACATTACTAACCATGACATATATAATTTTGATTACTTATCAAGGTCTCGTTTATCTTAATTAATCTATATGAGATAATGCATTGTGATAAATTTCTAATATATAATTCATTGTGATTACTCACCAAGAAGAAATTCGTTTATATTACTCATAAAGACAACATTCGTCTTGATTACTTATGTTACGAATTTTAATTGACATCTGGTGGATATACATAATAAATTATTTTATACAGTAAGTCGTACACTGACTGAGAGCATACAATTAATTATTAATTTTACAACACAACAATAATAATTGTGTATTACAATAAGAGGCAATAGAGTTGAATCGTAAAAACATTTTATAGATAATCTATCCCCCAAATGACCATCATCTAAGATGTTACTTACTCTTACTCCTGTGGCTATTGGAAACCTAGGTGGTTTTTGGCCTCGCCAACCATGTGCCTCCAAGCTCTTCTATCCTCTGCCAGCTCCAAATCTGCTCCAATTCTTCTCAGGTCCTTCGTCACCTCATCAACCCATCGCATCCTTGGTCTTCCTAATGGTCTCTTTCCTTCTGGTGTACGTCTGAGTAACATCTTTACCATCTCTCTCTCACTTCTATGGTTAATATGGCCCAGCCATCTCAACCTCCTACTCTTAACTATTCCCACAATATCTGGTTCACCATATAATTCTTTTAACTCTCTATTTTTCCTTATCCTCCATACATTTCCTTCTTTTACTGGTCCAAAAATTCTTCTCAAAATTTTATTTTCAAACGTAATAAGGCGTTTCTGGGATTTTTTGGTAAAAGACCAAGTTTCTGACCCGTATAGCAATACAGGTTGCACTATGGTTTTATACATTCTTATTTTAGTGTTTTCTGATAGCAGTTTGCTTTTGAATAATTTTATTAAACTCCAGTATGATCTTTCTGCTGCTGTGAGTCTGCTCTGAATTTCTTTTTCTTCTCTATTATTGTTTGTGATCATCACTCCCAGATACTTAAAAATACTAGTTTTCTTGAACCTATAATTTAATACTTCTAAGTGGTCTTCTAAGATGTTATATGAATTTAATTTAGTTCTTACAAAAAAATTTTCTTTTCAGGAAAACAATTATTAGTAATGTGGACTGATTTAATGCCATACGCTGCCTAGATGTGTGATTTATTATTATGATCAAATCGCTCAATACGTAGAGTAAGTACTGAAGTAAGAACAACAAGAAACTTTATAACTAAATGACGTTATTTATCTGTGAGTGGCAAGTCAACTCTACAACTGTTTGCTTGATAGTTTTCAACACAAGTTGGTGATACAATTACTGTTCATGGCATAATGGCACTTCACATGCTTGTTATCCGAGCCGGTCAGGCGTACCAACTGTGAAAACTTTCTAATGGTTCGATTATTTCATATTGTGTACTAGTTTCAAATTCACAATCAGTTTCTAACACTAACAGGAGTTTCACACTGAACAAACTGAGACCTACATTATAACAGTGGTTTTTAACTGTTACCAGTAACATTTCGCACTTTGATTACAATCTCTATTACCAATTAAAGGGTTAAAAGTTACCCTAGCACTGTCAAGTGATCGACTATTGGTTGGAACAATGGTTTCCAAACTCAGGGTTTTGTTATAAAATTGTAAAATATTAGTCGACATTAATGCACAATCCTCTTCATCACTCATTCTAACCAATAGTGGATCACTTGGCAGAACCCAGATAATTTTAAACCTTTTATTGGTAAATTAAAGTGATTCAGTGGCTAACCCTACTTATTTATACAATATATAAGATAAAAATATAAATATCTGTTTTTAGATGTATTTTCTTATATGCTATATATTTTTTAATAAATTCGTTTAAAAGAATAATATTGTGAACCCTTGTTCTGAAACTTCATAATATATTTTTTTAGACAATTATTATTTCCAAAAGAATCCACATATTTTTACACCAAAGTAAAAAAAATATGGACATAGTTTTCCTTATTGGCACATGCCTGTGTAAGGAGAACGGACGACCATTATCGAGACAAATAGAAATAAAAATTGTACACTGTACTGTATTGTAATTTTAAAATAAACCCTTGTTATATAACAATGATTAACATAAAATACAAAATAAAGAAACAATATCAAATCTACGGCAATATGATTAAAATATTACGAGTATAGAGGTATAGTAATGAAAACCATGATACCTTAATTTAAAATATAAAACCTGGACACAGTTAAGATGACTTATTCAGAGTCGTGCTCACACCCATATACTCATGGTATTGTTACATACTTTCACATTGAAACATTATTAGTTCCCATGTCATTATATCCCATGTATTATATATTTAAACAAAACAATTATTAAATGTAATACATACATTACACATTGAAACATTATTAGTTCCCATGTCATTATATCCCATGTATTATATATTTAAACAAAACAATTATTAAATGTAGTTCTGTATTTTCCATTTTTATTTGCCTATAATATGTACTTATTAAATAGTTGCAATGTGTTTAAACGCTCTGGATTGTTAACGAGACAATCTCTTCAATCAGTTGATTTTAACCCATTATTAAACGTTCATAGTTGACGTGATTATTTAATACACAATCGTTTTCTTTTAAAAAATGATTCGTAAAACCACAGCTAAAGTATGTTTTTATATACTTTGCATATATAAAAGGGTACACTAACTAAAGGAAGAACATATTTTTGCCATCTGTCTACTGAAAGTTGGAAAGGCAATTATTTGACACTCACGCAAACTTGCTAACGTGCAACACCTCCTTTTTGCAGCCTTTACTAGGAACTTTATTCACTAGGCTCGTGACAGCCTTGCTTGGTGTCTTCTCAAGTGAATTTAAGACCGTGAGCGAATTTTAGCAAAATGATCATTTGTTAAAAAAGAACATTCTGAAACTGTTTACTTTAAATCTCCCGACATTTGTTTTTTAAAAACTGTTTCTTAAATTGATGTTGCTGATTATACTTTTGAGGTAACTTAGTTGAAAATGCTTATGAATCTATGAATAGTGATTATTTGTGATTTATTTTTCACGCTGATTTATAACAAAGTGAATTAAATTTATTTCATTGTTAATGGACTGTTGATTTCTTTTTTTTTATACATCATGATGTAGCACTGTTGATTATAGTTATTCATAGTTATTGTTGTATTTCTTGTTACTGTTAGTTACTGTTTCATATCTTAGGAAACAGTTTGGCTATGAATGCATTTCACTTTTGTTATTGATGCAATCGTTGAAAAACCTTTGTTTTGTTATGTTTTTTTTTTACTAGGACACTACCACCAATTAAACTAAAGAACGTGTCATTTATTATATTATATAATTTGTTTGCAGAATATTACACGATTGATTATTTTTCGTGAAATTTGAGATACGTAACAAACGAAATAAATAATATTTGGCTCATAAAAGACACTTTAATTTATAGAAAACTATTTAAATTTAAATAAACAAACTGTTGACAGTGATTTTAAAAAAATATATATTTTATAAAGTGTTATTGTTAAGCATCACTCTTAAAATGGACTTAACGAAAATACATAACGTTACATGTGTATGATATTTTAACGGTATTCTACCTCGAGGTGTAGCCTTAAGAAATTAATTGCACTATTTTATGAGATATTTTGTAACTCTGTTACAATTTTAAATTGATTTATTATCATCTAAGGTTGATTACTCAGTGCCAAATATGTACTCTAGCATCTCAGAATCGTGGAGTAGCCAATAAATTGTCAAAGGAAAACTAACAATCAAGAAATAACCAATTCATAAAATGTTTTGTTAATTAGAATGGGCGACAGCCAACTGACAACATTTTTCATTTGAATCACACTGGGTGATAGCCAACCAACAAAATATGTCATGTGAATCACATTGGATGACATTCAACCAATAAAGCTTGTCGTGTGAATCACATTATGTGACAGTAAACCAACAAAGTATGTCGTTTGAATCACATTAGATGACAGACAACCAAGAAGTATGTCATATGAATGACATTGTGTGACAGTCAACCAACAAAGTATGTCGTTTGAATCACATTAGGTAACAGACAACCAACAACGTATGTCGTGTGAATGACATTGGGTGACATTAAGCCAACAAAGTCGGTCGTGTGAATCACATTGTTTTACAGATACAACAAAGTCTGTCGTTTGAATCACATTAGGTAACAGACAACCAACACGTATGTCGTGTGCATGATGTTGGGTGATATTCAACCAACAAAGTCGGTTGTGTAAATCACATAGTGTGACAGTCATCCAACAAAGTATGTCGTTTGAATCACATTAGGTGACAAACAACCAACAACGTATGTAGTGTGAATGACATTGGGTGACATTCAACCAACAAAGTCTGTCGTTTGAATCACATTGTGTGACAGTAAACCAACAAAGTCTGTCGTGCATGTGATTCACATTAGGTGACAGACAGCCAAAAATAATTCTCTAATGATACATCCAATAATACACAGCAAATACATTTTACAATTTAATTTGAAATAAGCATGCCTACCTAAAAAATAACTGAACATTCTTGGTATATTTCGGTAAAATAATTTAACTTGGTGGAGCAATAAACTCAAACGAATTGAATTAAAATTGTTTAGTGGCAGGATTTATAAATTAATAATACTACATCTCTTTTTATATAGTAAATTATAAACTGGATAAGAGTTTTCAACGTTTGCATACATAGTAATTAACTGATCTAATCTTTCTTTAAAATACTACCTGCAGTTGACCTTAAAAGGCTACACAAAAGCTTTTAAGAAAATTTACGGTACCATTTAACCTATACCAACGTGCTAAACATCGACCTCCTTCTATTTATTATCCTTGCAATGCTGTTCTAGACAATGCAGTGGTTTAACAGAGGTATTTTAAAGTTCTATAATTAATACCTCACTGATTAATTAATTTTTAATGACGGAATTTGTTTAGTGATTATCGAATTAATGTTCATAATGTAAACATGACTGTCCATTCAAGGGAGGTACTGACTTGCACGTATACAAATGGATTGAATAGGATTCATATGAATTTATATGATATTAATTTATTCTAGGATAAATAAGCCACAGAAAAGAGTAACAGTTATGGTGGTGTGTGTGTTTATTTCTGAAAAAAAAATAAGATTAAAGAACAAAAATTTTATGACGTTTGGGTGAAATGGCATATTTAAATTCATATAGTTTGTTGTTTTTTTAGTTCAACGAACTCCTTAAACATAGTTCAAAGAATCCAAATAAAACAAATAAAAATGAGTTTTTACTTAGGGTATACTCACTGGTCTTACATTTCCCTCATATATTTCCTTTTTTCACAAATTAGGATGATCACAATATCTAAGTGTGAGACGTTCATAAACCAATTTGCTAAGAAAACGATTCATAAGGTAGACAGGAACCTTGAAGATTATGAAGCGGTCCCTCCACGTACCCAACTGGGTTGCAGGAATATATGTATCCAAAGAATCCCATGTTGTCAACAGGGAGTGATGGATGACTGGGAGCCTAATCTGGTTGGCAAAACATCTTGTTTGCCTCACGTTCTATTTCTGCCATTACTCCTACTGCAGTGCTGGAGATTGAAAGAATATTATCAATTATTTTGCTGAAGCTGTTAACTTATATACGAAGTTTGTCATGGTGCTCAAATTTTGGTCATAACGTTTCCTTAAAAATGCAATTCTCTGTTCTTTTTGTTGATTGAGACCCTAAACCAGTATCTATATACATTTTGTATCTTCATTTATCCTTTGCAATAAACACCATTTCTTCTGTCTGTAGTTATTGATAAAGGTTTACGTACATTTTTGTAAATTCTCATGCAAAATAAATCTATCACGATTTTGCATTAATGTATTACGATGGTTGCATTTTAAGAGTGAATAAGTTCAGCCAATCAGATTATTTTGGAATCCAAGTCCAGAAGGATTCACGAAGAATTTGAAGTACTTCTATACTTCCATCTATATGCTCGATCCCTCGGTCCTATTAATATTGGTAGCATTCAATGGTTGCCGTTATGTAAAGAAGATTATTTTGCATATAATATCAGTTCAAACATTATTTTAAGTTAACAGCATATTTTTTATTACTATTTTCTCATTTTTTTTATCTGGGTTGTTCCCAAAAATTATAAAATTATAAATCAGCTGAGAGCGATTGAGAAAGGCAAAACACATGTTTGTATCGTGAACCTTGAACGAATGCTCCGATTGGTCAAGTTTTAAATGCCTCCTCCTGGAGCGTCTTTGTCGGTCTGTCTCCTCTTGATGGTGATTGTGCAAGCTAGGGCCATTCACTGTTTATTGGACTCTACTTCATGGACTGACCAGCTCCCGCAAACTCAGTAGAGATGTGTTGACATCACTATGTCAGCATAAACTTGAGTGCGAATGTGGCCTCAAGAGAGAAATATTGCGAATTAACAATATTTGACGAAGACGCTTCTTAGTCTGCTGATGCCTGAAAGACGTGAGCCACATCTATATAACAATATAAAGAAACACATGATAAGTGAACATATTTATTTAGTTCAAGGTTCTTGGGAATAATAAATATTTTATTAATTTTCAGATTACCGAACAGGTTGCCATGCACGTGGACAGGACTAGAGAAGTCTGGGTTGTCCATGTTGGGTGGCAGTTAGTGTTCGTTTGTTGTGTAAAGAAGAGAACTGAGTACCAAGCTTGTCAATCAGCTGAAAATCAAACTAATACTACTTGGTTCGGATTCTAAGTAAATATGTATGTCTCTTAGTTGCCATGGCTAATGGGCTATTTACAAACAGCCCTTCCTGTGCATGAGTTGAACTCAGTAAGTAAACTGACTACACAGATCATCCTCACTCACTACACTCTCAATTCACCTTAAAATTTGCTCAACGTTGTGACGACGTCTCATAGCCAATTTGTATAATGAGTTACAATAAAGTATGTTCTAGAACAAGGAACAATTTTAATTTTTAATACACCTGAGAATTCTGAATTGATAAAATTCCTATCTTTCACATTCACTTACTTTGTATTTCTACCAAAATACTAATTAGTAAATAGCTTATTTAAAACAGCTGTTTTAAATGTGTAATTTTGTCGGGGGCCGGGGAATAGACAACAATAAAATTCCATTCTTACATTACTCATTTCTAAGACGATGATCGTAGAGATATGGGCGAATATGAGAGGAGAGTGAGTGTGATTAGTATAGATGAACAAGTACTACACTCGTTGCTTGTGCAGATTGTTACTATCTGCGTTCGACTTAGCTCAAAAAGGACAATTTTTTAATAGCCCAATAGCCAGTGCAACTGTGTGACTTACAGCTTTACGTGGAATCCGAACCACGTAGTGTTGGTCTGATGTTCAGCTAACTGACAATTTCACAAAAACAAAACAGTGAATTAATGTCGCACCTTACAGAATCTGTTTATCTAACACTGATCGTTTTGTTAAAATAATTGAACTAAACAAACCAATGAACTAACGTTGTACCAACAAGTTATTTTTACTAGTTTAAAATATATTAAATATTGAACAAAAGAGATTTGTGTTTGTAAAAAATTTTAGAAACCCAAATACTTGACTCAACCCTCATACTGACTTTAACTCTCCTCGTGCACGCGTCAATTTATTATAGACCTAGCACGCAAAAGACCTTTCAGATTTGGCTTATGATTGGACAAGAATGTTTATTATCGGCACGAACTTTGTAAGGAAAGCGCTAGCCCTAAATATACATTTATTATAACCAGTAACATTGAATATCTTATTGAAACATGTTGTAAGAACGGAGACGTATTACACACGCAAGTAAAAAGTGGCATATTGGGTAAGACATACGTGGATCTTGCGTAACATATCATGAGTACGTGAATGTCCCAATATTATCTACTGATTGTAGAATCAATTGTTGTTTCTATGTGTTTTTAACAAGGCTTTAAGATCTCGGTGTCATCTAGCTTCTCTGACAAAAGTTAGACCCCTTCTTGTATTATAGGGTACGGTATTTGTACTTGTTATTGTACTTAGTTTTGATAAGGCCTCTCTTGTATTCAGGTTTTATGGAGTTATGCCTGCTCTTCCCCTTTTTATGTTATTTAGGCTTTTTTTGCTATAGAAATCTTTCGAAATGTTTGTTTTCAAATTACAAAAAAAGTATGATGAGCTCTGGAAAAGTATATGAGAGTTTAAGACTTCAATACTTACTTTTTACTATAACAGGTAATATCAGCAAAGAGGAACATAACCTATAATGCAATTGCTCAGCAATGATAAATTTTCGTCTATTCCAAGAATACATTACTTTTTCATTTCTCAATATACAGCTTAGATCCTAACCTAAGAAAAAGTATCCAAGAAGATTAACCACTGAACACTGATGGCTGAACTAAAAGGCTGGGTTTTATAACATTTCTAATACAATATTTATTATTTCTTGTTAAAATTATTGGATAAATATTCTGAAAATAGAATACTACCAAATAATATATACGTCCTACAAATCTATCGTTTCCTATGATATCTGGTGTTCTGAAGGTTCAGCTTTAAGTCCTTTGCTTTTCATTGACATACAAGCCTCTTCATCTGTGATATTGATATTTCAGTACAGACATGATTTAACTTGACATTTAATGTCATCTGTAAGCCTATTGATTCCAGATGTAATTAAAATTGTTTTCATTATTACAGAAATTCCTTTAATGCTCATCGATAGATATAATTAATTAGTGCAGAGAATAAATTACTATGGAGCTAAATGTTTTTAATTTACAAAAGATCATATTTAGTTGTGAATCTTTGTAATATTTTTGTAGCTATTGTGTGCATAGTAATATCTTTTAAGTACTGTAAAACAATTAAGGATATAATTTCGATCATGATACCTTCAATTAGCCCCAATGAATGCCTCATCTTCGCCACAATTAGAGCCTGTTTCACGCAAACAAAAGTTCACTAAATTTTTACTGTGGATGTGGACAGCATTTTCATTCAGAATTCATACGTTTTCGTGGGACAATGTTCCATAATTTCCAACTAATTCCAAAACTCTAGGATTATTTTATCTACTAGAGAGCTTAGATTGGAAAGTACCATCTGGACCATTTCCGTTTTTAAAGGATGCTGTGATCTAGCTTTGGCATCACATCAGTGGATCAAACGAGATAATTATGTTGTCTCGTTGAGCCATTTAAGTGAGACGATAGCCACGTTGAATATCTTGATGTTCCAAATAGAATTCATTCATATTGTTCCTTCAGCAACCTTTTGAGGAATATTTTCTGAAGGATCCTTTAGCTGACCATCCAAACTAAAAGTTGAACTGTCGTTCTTTTTACCATATTTACAATTGATTTCCTTTTTTTCAAAAAGCAATCATGAATGGTACTTTCCAGTAATATAATTTTTTTTAATTTGTTAAGGGTATAAATAGTTGGTTGGTTCCAAAAAATTGTAATAACAATGAATAAAATTCTGTATCCAGCTTTTCATTTATGTAATTTTAATGCTGAATTCTTCGTTTATCTACGATCATTTACTTAACTATAAATCAAATACCTCTTTAAAATACCACTGCTTTAGGATATAAATAACTTCGAATTTGTAAACAACCTCTTTTTTGCGCTTAAATATATATAACCCAAATAGTTAAAGATCTTGTTGAAATCACCATTAATGTTTTACATAGTTTATATGAAAATAAAACGTTAAGAGTAACATTAATATGTTACAAATAATTGATTACATTTTACCAACTGGAAATTTAAAATGTTTTGTTGGTCTTATTTTTTTGACCATTTATTTTTTCCTGTAACAATTTATGGGCATGACAATAGTAGGATCTCTTACTGAATTGTTCAAATGTACTGTCTTGGTAAACTTTGTACATCCATAATTAGACCCATGATTGAAAAACCTCATTGCATGTAAATTCCTGATACCATTTTCCTGTAAACATTTTTATTAGTAACAAAAGATTTGAAAATAAATTCAGGATAAAAAATTTTCGTTGGTCGGTTTAAAATATACGTTAACTTTTTCACGGTACTTTTAAGTTTTACGTACAAACAATAAACAGTAAATGTACATTTGTAAGCTTCTTCTTTCCTTAATATAACAACATATTAGACAATCTTTAATAACTTAAAGGCTCGTGTAAATAAATATGGCTGAGGTATCTGAATCAATAAAAAGTTTCTAAAATGCAATGTAATGGTGGATCTTGAAAATTACTTATATGAAAACATTTTGGTCTCATCCTGCACCATCTGTTCTCAGCCCCCCACCCCACTTCTTGGAGTTAAGACAGAAACCTAAGTATTGACTCTTGGCTTTAAGCCACGGTTGCTCGCCTCTCTTACCACCATTCTTTATTTTTAGACTAATTTATTTTTATACTTGCACTATGTTTGAATTAATTGCAATTAACTCATTTTAGTAGATTTTAAGATATATATCTTAACTTTAACATTTCAATGGACGGGATCCCAAATCATCGCTTAAAATCAATTTCTATCATACTGCATTTTAATTTTTTTTTAATATATATATATTTATTTATATTATTTTAATCAGTAATAAATGAGTGGAGATTAACATTGTGGTATTAACTATTATTTTACATATTTATAATATTCTACTATTCATTACTTTCAAGTCAAATTTTTAGTCAAATTCAATTTAGTGGGTGTTATGGATGGACAATTTACTAAGCTGCTTAAAATGTATATATAAACTGACAAACTAAAATAGGAATTGGTTTTTTTTTTTCTTTTATCTGAAGATATAAGCTATTACAGTGGAACCTCGATAACACGAATTTGAAGGGGATTGAACAATATTAGTGTTAAGAGGGTATTCATAATAGTATTCGTATTGTTACTTAGGTTAAAATGGCCAAAATTCGTCGTATAGAGATTGCTTTTCAAATGAAACAAATTGTTAAAGTTAGTTTAGTTACTGCACTACGTACTTACGTCGAATTGACTAAATCCATGCACTGTAGGCTACAGTCATCAACTATGTGCGCCCAATAAATCTATGAAAAGTTTTATGAAAATATGGAATCTCATAATTTGAAACCTCTTATTTGCGAGGTAAAGCAAACAATTTTTACTTTTTGTAACACATTCATAAGAACCTTTCTTAACCTTCATAATTATTCTCGACAGTTACATTCGTTTAAATTAATTATATAGTTTTATACAATACAAAATATATATAAAATTTTTTTATTAAAATATGAAAATTTAATTTTTTATAAATTCACTATCACTAATTTATCTATTTTTCGACTTCCAATCCTTAGTATTATAAATAATCCAAGATTTAAGTGAGTTATAAAATTAATTTTGATTACTGAAGCTATAAGATAGTGAAACACGTTTAGGATTTGGTTGGATAGTTGTTTGGATATCATATGAGATGAGTTCTGTTCTCAGTACTTTTAATATTGAAACAGCGACGACTAGTTGGTTACATTCGACTTGTATATTACTTTAGTAGTCTATGAGGATTTTGGCAGTCATTCAATATTGTAAAGGGAGGAGAAGTGATTTTAGGGT
The DNA here is from genome assembly GCA_035578905.1 of Stictocephala bisonia. NCBI lineage: Eukaryota > Metazoa > Arthropoda > Insecta > Hemiptera > Membracidae > Stictocephala > Stictocephala bisonia. Next base: position 107,338 of record JAQJVL010000338.1, on the reverse strand, counting down.
TGTTAAACCAAGGTCTTTTTCCATAAATTCCAATTTTCTCCTGGGCTACTTGTTGAGGTTCCACAACTGGAACTTTTTTACAAGGTATGGTAGTTGGTTAGGGTAGTTCAACCCCCAATATGAATGGAGGACCGCATCTACTTGTGGTTAGTGGGTCCATCGGACCTAGGCGGGAAGACTGTCTTGGCAGATCCACTGACCTTCCCCCTATCCGCCACCCAGGGGACGCTGGAGTATACGCTGAAGTAGGACAGTGCACGGAGAATTGAAAGAGAGAAGAGACTTATTGCACCAACCAAATTCTTCTGGATCTTATCAAAAACGATAAGTTCTAAAATACTGTCTATAACACCAAGAAAATAATATAGAGAAACTATAAGTAAACAAGTACTCCTATATGGCTCTGAAACATGGACACTTACCAAGAAAAATAAAAACAAGCTGATAGCATTTGAAAACAAGATACTGAGGAGGAATTTTTTACCCATAATGGAGAACGGTATGTGACGGTTTAGGAAAAACTTGGATCTCCGATAATTGTATAAAGATCCTGACATAGTGGCCACAGTAAAGAGTAGGAGACTAAGATGGGCAGGTCATGTAGAAAGAAGAGGAGGAGAAAGTCTTCTTAAGAAGGTTACCGATGGACAACCACATGGCACGCCCATTAAGAAGACCGAAATTGAGGTGGAGAGAACAGGTGCAAAAAGATCTTCAACGCATGGGTGCATCCCTTGTCTTAGCAGAATACCGGCAGCAGTGGATGCATCTTGTTGGCGAGGCCAAAAACCTTCTCAGGTTTCAGTGAACAAGGAGGTAAGGTAAGGTAAACCAATGTCAGAAACATTCTACGTAGTTCGGATTCAAGCTATCCCCTTTAGTTGCCCTGACTATTTGACGTAATAAATTAATCGTTTAGTGATGCTATCGAACTTAATTAGTATCGAAAATGATATACATTCACACACAAAAAGTATAAGCTCATTTATACAATATTAAATTAATCTTTTAAACGTGAATATTATGTTTAGTATAAGATTATTGAAAGTTACACTTGTTTAACCAAAATCGCTAGTTTGGTAGCTTTTGATAGTTTAATTAGACAATCCTACCTATTCCTTTATATGAATCATGAATTATAAATTCAGAGACTATTGATGAACAATATGAATCCGTCTTGTAACATTAAATTGTGTTTTAATGTACCTCTACTATACTAATGTGAGATTCCTAGGCTAAAAATGTGTTTTTAAATTATGGAAACATTTCATATTCTTACCAAAATGTGGACTTTAAAATGCGATTACTCACCTGAAACATAAAAAAAATTTAATTTTATACTTTTACATAATTAGTAAATGCATGAGAAACACCAAATCATCATTAAAATACCTAGAAATAACATCAAGTAAATACTGAATTAAATAATATTAATGTATAAAGATATTTTTAATTAGAATGAATATATTTTAGATACCACATTATTGTTTATTAATATATGTGTATTTACATAAATATCTATTAATAACTAGTTTTAATATACGCGTATAATAGTGTTTACAATTTCTATTAAAATACACAATACTACTTATATACACAAAATTTTATTATATTTGGTAAACTTCTGGTTTATTAATGCTAATTAACGCAAATAAAATCAAATCTATAGAAATTATTTTTGAAATAAGTATCTCGTAAATATTTATTGAAATTGTTTCTTATCCACGTATATTTACTTGGAAAATATGATTGTTGAAGACTCAACAGTTACAAACGTAATTGATGAATACTCGATAGCTGCAAGTTACAAACGTAATTGTTGAATATTCGATAGTTGCAAGTTACAGATGTAATTGTTGAATATTCGATAGTTGCAAGTTACAAGCGTAATTGATGGATACTCGATAGTTGCAAGTTACAAACGTAATTGTTGAATATTCGATAGTTGCAAGTTACAGATGTAATTGTTGAATACTCGATAGTTGCAAGTTACAAACGTAATTGATGAATACTCGATAGCTGCAAGTTACAAACGTAATTGATGAATACTCGATAGCTGCAAGTTACAAACGTAATTGTTGAATATTCGATAGTTGCAAGTTACAGACGTAATTGTTGAATATTCGATAGTTGCAAGTTACAAGCGTAATTGATGGATACTCGATAGTTGCAAGTTACAAACGTAATTGTTGAATATTCGATAGTTGCAAGTTACAGATGTAATTGTTGAATACTCGATAGTTGCAAGTTACAAAGGTATTTGTTGAATACTCGATAGTTGCAAGTTACAAACGTAATTGATGAATACTCGATAGTTGCAAGTTACAGATGTAATTGTTGAATACTCGACAGTTGCAAGTAACAGACGTAATTGTTGAAGACACGGAAGCTGCAAGGAACAAACGTAATTGTTGATGTTATTGCAGAGTTTACAGATGATAACAACTTAAAATATTATGTAATGATGTTGATATTTTTATAGGTTTCTTAATGACCAGGGGCTTTGTCATTTCTGATATTTCACTTAGATGAGTGTGGGAAGAATTAAATAGAGATATTGTAATGCAATTATTCCGGCTTGATCAAAGCAATAAATAATTCTATAATAAGTTACTGTCTCTACTGACCTTTATTTTAATTTTTAAAATATAAAAACAGTAATGTTAACTCGTAACTATTAATTTATTATAGTTCATTAATGTTGTGGTAGAAAAAATGCTAAGTCATTTATTTGTAATTTTATAAAAAGGTAACTTCGAAGCAAATATTTTTCCTAAACAGTAACAAGGACAGAAAAATATGAAAGCCCGGGGACGGGGCGGGGCGGAGCAGCAATCATTTTGAGAACTTTGAAGTCATGGGGCGGAGGTAGTGTTTGAGAACCTCGTACCACTCACGGTATCTTCCGTTAAACAGCCAATGAGAATACTTAGGACGGTAAAATTTTACATAAGTGATATTTAAATATTGTGCATTGTAAAGAAAAATAATAAAATACGAATTTAAAGAAATTTCTCAATTAGCATAATACGTGTTGGTAGATAAATTTAATACAATATTAATATAAACTGAACAAATATTATGGTGATCGATTAAAGTAAACTTGGTTTACCAAAATCGATCACCATAACATTCGTAGCCTACATATTGCACTTATTTTTTATAAATACAGTATAAGTATTTATAAAAAATTTCATACAGTTTTTATACTGTATGAAAATTGTGTGATGTTCACTTGTATATTAAAATAAAATTGTTAAACTATTATTTAATTGTTCAAATAAGATGTTCTGCTCGGTTTGGTTTTGTATTAATTTAATGCATTTTCAATTACTTGAGTATCCACTGACCTAATTGAGTAGCTCGTGATCAACTTGGGTAGTCATCGTGATGGACTTGGCTAGCACTCGTGAAATATTTGAAAAATATTTTTTCCAAATGAATATCTTACATATAGTTACATGAATTGTAATCTTTTATATGTTCAGCTAATCTAAATACATTATATATTATTTTGATTGCTTCCGACTCATTATGTCACTCATCGTATTGTTACGGTGTTTAGGCATTGCTTTATTTTGATTGTTGGTCATTTTAATCAGTCGTGTTTAAAAAAAAATCGTCATATTTATTAATTTTTGTAGGCCTAGTTGAATCATATTAAATTAAAGACTCCTAAAATACTGTAAAATATTTATCAGTAAAACTAACATTTTTGAAAAGGAATTGTGTAAGAACTATTGCCGAAGTAAAATAATTGCTTTTCTCATGGCAATGGGAAAATTGAGCAAGATTATAATATATTATTTTAATTATAATTGAAATCATTCATACGGTTCGTTTCGGTTTTCGTCTGTGTCCGTGAAAATGTTTGTTGTAACAAAATGTCTGCTTTTTTAAACCAAATTATCCCCCTAGTGTTATTTTCAAGTATTGTAGTAATTTATTCAGCATACTTCAGAAGCAAATAAAAAAGTAGCGGCCACATTTCAACTATTTTTTTTATGTTTGGAAATTAGTGTGTTTATGTTGTAATTGCTATAAAACTATAATAGATTATGTAAAATCATTTTTATTTGGTTAAAAGTAATTAATAAACAGTACAAAATTTATAAAACGTAAAATAATTTGTCAGGGTGTATTTTTACTATTACTTTTTAACGTGTTTTATTTAGCTTTCAGTAAATCATATCCTTTAATGCTTTAAGCGTATGTTGAGAATAGTTGTGGTGTTCATTTGATTTTATTTTGTTTTAATCTTCAACTGCACAAAAAAAATATGAAATAGAATTTTTTCAAATTAATACCTTTTATTAAATATTTAACCTTATAAAACCAATATTTAGAGCAAAATTCAACAGCTTTAAGGAATATTTACAACAAACATTCTTTGTAACGTAATTTACTTAGTTTTTAGTAAAGCTTATCTTTATGTTTATAAATCAAACTCTTCAATTGTTTTTCAATTGTAGAATATAAGTAAGGTGAGCCTATACATAATTATGTTAAATTTTAACCGTTTTGAGAATAACAAGAATTTAACAAGAATTATGATTTTGGAAAAAGTTTCAAGTAGAAATTTAATATTATAGTAGACCCCCAATTTTATCAGTGAATAATTTGATTTCGCTGTAAAAAGTCTACTTTTCTAAACAAATATTGCTATTTTTTACAAAAACAAAATGACATAAAAACATGTTAAGAAATTAAATACAGCAGCAATACCGTACTGACTGAAAAATTGACAATTGTTGATAAGAATTGGCCTTTTTGCTCAACATATATTCAGACAGAGAGTGTGGGGCGTAGCCAACTGAGGAGGTGATGGGTGGGAGGTAATGGTAATCGGGGGTTTCGGTTGAAAATACAACGAAAACTTACTATACAGGAAATGATTCAAGGAACTATATTGTACTCTGTCTGGCGAATTAAACTTCCTTCACCTAAAAACACTGGACGTAATTCCAACTTCTCTCGCCAGTGTAGCTTCTACATTTTCTTTCCTTTAGAGCCCTCTTAAACCCTTAAGAACCTTCATATAAAACATGTAGGAAAACCTAAATCATATTATTCTGTTAAATCATTATTTTTATATTATTTTCCCTTTCCGTGTGTCCAAATTTACATAACTTATTACTACTGATTTAATATGAACTTGTTTGAAATATGGGTTTATTTATGGTTATAAATAAACATATTTGAAACAAGTATGTGGAATAAATTGATTTCATTCTATTTGAACTACTATTTTAAATGTTCTGTGTTATTGAACACTTGAATACAAAAACGGAAACCTTGTAGGACAAGATATTCTTTTGTTACAGGTGACTTTCTCAGAATTGTTTAGGGGAACGTAATAAACTGATATTTACGTTTAAGGGATATGTTACAAATGTTATTTTAACAGTATACTCATGTTTGAATGTTGTAATAAAAGCATTATAATAGTATTTTAAAAATAATTGTTTAATATTTTAGACACTTTATGTTTTACAATAACAATAACAGTATTTAATCATACAAATATCTGGCCCAGTAAAGTTAACAGTAAAGCTAAAGTAAAAGTCAAATTTATTGTATTTTTTATAAATAACATTTTAAAATAAGTGTAATACGGTAGAATTGAATGTGTATGATTTTATTGCACATTTACCAAGCCTTGGTTGATAAATATGTAAGTAATTGCGTTTTTAGTGAAAAAATTAATCAATATTGAAAACGGTATGAACAAGACAAATAAATCCATTTCTTGTTTTACCCACTTAATGGTCGAACTGCCAGGAAATTCATTACGTGAACTGGCTTCGTACTGAAAGATCAGATCATTTATTCAACACTGCTACTTCTTCTCGTATAATCTTAAACAATTTAGTATTTTTTTACGCTATTTGATTGATATTAACATTTTGTCCAAGAAATGTTGGGCTAGTTTCGGTTAAACGGCCGCCCGTAGTATATTTTAAAACTTGTAAAATTAAGAAGTAATTGCTTTTTAAGTCCAATAAAATGAGACAGGTTTTACGCAATTTAAATCATTTATTTACTAGTACTTTATGAAAAAACAACTATAATTTAGGATACGATATGCAAATATATTGTTAACTTTATGAAAGTAAAGGGATTTTTTTCAGTGATGTAATAAAAAGGATGGGTGGTAAAATGTCCTTCTTAAAATTTGTGTAAATGTAATATAATAAGTTAGATTTCAACACCTTTATTATTGGTTACTTGAATATTTGCACGTATACTTGAATATAACACTTTTTCTCTTAAAATTACAAATTATATTTTAAAATAATTAAGACATAAAAGTTTTTAAAATTAACTAAAAACTTAACTAAAATGAGTATTATTTCTCACTTAAATAAACAAGGACACAATGCTGCAACCGAATACAAAATAGGTCATCATCAAACAACAAAATTCTAAATAATGCAGTTTGATGGTAAAAGGTAATAGGTCAATTAACGGTATATATATATATATATATATATATATATATATATATATATATATATATATATATATATATATATATATATATATATATATATAATACATATGGGACTGGAGTTGATAAAACTAGTTCATACTTATACAGTATAAAGAGGTATGATAAACGAGGAAAGTAAATATTACTTCCCACTGTATGGTAATCTCCAAGCCGTGATAGAAGGTTATCCAGCCAATGTGGCACGAGTGATGTGGTGCATTATCAGTTACGACCGAGATTGTACCACTGGAGATTGAGTGTATCACTAGACCTGCACCTATGAGGTGATTACGTAAACAAGGAAAATAAATATTACTTCTCACTGGATAATAATCTCCAAGCCGTGAGAGAATATGGCCATGAGTGATGTGGTGCTTACTCATTATCAGCCACGGCCAAAGATTGTACCACGGGAGATTGAGTTTGTCACTAGACCTGCACCTATGAAGCGATTACGTAAGTGAGGAAAGTAAATATTACTTCCCACTGCATGGTAATGTCTAAGCCATGATAGAAGGTTATCCAGCCAATGTGGCATAAGTGATGTGGTGCTTACTCATAATCAGCCACAACCGAGATTGTACCACAGGAGATTAAGTGTGTTACAAAAGTAAATATTACTTCCTACTGGATAGTAATCTCCAAGCCGTGATAGAAGGTTATCCAGCCAATGTGGCATAAGTGATGTGGTGCTTACTCATAATCAGCCACGACCGAGATTGTACCACAGGAGATTAAGTGTGTTACAAAAGTAAATATTACTTCCTACTGGATAGTAATCTCCAAGCCGTGATAGAAGGTTATCCAGCCAATGTGGCATAAGTGATGTGGTGCTTACTCATAATCAGCCACGACCGAGATTGTACCACAGGAGATTAAGTGTGTTACAAAAGTAAATATTACTTCCTACTGGATAGTAATCTCCAAGCCGTGATAGAAGGTTATCCAGCCAATGTGGCATAAGTGATGTGGTGCTTACTCATAATCAGCCACGACCGAGATTGTACCACAGGAGATTAAGTGTGTTACAAAAGTAAATATTACTTCCTACTGGATAGTAATCTCCAAGCCGTGATAGAAGGTTATCCAGCCAATGTGGCATAAGTGATGTGGTGCTTACTCATAATCAGCCACGACCGAGATTGTACCACTGGAGATTAAGTGTGTTACAAAAAGCTGTACATTAATTTTTCACATGATAACTTGTTAAAACAAATTTATTGTTTTGAATTATAAAAGGCTAACTAAATTATATCCATTACTAATTTTAATTATTTTTTAACTCATTTAAATTTGTTTTTCTATATTCCTATGTATGAACTGATTAAAAGATATTTGAACATTTAAAATTATTTCGCTCGAAAGTATGATAATAATAGTCTCCCTATAGGGTTTTAAAAATATATTACAATGCGGTTATTATCTGGATATTGCCTTATTATAAAGTGACATACATTTAAACAATAATTATAGTGTATAACAAATACTCGAACTTTACCAAATATTTTACTCCAGAAACAAGTGAAAGTCACAACTCACCTAGCAGTGCATGGAGCAATAAATAAATTCATGGAATAAAAGTGTCTTATAAATGTGTTAAATGTATTTATAGTAATTCACTCACTGCACTTGTGTTTTACCTATTTATCAATATAAGCACCCAATGATTATTTTTACTTTAATAGCTTATTTATTATTATATAAATAAAATAACCCCATTAGATTACCCTTGACATGGTTCTTCATAGTTGAATGTGAATAAAATCATGCTTATAGCCTTCCTACGGAAAATATACATAACTTCCTTAAGTTTCCTAATGATAGGATAAATGGTCTAGTAATACACATACAATAGAAAGAGACACAGACAAAGTGATAATAAACGTTCATTGAATACAGTTAAATTTACTCTTTCTAACATGAAAAAATCTCTTTAAGATCCTGCCTAGAGTAAACATCATTTACACTTCAAGGGCTGTTAAAATGTTATAAAAATCATTGTTTACATTTGAACGTCTGGTGCTCTTCGATTAATTTAAATCTCACTCTCCATGTTATTGTTATGGGCAAAAAACGTATTTTTAAAATACGTTTTCCATTCAGAGTAAAAATATTGTTTAGTGAATTCCTTTATGTACAACAACGATTAGAGGCAAATGTTTTGACAATCCTAAAGATGTTCAAGAAAAGGGGGGACAGCCAAATTCTTTCTTTTCCTTAGTTTATTTACCAACCCACCCATATACTTCCTGTGGTGATTATACATCTACTCATCCATACCAGAGGTTGGTTAAATAATACAACAATCAAAGGATATATTCTTGAAATTGAGAGCTCATTAGAGGATAAATCGTCCTAATACATGATACATGAATTTTTAAAAAGATTTTCGTTTGTAAAAAAACAGCTTCACGTACTATGTATAAGTGGGTATCATTTTTAATAAACACTACATTTCTACAATATACCCTATTTTATTTAAAGTCTTCAATGGAATAATTTAACCATGCAATTGTTAAAAGCTCGTCAAATCAAGAAGGACGAGAGTTTGAAAAATGGGCTAAGGAATGAAAGCTTGTCCAGCATCCATCATTGTTAGACATGGCTCATATCCCACTAACCTTTCTACGGCCCATTCCCTGCGGCATATGTTTCATATCCTTAGAGTGCCACTTATTGTTGGACATATTGGGTTCTTGGTTCAAGTAGGCTTGTGTGGTTAGATGACATCTTTGTACTTCCAAACAATCTCAAAGTAGTTACATCCTTTTACTTAACTGTATTACCTTGACATTGAACAGTTTTTTGTTGGATGTTATGTATTTATTACTGTGTATAACTTTCCTTTTATTTAATGAAATTTGAGTTAAATAGCTTGTAAATGTTCTTGTTTAAATATCACCTTTTTATATCAGTCATCTATAAAAGTAAAATTCGTCTCGAATGGAAATCAAAAATTAGTTTTTATTTTTAAAGGAATTTGTGATAAACGTATGTACTGACAGGTGATTCATCATTGGACTGAATTATTGAAGCTGTATAGAACCTTTAATGAATAAATAAATTCTTAAATTGTTATTTTTAAAAGAATTTAGTTACTAACTACGATTAAATTATTCGTTCCTGAAAAAAAAATGTATTTCACTAACCGAAGTTTTATATGACAAAAAGGAAAACATGAAATAAAAATTTTTACTAATATAGTTTTCTTGCTCAGTTTGTCTGCAATAATATGATCAATAATAGGCTGTTACTGAATGTATAGTATACAGTGTGTTCCTGAAAAGACCTTCAGCAATAAAATATTCAACCAATCCTAACTAAGCAATGAAAACTAGTAACCAAACTATTCCTCAGTTCAAAAAAGGTTATCTGGGATTAATGGATATGCTTTTGATAGTTTAAAAAATTAAAGCTCAGATTATAAAAATAGTTATCCCAAGATAATTCCTAGCTTTTTAAAAGCACTCTCTTTCGGTAATCAGTATGGAAATGTCGTTCCATTTCAGTTTCTACTGAACACGATTTTTATAAAATAAACATTCAAGAAAAGTTCTCAGTGATCATAACTAACCTACTGTCACAGTAGAATAAAACACACATTAGCGAAGTTTACTTTTGAGAACAAGCCAACTGCTCGATGCTAGCGATCCTAGTGGCCGTATCGCAGAGCTACAGCATCTCTCCGCTTCCCGCGACAGTTGTTTGCTCACCATCGCTAAGATGGCTAGCATCGATTGTGTGACATAAAGTCCAAATCAAGAAGTCTAAACCGAAAAGTCCAAGACAAAAAGTCCAAAAGCTGTAACAGCCAATACCTAAAAGTCTAAGCAAAAAGTCCAATACTTGTTATTTTGAGCTTATTTTTATTTTGAACTTATTTTTATTTCAAAATGGTGCTTATTGAAGTAAGCAACTAACCTAACCTAACCTAACCTAACCTAACCTAACCTAACCTAACCTGCGGTAGATCACAGCTGCTACCCAGGTAGATCACGGATGCTACCCGAGTAGATCACGGCTGCTACCCAAGTAGATCACGGATGCTACCCGAGTAGATCACGGCTGCTACCCAAGTAGATCACGGATGCTACCCGAGTAGATCACGGCTGCTACCCAAGTAGATCACGGATGCTACCCGAGTAGATCACGGCTGCTACCCAAGTGGATCACGGTTTATTCTCAAAGCTTAATAAACCGTATATTTTATTTTCTCAAAATAGTTTATTCTCAAAATTATTTTGAGAAAATAATAGATTTTCTCAAAATAATTTTGGACCTAACAGATTTGGACCTTCCGGGTTGGATTTTTTGGTTTGGACTTTTTGTCCTCCAACCCTAGCATCACTTGGTTAGAAAGTAGTTTTGCTTCGTTTCTGTGTGTTTGTATTATTCTGTGCTTTTACCTTATAAACAGAAATAAATATTCATGAACCGCTTATTTTGTGAACTATTTAAAGTCAGTAATATGGCCCCGAACAGATGTTTCACTATTACTTACGTGTTTCAATCAATCTGTTCAACGTGAAAAAAGTAGACGACACCATTTAGATTGAGGGATCCATTTTCAGACGCCCTATAGATTCGATGTTACACTTTTTTCAATGAATACACATCTATAAGAAGTGAAAAGCCGATGTTAAAAAGTCATACTACTCATTTTCTAATTTTGAGGTCTTGACGTGGCTCCGTTAGGACGAGCTTGTTGCGGGGCATCCTAGAGTGAGACAGGGAATGACAGAGGGCCGCGCGGCCGCCTGGAGAGAAGGATATGGGGGAGGGGGAGTGAGAGAGAGAGAAAATCACAAATTGCCATGAGAGAGAAAGAAAACTGTCGACAGGAGTACTGGATAGGAGAGGGGTACGTGGTAGAAATTCTCAAATAGCGCTGCGTATCGGTAGCCGCGCTAAGTTCGTTTTGCCTGCAACTGGAAGTCCGACTGTTTCCTATCTCTTTTCACTCCATGTGTCAAGTGTATATTAATAAACTTATTATAGACTAAACATAGCAACGAATGTACAGGGCCCTGAAAATGGTTCACACAATCTGAAAGGTAGCGTCTAGTTTTTCATGTTCAACCGAAACACGTGAGTAATAGAAATCTTTGAACAGTTCAGCGTTCATAACTTAAATTAACGTAAATATTTTATAGTTATGTCCTCTAATTTGATACGGAAGCCAGTTTACCCAGATTTTCCAGACCGCAAATCAACCGGGGCCATATATAATCTTCTTAGGCCTGCATGATAAGCGTTTTTCTGTATTAATTTATTAATTTTTTTTTATTCAGAAAGCGTTATATATAATTCTTGAATCTGTTTTTACTGAAAGGACTTATTATTTATTTATGAAAGGACTTAAACACTCCAATAATATTTTTATTTATTTGGTGAGGCCAGTTGTGTGTAATGATGGAAACGTTGTTTCTGAAAGGCCTTAAAAATATATACAGGGTACACAAAAAATATGGAAACGCTTTCATAACAACGTTATTTTTTCAATTGATAATTTTGTTAGTAATTTAACAATAATTTTTTTATAATTAAATTTTTTTTAATAATTTTGTTCCATAAAGTATCATTTTTTATCAAAATAATTTACTTGAAACCCTTAAATAGTGGAGAAATAATATTGTTCAAGTTAGTTACTTTGAAATTCAAATGATCACTTCTGTTAATAGGAACTAACTGCTTCTTACTAAAATTACCTATTTTTAGCGTAAACTTTTTCATATAGCAATTTCGTATCCAACAGGGCTGAATAATAAACTCAATAAATTACTGCAAATATTGTATATATATTAATGTAATGATTAAAGTGTAACTGGCTATACCCTTTTCAATTATATTTTGGACAGATTATTTTAGGTTAGAAAATCATTTAAATAAATATTTATTTTTAAAAGCTATAATAGTGAGATAATGTTGCTACTTTTTATGACTGAATATAATTAATTGCCTTGTTGAACAACCATTAATTCAACACGTTATGTTTATAGTCCATTTTGTCCTAATCATAAAACCACTCACGCTTTGTTCTCTATTCTCTTTAAGTATGTATTTGTATTAATATGTTGTTAATATTGGGCTGCAAGTATTTAAGAAAAGAAAATTGGTTTGGAAAATCCACAAATTATAACATTAAATTTTGTTAAATATATTTTTATAGCATTTGTTTGAATTTATTTCAGTTGCCTGATTTTTACTAAAACGTTTCTTAATTTATTGATAGAATTTCAATTTTGCTGTCGTCAATTAAATATTACAAGATGTTCATAGTCATTTTATTCTGTTGTTATGTATTGTTTTGAGCTCTTTTGGTGCTAAATACACAGAGGTTATAAAATACAGCACAGTACAATACATAGAGGTTATTTTTTCAGTTTTAAACATTAAAACTTAAGTTATTTTTCATTTTAATTATTTTTATGGGCTTACTACATTTACAGCAATTAAGTTACGTGCACAAGTTGATTTCGTTAAAGATTTATTAGTCGTGGTTTATTTTTAAATATTTAGTTTAGTTATTTATTTTGAAATAAGCAATTAATCTATGAGTTTAACTCGAATGTTACGACACTAACTGGTGGGGGCTTTTTTTTAAATATCTAAACTACTTTTTTTACTTAAAAATTACAATTGCACTTGCACAAAAAGTAACAAATTCTAAAAAATTTTTTGATACCAAAAATATTTAAAGTAGTGACGATTTGCGGATAGCGATTTATCAGTTAGTTTAGCTAGCATATCTTAAGTGATTTAGTTCAAATTGTGTACGACAAAGCAATACAAAACTTTTTTTATTGTGTTCACGTATGGGCCTAATCTAAGTACAGTCAACAATATGTTAATGAATGTAATGTATTTTTGGCGACGTTATTTCGAAAAGACATCTGATTCATTCACTAGACCAGGCTGTTTCGGTTTACCTTGTTCTCTTTTAAACAACTTTCAAGCCTATAACCATTTTCTGAATTAGTTCCTATTTTCATCATTTTGTGTTATATGCTGCTTTTAGGTCTTCTTTAATTACACCGAGACATACATTTTTTCTGTTTTCATCCTTTAAATTTTAATAAAATTCCATAATAATTTGTTACCCTAGTGGGTTCCGAAGGTAACACCTAAATTTCCGATTTAAATCTATTCTTAAAACATTGAAAGTAAAGTTTTAAAAGGTCCTAGTTAAATACAGTGAATTTTTCAATAATGAAATCCAGCACCGAATATTTCTTAAACATGATAAACATGTCTGTCTGTAGAGAATGAAAAAGTTATGAAATACAATAAAGCTGGTTAAATTATGAAAGAGCTCCGTGAAGTGCCAGATAGACACAGAGACTGGGAAAGTCGAGTGTGGGGTGTTCACTCCCTCTTCTTCACACACCATGCTCTCCACCCCCACCCCCCACCACGTGTATGAGTGGGACATTCCCAGTGGAGCTTGTCAACTACTATGAAGCTCATATTTCATTGTGTTTCTACATAACTCTAAGTGATTCATTATTGCAGTTTGCTATTTTGATTGAATTTACTGTTTCTTTGTGACAGAACATTGTTTTTATAATTTACTCTTCTAGAGTTTCTTAGTTCAGTTATTTTGGGTTTTTTATGTATTTGCATTTAATCAATCATAATTTAACGCTATAGTTCAAAATTATTAAATACTTTAAGAATCATTTCTGGATTATTACAAAAATATATAGAAATATACTCTTATCTTAAAATCTTTTAAAATTTAAATCGTTATGAATTTTGTTCATTGTAATAAAAAAATTCATTGGAGTAATTAAACTGTCGAATCATTTTTAATGTGACCTGGCGGTACTGCGTTCTTTATAATAGTATATATAAATAGATAAAATAACATGTTTTATACATGCATAAAAGCAATTGTTTCAATATATTGTTAAATATTAAAACCGTTTTCAAATTTAGTGGCTCTTACATACACTAAACTTATATACATCTTAACGTATATCACCTTATATTTGAACAAATTTACATTGTTTACGTGATTCTTTTAAAAATATAAATAGTTTTTCATTTTAACCAATTAATTACATCTGCCTTCAGTATGCAACGGAATAATTTGATTGAGTTACAATTAATTGCATGCATTTAGAAATAAAATAGTTGCATTACTTTAGCCAATTTCGACGAATCTATGTAAACAATGTCTAGGTTGGAATACGTCTTCACTATTATAAATTGTTAAACAAAGTCTGTTTATTGTTTATATTTAACATATATAAAAAATGTTACTTAATACAGTCGGCACTAGTGGTGCGGTGCTGTAACTCAGCTACTTGGTGGTAAAGTTGAGATTGTAGGCGACCGCTCAGTGGTTTCCATCGGCGTGGACACTACTAATGAAGTCTGGAGTGTCCGTGTTGGGTGGTAGTCAATATCCGCATGTTGTGTAGGGAAGATAACTGAGTATCAGGCTTTTCATTAGCTGAAAATAGGACCATTACTACGTATTTCGGATTCCAAGTAAAGCTGTAGGTCCTTTAGTTGCCCCGGCTATTAGGCGATTAATGAACAGTCGATCTTAGCAAGTAACAATGGCTACACTCGTTCATCTACAATCATCATATTCATTCACCCCCGCATATCCACCATATCTCTACGATCGGCGTTTTACTGATGAATAATGTATAATAATAAACAATTTTATATGTTTTTCTTCTGATTGATGAACTTTTCTATAGTTTTAAACAAAATGTTTGAAATTATTTATTGTTTTTTTAAATCTATATATGCATTTCATATTGTAGTTTTAGATGATGTAAGAGGTTTTTATTTTTCTAAACCGCAAAATTTCAATTTATTTTCTATTACGTTTTTCTCTTTAAGATAACAAATCAGTATTCAGTATTCAGTATTCAGTTTATTCATTCAAATGTACATTTACAAAGAACACGTCAAATCTTTACAATACAATAATGTATAAATACAAAGTTGTACAATAAATAATTAACTAATAAAAGGTAATACTAAAGTTCAATAAATTAACTAAGCTACAACTATAATACATTATTTAAGAAACGTTTACATGCTACTTAAACTATTGTAATTGTAAAAAAATTTTTCAATAAAATAGGTTTTTAACCTCATTCTAAAAATTGAGATCCTCCCGACATCACGGAGATCTCTGGGCAGCTTATTGTATATCGAGATGCAGAGGTGATGCGGCCCCCTCCCGAAAGCACTCGTGCTGTGACCGGCCACAGAGAGGTCATTTCTTCCTCTAGTGGCATAGGTGTGGTATGAGCCGTTTGTCTCGAAATAAGTTGGATTTTTTTTTACAAACATGCACGCCTCATACCCCACCAGGCCCGCCAAGGTCAACACGCCGTACTCACGGAAGAGAGGCTCACACGACTGCATCCGACTGAGATTACCAATGGTTCTTAATGCCCATTTTTGTAATATAAAAAGTATATCAAAATTTTTTTTGTTTGACAAACCCCAAAAAATGACTCCATATCTTAAAATTGATTCTACATGTCCATGGTAAAAATCGTGTATAAATAGTTTAGATCTTTTTAAAGAACCCTACTCAAAACCTATAAAACAAGGCAGTTGATGTGATGAATTTTTGTTTCGTGTTAGAGCTATTCTACGCACCCTTTCGTCCAACTAACTCCTCGTTTCATATCGCTTCCGGGTGAAAAATGAGATGAAAAGAGATAATAACGGGATTAACCTGGCATCTCGCCCAACCCTGCCATACGGTCGATATCAAGACGCTGGATCCTCACACCTGTGATTCCCGTTATTTTGGGCGTAACGTTTCCAGTTCAACTGTTCCTCTGCTGGAACCAGTTAGGTGAATAATGTATTGGACTTGGCATGATTACTGCCAACATGGAGCTGTTGACATTGAAAGTTATTAATGTTTAGATTCTGCAGATAGTATGTTTTAAACTGTGACGTAATCCTAGTTATTACGTCACAGTTAGCTGGATTATTAGTTTTGTAATGCAGTGTCTTGGAGACCAGGTGTTTGGAATTCTAGTACTATGCCTACGTACTATTGGTACGTTCTACTCTGCATAGAACTGGACAAAAACATCAACAATGGCCTGAAAACTAGAGTTTGAAAGAAAAATGGGCTTACATAAGGGGAAAATGAAGTACTATTATTATAAAGACAGACAAAACAATTTTACAGTTTTTAAGACCAACTAAACATAAAGGAAATTTTAATTTATAAAATTCAATTTATGTTGAAACATTAAAAACTAGGAAATATAAAGTGTAAAAAAACGCGCAAATTATATAAGACATTTTAAACTTGATATTTTTTTCACTGGTTACTGTCAATTGAAGCTTTTTTGAAATAAATTATGTAATATATGTTTACCTAATTTTTTTTTAATTTTAGAACCTAAAAGAACATAATAAAATATAAAGTACAATTTGAAAATATAACATAAAAAATATATAAAATAATAAAAACAACAATGAAAAAGATAAGACTAAAATTCTATAGACACATACAAAGACTGGACGACAGTAAACTCATAAAACAAATCATAAAAACAATAGACTATAAATAAACAATAAAATGGATAGAACAAGTAAAACAAGATGCCAAAAAATTGTGAATAAAAAACAAAGATTTCAAAGACAGAATATCAACAAACAAACAAATTATACAAGAAGCAACATGTACACACAGAGGCACCGAAAAAGAAAACAGGAGCCTTATCGACAGAAGAAAGAAGACAAAAATTCATGAAAAATGAAGTTTCGTTGGGGACAAAAGAGACATGGAGGGGAAAAATCGAAGAACAATTGAACGCATTGTGAAATATTCTACTTAATACTTAGTCGACTTCAACACAAATAATAGTTTTAGTAAAATAATAAATTTAAAAACCTAAAACCTAAACATTTTACATACATCATTGTAAAAATGGACAATTAAAATACAAATATATTCATATTTTTTAGGAAAACAATCATGAAATTTTTCCGTAAATGTTCAAAACTAGCCCTTTTTATAGGTTTGATTGTGGCGTCATTCAATTTGGACAACAAACTCACAATTCACATTTGTAGTAGTATATTTACTATCAACCAATGAAGGTGGAATAACACCTTTTTAAGTTGAAATTATTGCACAACATCAATGTCTCTCTAATTATTTATCACATAGCCTGTACATATATGAGACCTGCTTACAAAAACATATCTTAAATTACGAATAACTAACACATTGCTTAAAATTGTGGATGATACAGAGAATAAACGTAGTACAATTAAAAAATCTTATGTTAGATATTTTGAAGAATAAACTGTATTTACAAATAGTATTTATAATTAATTTTAAGAGCACCATAAATATCAAACAATTAAAAAAAGATTTAGACTCAAAAAAATCTTACTTAGCAGACAATCTAAGCATTAAATTCGTTTCGTCAAGGTTCTTAATGTTAATAGTGTATTAAACTTTCCGACGTGGGGATCTAGGCTTCGGATTGCTGAGAGCAAGTTCCAATATTCGAATTCCCAACTAAGCTAACGGTCAAAACTTCACTCGTTCAGCTCGTCAGACCGTCAGGCCCATGTAAACTGGTGATTAAAGTTAAGAAAAAATAGTTTTTTTATATAAAAATATCCATGCATTAAGAACACTGGTGAAACATTTTCTGTGATATTATGAAATTCTATAAAATATACATGCTTATTTATAATTTGTAACCTCATTTTTATTGCTTTCTTTCAAAGAATTTTAATCTAATGTTTTACGTAAATTACTGTTTTTTAAAATGACTTTATTACTGATTTACTATAGAAACTACGAGGAATTCTTAAATTATCTGACCATTGTGTAAACTTCTAAACAAATAACAGCTCTAGAGGGAGAGAAAAGCTACGTGGAATTCACGATGAGTGCTGTGTCCGCCCTGAGTTTTCATTATCATTAGAAAACCTTGGAACCACAGTTGGCTACTCTGAATTATTTACTTCACCTTCCCTAAATATATACGGCATTATCTCGTGGGTTCAACAACAAAGAACAAATATTTATTAACATTTGACTTGGCTTTCAATCGATGTAGAAGTGTACTTAAGTGTATTGGTGGCTCAAATAAAGTAGAACAAATGTAATCTAACATAACAAAACCAAACTTAACCCAACCTAAGAAAAACAGTCTTAAGCTAACCTAACAGAAACGAACCTAACCTAACCAAACCTTGCCTAACTTAACAAAAACAAATATAACCTGACCAAAAAGATCCTAACATAACCTAAGCTAACCTTTTTTGTTGTCTTTTTTTAAGCCATTCCTTTAAAAAGATGAGTATTCCATTGTTATTTACACATTCAAATAATAAATCAAGAACGAAAAACATATTATATAAATTTATAATCAGTGACCTTCGCCCTTGACCCGCCTCTGTACCTTAACGTACAATACACTACAAAACTTAAGAATATGACGTAACATATAACCTAACTTAACGTGACATAACATAAACTATGGTAATTTAATAAAGAGTTTCGTAATTAGCATAGTATTGGTCGGCATAAATGCAGCACAACTCGTACAATGTAAATACAAAATGTACAAATATTACAATGATCGATTTCAGCAAACCCCATTCTATTGTTAATCCCTCTGATCTTAGGAAGGTAAGCGTGGTTTAAATATGATGAAATATGCGAATATACTAACATACAATATAACATAAGAAAATAATAATTCTATAAGTCTATCAGCAGAATGGAACCCTTAATGTGAACAAAGCGAATTGTAAAATATTATGAAAATAAATTTTGGGACAACACATTAACAGATGATTTGATTGGTGCAATAAAAAACGGCAAAAGAGCAGATATAATACAAAAAGACATTTTAACCAGGAACATATTCGGGCAAATGATTTTTGATGGAAAGTTCGTCAGCGGTTGACAAAAAAGAACTTCAACAACCTTAACTAGTTAAATAAAAGAGAGCTCACTCCAAAAGTATGAAGAAATTTTTTTTCATGCTTGGGAGGCTCCTCGATACTTGTAAAATGCCAGTTCATTAAAACATTGGATCTGCTTAGGCCAATTCTTCAATAATAACAAAACATTAATAAACCTACAGATACAAATTTTAAACAAAAACCATTACCTGTGCGTAAAAGATAAAACATTAAACTGTCCCTTGCAACAACTATATATATATATATATATATGTATTTTTTTTTTTACCGAAAATTATGTTTTATTTTAAAGCTTGCTGGGTAAACTGTATTATAAACAGCAAACACGTGGTAAATCACGCTTTCGTTAATACTAAATCATTATTGTAAATGTTCTGTAAACCCCGAAAATATATTGTTATAAAATATACTGTGTAAAAAATCGAGTTTTATCAACCCCACCAGTAAACGTTAAAGGATACCTTCAAAAACTTGTACGTTTTATAACCAAACCAATGTTATATTGCAATGTTTAAACACTGGGTGAACTCTAGGGAGGCTAAGCAATCCGGGGAAAGAGAGTAGTATCAGAACTTAAATTGCGACAAACTTGACAAAGTTCAGTTTGGCATCGTTAACAGTATATTCATGTTGGTAATGACTTAGTGTTTTGGTGATTATCAAGTGTTTACTTTACGTACAACAAATACTTTTAGTAAAAAAAATTATAAATACCTAAGAAAATGTCATTAAATGTTCTTAGCCTGGATATATATTTTGTAATATATAAAACCAAAGATCTATAAAGTATACTATATACCTGCTTAAAGGAGGATGACAAACGCTTAAGTACTACTAAATTGTATCTTAACGTAATTTAAATACAAATTTGGCAACAGAGGTGGTTCTGCACTTAGTTTTTGACGTATAAACATTTGTACAAAGTTTCAACCATATCAAAGATGGAAAATATTTCTGTCGAAAAAAATAGCAAGGCTAATGTATGCCTTGCATTACTACACACATACACGCACACACATACAAACGCACACACGCAGACGCATACAGAGTAAATTTAACATTAACTTAAACTGATGTTGCCTTAACTAGCGAAATGCTTTTTTATTAAATTTGTGGAATTAAAAAAAAATGTCTTTTGTAAAACTTAATATATTCCATCAAGAATATACAACAAAAAATTACTAACGTAACTTGTTTAAATCTAAGTTAAAACGAGTATTCATATTTGTATGATGTTATTTTAGTATTATTTATGACTTTCATAGAAAACTGTTATAGTTCACACTGTGCAAATGAATGTATCTTTAATATTGCATGTATCGGGTGAGCGGCTCATCCCAGAGCGCGCGTGTGGTTGAGTTGGTGGGTGGGTGAGCAATTTGTAACGATTGCTGTAATTCGTAATTACATACAAATAGTTTTTATTATTTACTTAAATAAATATTCTCTGATTACATGTTGATTAAGTATACGGTGTAAATAATTTCATTATAACCAACTTTACTTAGAAAATTAAACAAAAGAGTTAAGTAAATGAGTAATTAAATAAGTTATGTTAATATTAAAAACTGAAAATAGTAAATATACTAAATTAAAAATAGTATGATATATATGAAATACGTTATAAGCATAAATCCTTATAAAAATATACACCTTAATCATAACAAGAAACAAATTATAAATTCTAATATAAAGGATTTGTATGAATTAGTTTATATATCTTTCAACAAGGACAATAGCGACTTTCTATCTTATCTTCCACAAATACAAGATGTATCAGAGGCATTGAGCAAGTATGATATAACTTATAGATGTATACCATTTCTTGTTTGAAAATTGGTTGGTTCAAATTTTCACAGATATATCATTTGTTTTTCAAGTAGTCATTCTCTCTTTAAAATTTGCAACGTATTTTACTTTTAAACGTTGTTTCAATCTTCCAAAACTTAAAAGCAACTCGGTTTTAGTTTTAATGTTGTCTCTCTGAATGTTGAACAGAAACAGTTTGATTAACACTATCACAACTATTCTTCCCTTTAAGTAATTTCAAATTCTGCAGTAATATTTACAATTTGATCCGATTATCATGAAGGGCTTTTAGTGTACAATACATGTCTAATCACGGGGGGTTGTTTTGGATACGGAACTCTAAGCACTTAACTAAACATCCTCCGAGTGGTTTATTGTTGTTCGGTCTCCCTCCATTGTTGCCCTGTGCTTCCCTGAGATACGACCACTTTAGGAAAAGTAACGGATTAAAAAAATGTTTTATTTTACGCTATCTTGCATTCAAAAGAGCCTATTACAAAATAAAATAATACCTAAACCAAACTTAGTAATACCTAAAATAATACTAGAAGTACCATATATTCAAAACTTGTTTGCCTAATTTATCAAACGAAACTTCATCCATTCGTGATGCCAAGAAGGCTTCATGGCAAACCTTTTGTAGAGGCAGCCAGAATCCAGAAAATCTTGGCTAGCGAACCTATCAACCCCATGGGCAGTCTGAGAACCAGCTCAGGGGAATTGACAACTTTACCTGCTGAAACGCTCAAGCTCCTTCTGGAGTGTCATTTCCCAGGGAATCTCGTTGACGATGCTCTGGAAGCCTCTGGCCCTCGAGAGATTAGCTCTACACCAAGGGCAACTCGAGAGGACTGGAGGCAAGCTAGACGCATGGTCACCGTTTCAAAAGTTAAATGGGCAATCGACAAGTTCAGCCCATTTAAATCTCCAGGAGGCGATGGCGTCTTTCCTGCATTGTTGCAGAAGGGCTCACCGAACCTCCACTTTCTACTTTGTGAAATCTTCAGGGCGAGTCTTGCCTTCGGGTATAATCCTCAGTCCTGGAGAGTTAGCAAAGTAGTGTTTATTCCTAAGCGGGGTCGTGGTGACTACACGAACGCCAAATCCTTTAGGCCAATTAGTCTTTCCTCGTTTCTGGTGAAGACCATGGAGAGACTCGTAGAATTCCACATTCGAGAAGGGGCGCTTAAAGACTCCCCTTTACATGGAAATCAACATGCGTATCTCCCGGGGAAGTCTTGCGAGTCTGCCCTCCATTGTTTGGTCAGTCACCTTGAACATTCCCTGGAGAACAAAGAAATTGCTCTAGAAGCCTTTTTGGATATAGAGGGGGCATTCAACAACACCTTATATCAGTCTATTATTCGTGCGCTGGGACAGCGTGGTGTAGAGCCCACCATTTGTAGGTGGGTCGACCACATGTTACGGGGCAGAAGAATTCAATCAACCCTTCTAAGTGGAGATTTCTGCGAGCCGAGGATGCCCGCAGGGAGGAGTCCTCTCACCCCTCCTGTGGGACCTGGTAGTGGATGATCTCCTAGTCAGCCTCACGGAAAAGGGCATTTTCATACAGGGCTATGCGGACGATCTTGTCCTATTGGTCTTTGCCAAGTATCAGGGCACGGTTACAGACATCATGAACGATAGTCTGGACGCAGTGAACTCCTGGTGTGTACGAGAAGGGCTTGCAATAAACCCTTCCAAGACATTAATTGTCCCCTTCACCAGGAAAAGGGTTCAGGTCTCCTTCAGAGGCCTTACCCTTGGTGGAGTGTCTCTGCCTGTTTCATCGTCGGTTAAGTATCTGGGAGTAATCCTTGATCAGAAACTGACATGGAACTTGCACCTTGATAAAGTCATCCGCAGAGCTAAATGGTCCTTCGTGACCACTAGGCACTGTGTGGGCTCCACATGGGGCCTGTTACCCCATGTCTACCACTGGCTTTAAACAGTGGTCATCAGACCACAAATTATTTACGGGGCTTTGATCTGGTGGCCTAAGGTCAATCAGGTAACTGTCCGGGGTAGGCTTTCAAGCCTACAAAGACTTGCCTGCATGTGCATGACAGGGGCCTTCAGGTCGACCCCTTCAATTGCACTGGAGGTTCTTCTTAACCTGCCGCCCCTTGATCTCTTCATTATTGGGGAGGCTCGGGCGGCGGCTTACAGGCTTCAACTGACTGGCCACTGGAGGGGGTCCTGCACAGGTCACTCCTCAGTGGTCAATCTAGTAAACGATGAGGTACTCTCAATGAATTCTGACTTCATTGGGACTAAGTATCTTTTCACCAGACCCTATACTGTGAACTTCAGGTCGAGGGAGTACTGGGATGGTGTTAGTAGCCCGGTTTCTTCTCACGACCGAATTGTATGGTTCACAGGCGGGTCAAGAATGGGCAACAGAGCTGGATTTGGTGTCTATACTGGCGACCCTAGGACCAACGCTAGCATGAGCCTGGGAGCGTATAGCACCATTTTCTAAGCTGAAGTCGCCGCAATCCTTCATTGTGCCGCCCAGGCGGTCGAGAGAGGGGTTTGCGGGAAACATATCCACATCCTCTCAGACAGTCAGGCGGCCTTAGGGGCTCTTGACTCCTGGAAGGTTTCGTCTGGTCTAGTCTGGGAATGTGTGGAGTCCCTCAGCATCCTGGGTTCAAGAAATCAGGTCTTGCTGGAATGGATCCCAGGACATAGGGGATTAGAAGGCAACGAGCAGGCCGATGCCTTGGCTAGGGAAGGTGCTCTCAAGCCCTTCATTGGTCCTGAGCCGGCCTGCGGCGTTTCGGCTGCAGCTGTCAAAACAGCAATCAAAAACTGGGTCAGCGCCAGACATCTGGAAAGATGGCGGCGGTTCCTAGGGCAAAGACTCGGCAAGGTTCTTGTCAGAAATCCTTCCCAGAAGTTAACAAAGTCACTTCTTGGGTTGAGTAAATTGCATGTCAAGCTGGTGGTGGGACTCATCACCGGTCACGGCAAATTCCGGAGGCATCTAAGAACAGTGGGACTCTTTACGGAGGATCCCATCTGTCGCCTGTGTGGGGAGGACGAAGAGTCGGCAGAACACATTGTCCTGGAGTGTGAGGCTCTTGGTGCCAGGAGAAGAGTACTTTTTGAAGGCTCACCTCTGGGACAGTCGGAAATCACTAATCTAGTGAAGAAGCTCCTTGACCTGGTCAAGGATTGCCAGCTTTACGCCGATTAGGCACCGGGATTGGCACAAAAAGCCTCAGACTTCGTTGCAAGGGTTGGCTGAACCAATTGTACATCCCCTTTCAAACTAACTAACTAACTATCAAACGAATAATCAGACTACAGAATAATCAAACGAATAAATAAACTACAGAATGATCAAACGATTAAACAAACTACAAAATGATTAAACGAATAAACAAACTACAGAATGATCAAACGAATAAACAAACTACAAAATGATCAAACTAATAAACAAACTAATGTCTGAAAAAATAAATACTCGTATAAACTTTCACAAACATTATTTATAAATGGCTAAGCCTATACATAAAGCGGATCAAATGTTTGGATGTCACAACTAACAAATGAGTTAATATTGTAAACACCCCAATCATATATTGTTTATTATTATTTATGTTAAAAAGACTTTATATTTTCAATTAGCAATATTTACTTCATTTATTATCATTCCATACTATGTTTAAAGCCTAGAATATGGCTAATGTTCTTTTTTCAAGTTCTTTTATAAAATTATCCGGATCTTTTCCGTTAATTCACTACCACTTGATAAATATTCTATTACTCTAAAACCTGTTCCCCGCTCAATTTTACGTCCACTGTGGTATATCTTATCCGCTAAGAATCCGATATTGCTTGCTTTATCTTATCACTTTCCAATAACAGACACACGGAGAGCGCATTCGGCGGTAAGTCAATCATTGGATTTAACAGTTTGTAATCAACTTTAGTAACCACCTCACCTAACCGTAATTGCGACGAAAAAAGTAGTGATAGTTAAGTAACGGAAAATATCCAATTATCCTATATTTTTTAATCAGACTCTAATATTTTCCACTGATCAGTAATTATAGATCTCAAACAAAATGAGTCCGAATTTGGTGCCAGAGAATAAGGCCTCCTCTGCACCAGACGTCTTTGATTTAACTTCTCCTCCTCAAGCTTTGATTTAAGACAATCACCGAAGAATTGACTGTTGGCTTCCTGCCATAACTGCTCATATGACTCTCAAGGAAGTGATAACTTATGAATTCAGCAGTGCCAACGTTTATGACAGTTTTTAGGCGAAATGTTTGTCTTACAAATGGATAAATATTACGTCAGAAACTGGGTTGTAGATAGTAACCATTCAAAAAAGTACGTAAAATTCATTAAGTACTCTCTAATTTTGAATTATTACCCCAAAAATTAACCTATAGTTTTGGAAACAGGGTTATGGGTGGACTTTAAAATATGATTTATCAATTTACAATGCTGTAAGGATTTAGGTGAATATGGATTACTAATGAGTGTAATGAATGTAGATTACAAGTGTACTATTTACCAATTATAGTCGGCTGAACCTTAAGGAGCACTTTTCAATCTCCAGATAACCCGGAAAAGTCCGGTATATTCATATGTAGTAGAATCTGAACCATTCTGCATTTGTATATTTTTCAGCATATTAACAAGCCAAATACTCAGTTTCTCATATTTTATGAAACCTGAAAAGAAGCTATCATCCAACACGGACACCCTATATTTATGCCGGTGGCAACAACTGAGTGGACGCAATGTATGTGATGGCCGGAAGGGGGGAAAATCGCCTAAAACCTCTGAACACTTCACTCCCAAGTAGCCACTTCTCCACAGTCCTGTTATCATGAGTAATATTACTAAATACGCTATTGCCGGAAAGACTGGGCAGTAAGTGACCTACGTGTCATATTAAGCACATATAGGGGTTTTAACAGCGGAGGGGAATCATTACACCACTCAGCTAACGTCCATCACGGGCGTTACTAACTTCTACCATAAAGTGTTTAAGTTTAGTTGATATTTATTGTTTAAATTTTTACTCGACGTGTTATTGTCATTATTAACTGTCGTTGGAATACTAAATAATGATTTAATTTAAACCGATTAGTTAGTGTTAATCAAATCAACCAATTAGCTAATAACGCAATGAGTCGGGCTTGTTACGGTGCTGCCATCCCGCGGCCTACCACATTTCCAATTGACATGACAACATTAAATGAAATAACACAGTGGGAGGGGTATTTCTCTCTCTCACTTCCACCACTCGGTCTATATCTCGCAAAGGTGCATCCAGTAGGCCACATTATAAGTGGTATAGCTATAGTTTATGCTATACTCGCAAAGTATCTATGAACCCGACTTATTTGTTTCAACATAGGTCATTTGCCAGATGTTTAAGTTTTAATTTAAATGTAATATTTTTTCGTATGAAATTCATGTTCAGTTCATAACCCTAGAATTGTGAATTGTGCAGCAAACTAATTAGTCCCATTACCTGATTTCTACGGTTTTCCATAATTATAATGTACTTATATGTAGCTCTTGTGTGATTCAAATCAGGTGATTTCTGATATCACCGATCTGAGGTTTGATTTTTCACTTACTGAAATTAGCCTATTCATTCAATAAAAACATAACATGAATTTTTAAAATATATTGTTCATTTACTCTTGAGCGTAAAAATGTCTCTAAATGTTTTTATCCATAAACAAATAGCAAAAGAAGTTAATGAAGTCGTCCTAAACAAATTATTTGTTCTCCATGTCCCTGAATACGGAGGAGGTCGAGAATATTTGTGTTTTTACTACCCCCGAGACCCGCCACAGATATCAATTAAACTGACACACTGGGCAAAGCTGAATCTATATTTGTTAAATACAATATACAATTCCAACCAAGCTTTGTATACATAGTATTGCTATACAAGCATTATGGGTTACATATACAGGGTGTTAGTGAACTCTCTTTAAATAAATTGTAGGTGTATTCCTTGGGTCAAGACAAACAAAAAACACCATATAACCATATGTTTAAAATGCCTAGATTTCTGTCTGTATGTCTGTATGTGTTTTGTACAAATGTTTTTATAACTCAAGATCTATTTGAGATAGAAACTTCAAATTTGGGTTTCATGTGTACCGTAGTGGGTGAAATGAATATTAAACATTTCTTTGCTGCAACTAAAGCGGTTTCAAGATGGCGTACATTTTAAGGTTTTAGTGTAAAATTTCATGAAAACCGTTATGAGTACAACAAATGTTTACAGAAGGTAAAATATATAGAATTTAAAGAATAATCCAACGATACCTTGTTTAATAAAATCGAATGATAAATAGTTGAGTAATAAATGTTGTAAACATTAATAATTATGATAAAAAAATATGGTGTTTTGTACATTTTATGCAGAAGAATGAATTAATTGAGTAAACATTTTTGGTGTACATAATTGCTAGCAGCAATCAGACTAGCAAATCTGACTGCAAGACTGTTCGACAAAAGACGAGCAGAATCTCATTTCTTCCTCTTCATTTGAGGGATGCCTCCGAGATAGTCAATACATATTTGTGGAACGGTATGAACCGCGTAAAGTACTGGGAAAAATAACAGAAACATAATACCGCGTATAGTTATGTTTGTTGTAAATGGGTAGAGAATGCATATTGGCTTCTAAACGTCATTGATTGAAGACAGTTGTAGAAGAAACATACCGTACTATATTTGTTATATTAGTTCACAATAAGAATATAATAAAGTGTATTATAATAATAAGATAATAATAAGTGTTATTAATAATAAGAATAATAATAATTCTTATTAATAAGTGTTATTAATAAGAAATAATAATATTATAATAATAAGTGTGTAATATAATAAGAATATAAAACACATTATCGAATTATATCAATTATTATCTATGAACGAGTATACAGCTGGTGTGAATTTAACAACGGAATGTATAGAGGTTAAGACCAATTAGAGGTTTAATTAAATGATCAAATAGTTGTTGAGTTGCCTTAACACAAATGCTAATGTATAAAAAAATGTTCAGTATATGTACGATTTATAACAGTTTCCAGCAAAATGTAAACAACAACAGTAAAAAAGCAGTATTTGGCATTGAGTTGGTACATAAAGAGACGGCCAGGTGCAGGTAATGTGTACGGGGTCAAACAACTATCTTTGCTCAGCTCCCTCCCTCACAGTTAGCGACAAAGTGTAAACAATACACAGTAACAAAGAAGGAGTCGGCATTGTGTTGGTACATAAAGAGACGGCCAGGTGCAGGTGTCGTGTACGGGGTCAAACAACTATCTTTGCTTAGCCCCCCCCCCCTCCACAGTTACCGACAAAGTGTAAACAATACACAGTAACAAAGAAGGAGTCGGCAATGTGTTGGTACATAAAGAGACGGCAGGGTGTAGGTGTTGTGTACGGGGTCAAACAACTATCTTTGCTTAGCCCCCCCCCCCACAGTTACCGACAAAGTGTAAACAATACACAGTAACAAAGAAGGAGTCAGCATTGTGTTGGTACATAAAGAGACGGCCGGGTGCAGGTGTTGTGTACGGGGTCAAACAACTATCTTTGTACAGCTCCCTCCCTCACAGTTAACAACAAAGTGTAAACAATAAGCAGTAACAAAGAAGGAGTCAGCATTGTGTTGGTACATAAAGAGACGGTCGGGAGCAGGTGTTGTGTACGGGGACAAACAACTATCTTTGCTCAGCTCCCCCCCCCCCCCCACAGTTAACGACAAAGTGTAAACAATACACAGTAACAAAGAAGGAGTCAGCATTGTGTTGGTACATAAAGAGACGGCCAGGTGCAGGTGTCGTGTACGGGGTCAAACAACTATCTTTGCTCAGCCCCCCCCCCACAGTTACCGACAAAGTGTAAACAATACACAGTAACAAAGAAGGAGTCGGCATTGTGTTAATACATAAAGAGACGGCCGGTTCCAGGTGTTGTGTACGGGGTCAAACAACTATCTTTGCTCAGCTCCCCCCCCCCACAGTTACCGACAAAGTGTAAACAATACACAGTAACAAAGAAGGAGTCAGCATTGTGTTGGTACATAAAGAGACGGCCGGGTGCAGGTGTTGTGTACGGGGTCAAACAACTATCTTTGCTCAGCTCCCCCCTCCCCACCACAGTTACCGACAAAGTGTAAACAATACACAGTAACAAAGAAGGAGTCGGCTTTGTGTTGGTACATAAAGAGACGGCCGGGTGCAGGTGTTGTGTACGGTTTCAAACAACTATCTTTGTACAGCTCTCTCCCTCACAGTTAACGACAAAGTGTAAACAATAAACAGTAAAAAAGAAGGAGTCAGCATTGTGTTGTTACATAAAGAGACGGCCGGGTGCAGGTGATATGTACGGGTTCAAACAACTATCTTTGTACAGCTCCCTCCCTCACAGTTAACGACAAAGTGTAAACAATAAGCAGTAACAAAGAGGGAGTTAACATCGTGTATTGGTACATAAAGAGACGGCCGGTGCAGGGTTGTGTACGGGGTCAAACAACTATATTTGCTCAGCTTCCTTCCTCCCCCACAGTTAACGACAAAGTGTAAACAATAAGCAGTAACAAAGAGGGAGTCAGCATTGTGTTGGTACATAAAGAGACGGCCGGGTGCAGGTGTCGTGTACGGGGTCAAACAACTATCTTTGCTCAGCTTCCTTCCTCCCCCACAGTTAACGACAAAGTGTAAACAATAAGCAGTAACAAAGAGGGAGTCAGCATTGTGTTGGTACATAAAGAGACGGCCGGGTGCAAGTGTTGTGTACGGGGTCAAACAACTATCTTGCTCAGCTCCCTTCCTCCCCCACAGTTAACGACAAGGTGTCAACAATATGCAGTAACAAAGAAGGAGTCAGCATTGTGTTGGTACATAAAGAGACGGCCGGGTGCAGGTGTCGTGTACGGGGTCAAACAACTATATTTGCTCAGCTTACTTCCTCCCCCACAGTTAACGACAAAGTGTAAACAATAAGCAGTAACAAAGAAGGAGTCAGCATTGTGTTGGTACATAAAGAGACGGCCGGGTGCAAGTGTTGTGTACGGGGTCAAACAACTATCTTGCTCAGCTCCCTTCCTCCCCCACAGTTAACGACAAAGTGTCAACAATATGCAGTAACAAAGAAGGAGTCAGCATTGTGTTGGTACATAAAGAGACGGCCGGGTGCAAGTGTCGTGTACGGGGTCAAACAACTATCTTTGCTCAGCTCCCTCCCTCCTCACAGTTAACGATAAAGTGTAAATAATAAGCAGTAACAAAGAGGGAGTCAGCATTGTGTTGGTACATAAAGAGACGGCCGGGTGCAGGTGTACGGGGTCAAACAACTGTCTTTGCTCAGCTCCGAGAGAACTATCTTTGCTCTCCTCACAGTTAACGACAAAGTGTAAACAATAAGCAGTAACAAAGAGGGAGTCAGCATTGTGTTGGTACATAAAGAGACGGTCGGGTGCAGGTTTTCGGGGTCAAACAACTATCTTTGCTCAGCTCCCTCCCTCCCAACCCTTTAGCCTCTTCATCCCTCTGTAATGAGATCTCCAGTTGAGGTGAAGTGATAGCAGATACATCGATCACCTTATTGTTAACTAAAACTAATCGAAATCTAATGTGTTTCATAATGAATAGTTTTAGAATTTATGTCTGAAATCAAAATAAAGTTATATAGAATTAGTGTTAAAAATAAGTGATTCATCCGAAAATGAAAGTGAAAGACAAAAATTAATGGGTAACACATTTTTTTCATCCTATACAATTATACAACATACAACACTAGCTTTCTAACAGGATTTAAAAATACAATTATTATCGCTAAAAAGATAGTATGGCATTGAAGAAGGAATATTTAATTAAAAGATCGTGTGCATTTTTGCCAGTATTACTATTATTTATCATGTT
Source organism: Stictocephala bisonia (assembly GCA_035578905.1). NCBI lineage: Eukaryota > Metazoa > Arthropoda > Insecta > Hemiptera > Membracidae > Stictocephala > Stictocephala bisonia. Next base: position 76,162 of record JAQJVL010000338.1, on the reverse strand, counting down.
TGAAAGGTGTTTGAATCTATTTTAAATGCATGTTGTGTTAATTTATAAATGTTTCAGATATTCAAGTAGCTTTATTTCAGGATGTAATAACAATACTTACAATAATAGAAGCCATGGTTAATTATCACAAATATACCAGGGGAGTTAAAGCAGGCGAGTATTTAAGGCACTGTAACCACTAGTAGGTATAAAACAACAGACCACCTGTTCAAAGCCACTTGCAACTTTATAGGGACACTGGTCTGTGCGTAGTCAATGAGAGAGCCTCCTCAAATAACGATGACCGTCTAGGGTCTTCCACTCATTCAACAATGAGTGTACAAGTGTTGTATTGAAGTGAAATAGTATAATCATGTGGGGAAATGTCTGTTTTTCAGGATATTAAATGTTTAAATAACTGGATATATATCGAATCGCTTGCTAATAACACCAAATACATATTTTAAATTGTATTTAATTCAATCAACGAAATTAAGTGAAATTAGATTTTTTCCTCTGATAACATAATTACAATAAATATTTTGAATGATGGTGACTTGGGAATTATGGGTCAAAACGAAACTCAATAAGTGACGTACAATGTTAAAACACGTGGGACGAGTTGGATGGGGAAACAATGGGGCATATATAGTCAATAATCCGATATTTGAAACGAGGGGAGGCGACAATCACTGCGGACGTCACATAATTTGAAGGGCCACTTTGACTGGGAGAGTTTAAAACTATCGGCAGAGATTAGCCAAATAAAATTATTTAAACTCCTGTAAACAAATGTTTATAAGATCAGTAATAAAAAAATTTTTAATAGTGTTTAAATCTCTACCATTTAACTAAATATGTAACACACAATATCAACATATCATAGAGGCGTCAATTAATAAAAATAAACAATGTAGAACAATTTTAAAATTAATTGCCTTATGAACTTTCAACAAATATTCTAATTCAATAAAATATTTTGTAAACACTCCAGTGTCAAGATTTTCACTTTGTATGGGATGACAATTAACGTGCTACACCTTTCGTCAATATACTGTACAAATAAAATCGATAAATAATTGTAGAAAGCGTCTAAAATATCTGATAATACTTGTTTTATAAAATATAAATACGATAAGATATTTATAATAGTGATTAATTTAAGTAAAACTTATTTGCGATGATCATGCGAAGGAGAATCTAAACCTAAAAAACATCAAAATGGCAAGATATTATCTAATTACAAATAAAGCAATAAAAATAAACAAAGCATTTCGCAACTTAAAATTAGCAATATTTAGCCTTTATTCTCACAAATATTATCAATAATTTTAATTTATATACAATTTTAAGGTTGCCCTAATAGTTTAAATATAGCGCACGATTAGACCATTGTAAATAGCTCACAATATATTGAATTTAATTAATATTGGCCTATATGTACTATACTCTCGGGGATTCACCGGAGTGGTGGCTCAGTGGATAAGTCTTCGGACTGCAGATGGCATTGTCCAAAGTTCGAATCCCCAACTGAGCTAATTGTTGGTACTTCACTCGTTGAATAAAGTTCACGCACAAGCCTGCAGACCCATGTGAACTGGCGAGTGAAGTTGAAAAAAAAAAATATTAGAGTTATAACATTAATTAGGCTCTTTGTGGGGAAATGATAGGTTATATTGATGATGAATGATACCATGATATCGTAAGTTATTATTCAATAAAAACGTAACATTAATATAACTGTATGTGTAATAATAATAATAAACTTAAATTAAATAAATACTTAAATTGAAATAAAATAGAAATTAGTTAAAAAATAATACATACTGATATATTTTTCTAATCAATTATTTTCAATAACTTACTAGAACTTTCAGTTCAAACCTCAAATGCATGGCGCAATATATTGAGACAATTTTGGGGGTTCATCAAATCAAAGAGGATATAGGTTTGAGAAATGGCCCAACAAATGAAAGCTGCGGAAAGAACGTCCAGCGTTCATCATTTTTATGACTCATATCCCACAAGCCGTTGTTAGAGCATTCACGACAACATACGATTCTAGCCAAGTATCAATTATATTCTAGGCATCTTGTAGTCTTATGGTCTTGTGGTTTTATGGTCTTTTGATATTATGGTCTTGTAATCTTATGGTTTTATGGTCTTGTGCTCCTATGGTCTTATGGGTTTATGGTCGTGTGGTCTTATGGTCTTATGGTTTTGTGGTCTTATGGTTTTATGGTCTTGTGGTCTTATAGTCTTATGGGTTTATGGACTTGTGGTCTTGTTTTCTTATGGTTTTGTGGTCTTTTGGTCTTATAGTCTTGTGGTATTATGGTCTTTTGGTCTTTTTTTAATTAACATGATACGATTTAAATACAATATAGGGTTAGGTATTAGCATGGATATGTTCAAAAGATTGTGGTATTTTTTTTAAATTGTGGTCTTGTCAAAATCATGATGGATCTAATGTGATTATTTTAGAAATTCAGTATTTATAATGAATTTGTTTTTAAACGTGTACGCTAGCTATACATGTAGTGGTATTACACTTCTTAGTCTTATATTTGAAGTCAATATATTTGCTCTTATTTTATATACTGAAATAATATCTTAAGTACATCTCTTACCATTATTTCAATTGTTCCGTTAGAATATTAGTAGTATAGCATGCCGCTTCAAGGACAACCTTGACCTCATTTGACCTATAGTTATCTTATCTGCGGTTCACTTTTCTTGTGGTTAGCGTTATCAGTGACCTTGAGCTAGGTCAGTGCCTATCGTTATCAGTGGTTGCAGTTGCCCTTATCAGTGGTTGAATGATCTAGGTCAGTTTTGCTCTGACTTCACAAGAGGAATTATTAATATTTAATACGGATTTAAATAATATTTGTTGAGCAAAAAGTGACAATTACCCAGTGGGGGAATCGATCCGGGGACCTGAGGGTTACAAGCCCGTGACGCTGACCATTGGTCTACCAATGCAATGCACAATGGTTACAGTAAATAGTGACATATAACTTCTTAATCTGACGTCACGAGAGAATTTTTTAATATTTACGTATTAAATAACTACTACTCATTTCAGATAGCCTGATACTTTAAATTCATTTTTCGTCCCTTGGATTTCAAATTACTGCATTTTCCCGCGCTGAATTAAATATAAGTAAAGATGTATCGAGCTATCCTACGTATACTAAGTTTAATAAACAAAAATGAACAAATATTCTGTCAATGGTGCCATCAGATATTTAGTGAGTTTTTTTGTTATTAATATGTATTAATGTAGATTAAATAAACGTAAATTATGGTTAAATTACATGTAATCGGGAAGCTAGAGATTGTTAGGAGTTATCACAGACCATTATAATATCTGTGGCTGTAGCATTTAATAATATCGGCGGCCGATTTACATTATCATATCTGTGACCGATTTTCTTTATCGTATCTGCGGCTATTATCATATCTGTGGCCGATTGCCATTATTATATATGTGGTGGTTGTTGTCATTATAATATCATGGATCCAGGAGTAACTGTGCGCTTTTTAAAAAATAGTAAATATATTAAATCGGACTTTATTTGTTTACAAAATTTTTAATACCACTTAATGACTTACAATGTATCGGATTACAATAAAATTAGAGTAGAGTTTTTAACAACAGTTAAATCAATTATAAATGCGGGGGTCATAAATTCGGGGTTCACTGTTAGCTTCTACAAACGCGGCAAAAAATTATATCAGAATTTATTAGAACTTCAGCATTAAAATACAATGAAATGATTTGTATGTCAGAATACGATCAAATTGTAGAGTTTTCAACAGAATTTGATTGGAGTAGTTCAGAAGAAGAAAAAAGCATATGTTCAAGTTTAGAATAAGAAGAAGAGGACAAATTTTAAAGTTCAGATTCATCCAATAGTATTTAAAGCATTCTTATCTCAGACACCGTATAGTGAACATGATTACTAGTGACAAGATCTATACAACGGAATTCGTCCTTGATTTTCAAGGATTTAAGAGCCAACACAATGAGTACATTATAAAGGAACTTGCTGTCATTTCTACAGATGAGCAGATTCACGAATTACAACAATTTCAACCACCATGTCATTTCAATCAGTTACCAGGAGATTTACAGAAACAAGTTAAATGGTTGCAAAAGTTCTTCCACGGAATGTTCTGGGGTTCAGGGTTCAAAGAATATAGTAAGTTAAAAGATGTACTTAGAAACTGTAATATATCCGGTAATTTTTATGTTAAAGGCACTGAGAAAAAACAATTTGTAACTGAACTGTTGTCAGAGTTTTAAGTTAATGTGATTAATTTAGAAGAATTAGGTTGTCCTAGTTTGACTGGTCAGATACAATCAGATCAGATCAGAAAAATCAGATACAAAACAATTTGACGAAAAAAAATTTTGTTTAATACTAATAATTACAACGGTGTGTATGTTAATGTACATTTACTGTTACAATGGTTTAAATTAGACAAATTAGTTGATGATAGATTAAGAACTGTAAATCTAGCTATTAGAAAATTGTACAGACGAGGGTATGAAAATATACAACCAGAATTATTACGATATTTACCTGAAGACTTTTTAATAAATCAAAAAGAATGTGATGTTGATATGGTATTTAAAAAACTTTCTTTAAAGTTACCAAATGATCCTGATATATTTAAAAAATATGAGATGTAAAGAACATTTTTTTCCCTCTTTCTTATACTGGTGATGTTATTGACGGGCCTGGCCCTAAAAGAAAAGTTTATTATTTTTTAATTGTAATAATTCCCCCCCCCCCCACTACCAATTGTAACACGGTATAATGATAGCAATTAATAAGACCGTCCATTTTAGTTTTTGTTCTTGACTTGAACGGTGGTTTAGAAAAGAAAACAAGTTCTTCATGTTGCTTTAATAATAACAGTAACACCAGTAGTGTTGGTAGTGATGATGATGTTTATTGTTGCATGTTCAACTGCACTAAAAAAGGTTAAGTTAAATCGGGATTTTATTGTACCAAACTCTTTGATAGTATAATATGTTGCAGTTGTGGTTGGCAGTCAGGCGATGTGAAATTATCAATAAAACATGTCAATCTTTTACATAAATTTAGTAAAACAGACTGTTTAATGTCTAATCATGTAGCAGGTGATTTATGTAACTATTTAAAGTATAAACAATCTGTAAAAGACACGGAGAACAACATGCTGGACACATTCGCTAGCTGGTCTAAGCTGTATCTAAACATCAAAGACTTGATTGACGCAGGACTCTACTACACTGGAGTTGATGATGCTGTTGCCTGTATTTCATGTAGTGTCACTCTGAATAACTGGGCTCCCGATAATAAACCATTAGAAGAACATAAAAAAGCATCACCTCATTGTAAACTTCTTAATATTTAAATACATTTATATATGTGCTGTATAATTGTGTGTCATTTTCCTGCTAACCTTTTTCCTCTTACCAATGAGTAATGTAAGAGTGAGTATTGCAAAAGAGTTGCACAGACTAGACGTAACTATCCCACGATATATGTAGAACTTAAAGGTATTAATGATTTGTTTTAACGAGATTTAGTATAAATGATACCATTTTCAAGATTTAATAAAGAATTTAAGTATATAATGACAGTAATCAATTGTTTGAGTAAATTTGCTTTCGCTGTACCTTTAAAATCTAAAAGCGCTAATGATATTGTAAATACGTTTGAACCTATACTAAAAAATGTCCTATGAAACGTTTTCAAACTGATCAAGGTACTGAATGGTTCAATTCTAAGGTCAAGCTGTTATTGAACAAGTTTAATACTAACCACTATTTTACTCTCTCAGAGAGCTTCAATTGTTGAAAGATTTAATCGAACTCTTAAAAACAACATGTGGAGATATTGTAGTCAACAGGGTAATTTCAAGTGACTACTTATACTGTACTTTCTAATTTATTAAAAACCTATAGTAACACAGTGTACCGAACTATTGGTATGAAACCCAATCAGGTAAGCAGTGAAAATTAAAAAGAAATACTGTTAAGAATTATTGTTAAAAATAGAAAGGTATTTAACAAAAATAATACTGATTTTATATTGAAATTTGATAAAAAGGATCGAGTTAGAATTAGTAAATTGTCTAAACAGTTTAACAAAGGTTATTGGCTTAGATGGAGTAATAAAATCTATACACTATCGAAAATCCAACCGACAAAGCCGGTTACGTACATTCTAAAAGATTACAAAGGTGGTTTAATTCAAGGTGGATTTTATGAAAAAGAATTAAGTAAGACAAGGTTTAGAGAAACCTATGTAATTGAAAAAGTAACAAAAAGAAAAGGTGATAAACTGTTAGTACGCTGGTTAGGTTTTGACAAAACACATGATTTTGGATAGATAAGAATGATTTGCAGCAGTATTTATGAAGTTTTTCAAGCAGCCTACAATACTACCAATCTTCAATTTGGACACATTAGTCGAACAGAAGATGGACAAAGATTTGATAAATACACGGATATTTATTACCAGAAACGATCAGGTGTTTGGTAGTGGGCCCTTCCAATTGTGGCAAAACCAACCTACTTTTAAATTTGTTATTTTCCCCCAAAGGGTTGTTTTTCAATAATGTATACATTTTCTCAAAATCGTTGAACAAAATGAAATATAAGTTTCTAGAGTGCGTCTTGTCAAATTTAGATGAAATCGGCTACTATCCATTCTCAGACAATGATAAAGTACCACATCCGAGTCAAGTCAAACCAAATTCTGTTATGATATTTGATGATATTTCATGTGGCAAGCAGAACAATATTAAACACTACTTTTCAATTGATCGTCATAACAGTATTGATACGTTCTACGTTTGTCATACTTACAGTTTTGTACCTAAACAGCTAGTAGGAGACAATGCGAATTTATTAGTTATTTTCAAACAAGATGAACGTAACTTAAATCACATATATCAAGATCACGTTACTCCCGATATGAGTTTAAATCAATTCAAGCACATGTGTTCTAAAATATAGTTTTGCTGTAATTGATAAAGATAGTGATCTAAATAAAGGAAGGTATCGTGATGGGTTTGATATTTTCATACGATTATAAATAGAAGATGATGGTGGGAGATGTTTTAGTAAAAGTTCATTTCCACGATGCATTTTCGATATAATCATCAAACAAGAAAGACGTCATAACTTCTTCCTCAACGCATTCTGTAGATACGGTGTTTTCTGAAAAAGGTAAAGAAGACTTGATAAAGGAAATTAGTCAAGCTATAAAAAATATTCAACAGACACACAAATATGTGAAAAGTGAATTCTTGGACACTGAATAAATGTGGGAAAAACAGCTAAAAACGATATCGACCCTCTTAAAAGAATTGCAGAAGAAGGAGAAATATTACATCAACAAGTTAAAGAAGATGAAGAAATAAGATATGAACTTAATAACAAACTCAAGAGAAAAGGTGGAGTAGAAGACATTGAAACTCCTGTAAAACGTTCCCATACTATCGCCACCACAAGGAACAAAATTAAAACAAACATCAGAAGATGTAACACCTGTTACAAAAAGATTCGCTATACCGGATATCAATATGGACCAACAAGATAGTAATTCATATTATGAAGAAACAATGAAGTCTGATGATAATCTACAGGATGCAGTAGGAGAGAATATGTTAGTTGAAGAAACGTTTGAATCACCTGCTGTAGTATCTGGGGAGAAAATTCTGAAAACACCGCAAGGAAAAAATTGAGCGAGAGAATATATTTTACGTGAATTTAAGGAGAATCTCGCTAAAGAATATATTTTTATTACTTAAAGGGGGTAAAGAGTGGATCACAACTATGGCATAAGAGTTGAAAGGAATCAATGGATGATTGGCAATAAGCAATTAAAAATAAATAATGATGATTTTCTAATGGACGGCATAAGATATGAAGGCACCCAGGGCTTGTACGACCCGTTATTTATGAACATTCCCAACCCGTACGTGTACAGTGAAAAAGATCTCGATACCTACGCAATGATCCTCAGAACCACTAATATGGATAATATTGATTATTTATCCACAGGAAAGGTCAAGTCTAATAGGGGAAATAAATATAAAAACATTATATCTCAACTGGTGACACGTGGGAACGTGGCATTGAACAATCCTATGAGTATATACTCGGATCTAGTGAGAGATACTGTTACCGGAAGTGGTGGAATCATTTTAACAGATGCTAAACCTAATTTTATATACTATGATAACCCCAATGAACTGGTTGACAGACTTCGAATATTAAAAGCTTCAGAACAAACAGGACATCTCAACGAAATTAACTCAGTTTTAGAAGAATTACAAGAGTTAGATTCACAGTGTATAAATATTACTGGTAAAAGTATTGTAGACTAATTTATTTGAATGTAAATAAAAACAATCATTTTTGAATGTATATAGTTTTTTATTCATTACTCCTCGTAATTTTAGTTTTAGAATCAATAAAAATGGTTTTACAATTTTAAAATGAATACAATTTTCTTTATTCATAGTATTCACAGGATTATCTTGAGGTGACAAATCCTTGTGAATGTCGAATATTATACCGCTCAATATTCTAACTAAGCAGTTGCTGTTACAACATCTTGCATTCTTATCGGATCACTGACATTTATTAGCCTCTTGTTCCCAAAGTTCCAAAACGATGGGTTGGATACAGGTGAATTTTTGTTGAAATACTATAAACTAACTGCATCCTGTGATTTAACAGGATCGCCAATTTTTTGTCATTCTCATGTTTTAGACACATATTTAAAAACGATTTAAACTGTTTAAAAGTTACTGCATCAAAATCTTTATTAAGTTCCATTACATTAAATAACCTCTTGTTACATATGTGATAATCACCTTATTCAGTCAATTTGAATCCTTCCCCCTTTGGACCCCTTAGGTCCGAAATACTATTACTACAACGCTGACGTCCAAACTTATCGACACCCATGATTGTACTGACATTACAAAACAGTAGCATAAGATGGGTAGACGTGTCAGTATTTATCGTGGCACTGGGCTGTTAGGCACGCTAAGAAGAGTGGCCGGTACAGTCATTAACAAAACCATAGATTTACAACCAACAGAACTCCATTTACCAGGAAGTTATCAGTGGTGTGGGCCAGGTACTAACGTTCATCAGAGGTTATCTCCTGGTGATCAAGGAATCAATAAATTAGACTCAGCTTGTAAAGAACATGACATTGCGTATGTAAAATACAAGGATAGTGAGCGTAGATCAGTGGCTGACAGTATATTGGCCGAACGAGCTTGGGAAAGAGTTAAATATTCCGATTCCAGTCTTGGTGAAAAAGCAGCTACGTGGTTAGTTAAAAACGTCATGAAAGCCAACAGTAAACTCGGTGGTGGTGGTTGCAAAAAAAAAACCGGAGAAAGTCTCAGAAAAGACAAGATAAAAGTAATGTAATTGATAAAAGGCTTAAGACATGTCAAACCAAAATAAAGAGAAAGAAAGGTAAAAGATTGTATTTAAAACCTTAAAAAGGTTCTGGATCGAGTTAATAAAACTAATTTATTCATCACCACTCGTTTTCGGTATTCTGTGTGTTCCACTGACCAACAAAGATATAATTAGATACGCAAAAATATTGAAAATACCACACTTAAGAGGCGTGTTTATGAGAGATTTACTACCTAACATCATTAATGAACACGAATCTGGTGTTGTTATTTTAGATAGTGTAAAAGGACTGGGTACGCATTGGGTATGTTATTTAATACGGGGATTCGAAATTGATTATTTCGATAGTTATGGTAATCTTAGACCACCAGTAGAACTACAATTATATTTCAATAGCAGTCTGTATAGAGTGGTGATTAGGTATAACTATTTTCCTCGACAAAGTTTCGACACAGTGAACTGTGGTCATTTGTGCTTAGACTTTTTAGCAATATCTAATTAATATAAATATTTATTATAGTAATTAATATAATTATTTAATTATAATTAATATAAATAATTAAAATAAATCGTATAGTTTTTATTGCTTAATGGGGTATTTATATTTCCATTTAATAAAGATAGATATAGCCTTGCCCAGTGTAAGTTTCATTGATATCTGTGGCGGGTCTCGGGGGAGTAAACACACAAATATTCTCTCGAGCCTGCTCGACCTCCTCCGTATTCAGAAGTATTGGAAATTCATTATTTGTTTCGGAATAGTTAATTTCACTCCTCCACTTTTTAACTGTGGATAAACATTTTTATGGAGTACGAGTTAGAGTTATTATTAAAGTTAGTTCAAATTAAACTTAAACATTCCGTGTCCTGACGGTATATGGTTAAAATTGAACATGAATACCATTTACGTTGAGTGGTTTAACCATCTCGCCCACTCAAACACGATCAGTAGCTAGATCCAACCCACCCTTACACAGTGGTTTAAATTTGGGTTATATGTTCATCCCGTAGTTTTTTAATATTATTTCTTATTTTAACTTATTTTAATCGATTAACGAGCTGTGAGCAAAGTTTAAAGAAACAGAGCATTCTTTATATCGAACTCATTATTAGAAAACTCGAAATATATAAATTCTTATAACATCTGTTCTACAACGTAAATGTATATACCTTTAGACAATTTTCCGTCAGATTTACACGTTACTTTCAAACAACATTATGCTCATTTTAGTAAAACCAATATTTAAAATTCATTATTACTACAAAAACCACTTAAACGTCTGTGAAGAAACACTTTCACCCAACTCTTTAAACACAAACCACAGCAATTTAATACTAGTGAACTTATTTTGAACTAACATCAAAGACTATGCTAAGTTGAACATTGAAAAAAACGACGTAAGTTTGTTTGAAAATCAGTACTTTAGATTACCGAGTATCCAAAATTAATTTGCCAGGCAGCTACCATTCAACCGAAAATCTCGTTGAATACTTTATTACACAAAAGTAGTATTTTTACTTTTATGTAGAATTGAAATGTTAATAAAAATATAATCCACGCTAATTAAATATATAAAGGCACCTCGGCTCTTAATATGACCTGCAACAATCAAACCTCTCTCATTAGCATTTAATTCCCAACTAACAATTTGACCAACAAGCTATTAAAAATCATGAGATTTAAGTTTCCTTGTCATCTCAAATTTTCTTACAGTAAAAATTTATCTGATTAAAAAGTTGCAATGTTGTTCCATGCATGTTGATGCTATGACGAGATAATTTTTTAGTACATAGTCCGGTTAAAATATTGAAATAAAATTAACGAAATCTAATTTATTCTTTTAGGAACATCATCAGGGTTCTTACATTTTAACTGAGGAATTTCTAATGTTTTGTTGTGCTTCTACTATTTAATATTTTTTTTTTATTTTAGATTTTGTATGAAGAATTAAACGCATACTGCGTTCAGGAATATTACACTTACTTTATATAGTAGTAGCTAGTGCACAATAAGGTAATGAAATGAATAGTATACGGTCTCGCTACCTAAATATGACCATCCCTTCTTGGAGTGTTTGGTAAAACATGAATATTTACAATTAAGGTTCCTAGCACATTATTTGTATTCTAAATAGCTATAATATTTTTTGAATTTAGGTGTACTAAGAAAAGATTTTATAATGGTTTTACTCAAAGAGATGGTAACGACCAATCAGAGCATTTGTTTCCATTCACCGTACGAATGAGAGAGCTTGTGATGGTACGGGGTTACATAATAAGAGGTTATTTTTGAGCATCATAACCAAAATTGTGTATTCTTTCACAGTATTTTATTGCTTAAATTAAATACAAGCCTTTCTGTCATGATAGTGCTACTACTAGCAACACGCAGTGTTGCCAAGAGTATTGCGTTTGACAAACGACAGACAATAATTTCCTGTTTAGTGATGTGTCTGCTTGTAAATAATTAAAAGGTACAAAAAAATAACAAAATAGATAAATCTCTAATATGATTGGACTAATCCATAAACAATAATGTAAATGACAATAAAACATTAAAAATGCCCACGATAGTATGTTTACTCACATAAAATTCTCAATATTATAGAAGAAGGTTTGAAAACCGGTGGGTTTGGAGATATAAAACGTGGTAACAATAGAAGACGTAAAAGCGTCGCTATGGTTACGGCTGGTTTACATCATCACGTAATTGAGTATGTAATTAATTGGGACAACTCCTCGTAGTCCCAACTGTAAATCGCCCTGAAGTCGAATTAGATAAACAATAACTAGCATTGAAAGCAATATTGTAAATGGATATTCAATACAATCTCTAGCTATCTAACAAATTAGGGGATTGAGAATGTGTGCAAGCTCACTTTTAGGTTGTGTGAACAATTCACTTGTTGTCATTGGTATTGTGTATTATTTTAACAGTTGGTTAAGGTAACGAAGTGTTTGAACAAATAACACGAACTCACTCTAAGGTTGTGTCAACATTTTACATGTCGGCATTAGTATTGTATATTCTGTTAACAGTTTGTTGATATAACGAAGTGTTTGAACAAATCACACGAACTCACTCTAAGGTTGTGTCAACATTTCACATGTTGTCATTGTCATTGTATTGTATATTCATATTGTATATTCTGTTTATAGTTGGTTGAGGTAACGACGTGTTTGTTGAGGTAACGACGTGTTTGAACAAATAACACAAACTCACTCTAAGGTTGTGTCAACATTTTACATGTCGGCATTAGTATTGTGTATTCTTTTAACAGTTTGTTAAGGTGACGAAGTGTTTGAACAAATAACACGAACTTACTCTAAGGTTGTGTCAACATTTTACATGTCGGCATTAGTATTGTGTATTCTTTTAACAGTTTGTTAAGGTGACGAAGTGTTTGAACAAATAAGACGAACTTACTCTAAGGTTGTGTCAACATTTTACATGTCGGCATTAGTATTGTGTATTCTTTTAACAGTTTGTTAAGGTGACGAAGTGTTTGAACAAATAACACGAACTTACTCTAAGGTTGTGTCAACATTTCACATGTTGTCCTTGGTATTGTATATTCTGTTAACAGTTTGTTGAGGTAACGACGTGTTTGAACAAACAACACGAACTCACTCTAAGGTTGTGTCAACATTTCACATGTTGTCCTTGGTATTGTATATTCTGTTAACAGTTTGTTGAGGTAACGACGTGTTTGAACAAACAACACGAACTCACTCTAAGGTTGTGTCAACATTTCACATGTTGTCATTGGTATTGTGTATTCTGTTAACAGTTGGGTGGGGTTGATGAAGTTTTTGAAGCAAAAATACAAACTCTTTGATCACTTACTTTTAGGTTTCTTTCAAATTCCCGTCAAAGTTGAATTTCTGTAGCAGGGTTTGTTAATATTTCGAAGTTAATTCTATCTTTAGTATTTGTATGATTAGAAGCTAGTTTGTTACACACAGCAGGCGTATGTCTAATGGTTTGACTGCAGTCTTTATAAAACTGAAAATTATTCAATTTAGTTATTTTTACGTATAACGAACAAAATTGTGCAGCATGTGATAGGAAATAAATATATAATGTTGTAAAAATAGTTTTTCAAACTCAAATTTTTTTATTATTTTCTTGATCATTACATTTACATTTCAGATTATATTAATATCTTTAGCATGAATGTTATTTAAGAGATAAATGAAATTACGTTATATAAATATATAAGTAACAGCAACAAATTGAAACAGTAACAAGCAATAATAACTTTAATAATATAAATATATTCAATAAATAATTCAAGTACTCTCAAAGATCATAAAGAGTTAATTTAACAGAATAATAAAAAAAAAATCAGACTGTAGAGGTAGACAGCAATTTTTTGCTTTTTAAATACGCAAAAACATTTTTTCAGTTTTTTTTTAATTTCCGGGTATTTTAAACACTATTTAAGTTTTCTTCTGGATTCCGACTGGTATGTTCAAGTTTCATCACCATAAACATAATCAATTGTCTACGGTACAATCAATTTAAATATATTTATAAAATAACTGTTTTATCTGTAGAAAATCAAAAACAAATAATAAAAATTATAAAATAAATTTTTAACATAAAACAGAAAATCAACAAATAAATTACAATAAACATAATAACAATTAATTCAAATAAATAACAATACATATCTTAATAATTAACAAATATTAAAATTAAGGAATGTAAATCAACTCAACAACATGACTATCATTATTTATGACAGATATGACGAAGCAATTGTTGTGTGGAATTCTATTAGGTATATATTAAGAAAATACTCTACTTGTTTTCCTCATTACCTCTGTAACATTTGAATACCACGGCTACGTACGATATTTTAAAATGAATAAAATAACTTAGACCCATTTTCCCATTCGATTTGCAATAGTTGAAAATATTAAATTAAATGCTGAAAAATTATTTAATGATGGTCTTATAAAAGGCTGACAAATTTGTTAAATGATTTAGTAATAAATGTTAAATAAATTTGGCCGAACCTTAGTTATTTTAATTTACACATTTTATTGTATGTCAAACTTACTTGAGTTCTCTTTTTATTTAATTTCAATAACATTATACAGAAACCTACAACTTTATGCTAACAGTATTCAACGAATGTAATACAGACAGACCTTCATCTCTGCTTAGGGATTTATAACGTTTAAACAAGGATTTGGTTACTAATAGTGGTCATTATAATAATAATGTAGTAATAACTACACGGAAACCGCTATGTTTCCGAATAATAATATCGCTCGCTATATTTCCGTATAATAATAATACCGCTCACTATATTTCCATATAATAATAATACCACCCGCTGTATTTCCGTACAATAATAATATCGCTCGCTATTTTTCCGTATAATAATACCAATACCTATATTTCCATATAATAATACCGCTCGCTGTATTTCCGTATAATAATACCACTGGCTTATTTCCGTATAATAATAATACCTCTCGCTATAGGTAATATTATTTTATATTTCTTTTCATATTTATATGTATTTGGGTCTAATAAGATATTGGGTTTGAATTAATATAATTTGTTGTTGTTGAATGTCTGATTTAATTGTTATGTAATTAATATCTTTTGATTTTATAAATGTTAAGAAACAGCATGTTTGTTAATAAAGAAGAAAAAAAAACAAATTAATAATGTTAAGTACTGATTGAAAGTAACAATGAAAGAAATAAATGGATAAAAATGTATTTTATGATGTAAATATTATAGCAAATGTATTGATGAATAAGATTTTTCCTCAAATAGCTATAGGCTAGAGGAATAAATAAAAAAAGACTACTTGTAGAATATGTGTTGTACAAAAAAATAAATTAAAAAAATAAACAAATTAAAAAAATATATTTCCGTATAATAATAATACCGCTTGCTATATTTCCGTATAATAATAATACCGCTCGATGTATTTCCGTAAATTAATAATACCGCTCACTATATTTCCGTATAATAATAATACCGCTCGATGTATTTCCGTATATTAATAATACCGCTCACTATATTTCCGTATAGTAATAAACACGAATCTTAAAGTTGAAATAAATTAGTATGTTTTAGACCACTGAAGAGAACATTGTCATGTCTATTTATAGAATTGTCGCCCTCCTTGTGGAGGCTTGGCTATTTGGGAAAAGGACGCCTTGAAAATGCATGGTTATGAAATGTAATTAAAAAAATTTCGTATGGTTTTTTGTGGGGAGAGGGGCCTAATTAAGACACAGTTCCCTGGCCTACTTAGGCGAGCCCATTTTTCCGCCTTTTTTAGACTCATCAGACCACGTGAAAAGCCATCGCCTTAACCCCTTAGCTACCACCACTCTAGGTAATGTAATAACACTAGTTGACATATGATTATTAGTGGACATTTTTAACAATATAAATCATAGGAAATATGTACTATTCTATTCAATTGCACCTTTCCCACAATAGTTTTAAATACGTTTTTCAAAGTAGCTGCGATTTTATTAACATATCAGTGTTAGGACTTATGTTTAAGTATTATCAGATTACATAAAAACACACAAATAGGCCTCTATATTCCTAGCATATAATAGGTACTTGGCTAGAATCGTATGTTATAACAGCAGCTTGTGGGATATGAGTCATAAAAATGATGAACGCTGGACGTTCTTTCCGCAGCTTTCATTTGTTGGGTCATTTCTCAAATCCAAACCCACCTTGATTTGACGAGCCCTCAACATGTCCTCAATATATGGCCTCCATTCATTTGAGGCGTGAACTGAAAATGTCTTGAAAATTTATCAGTGTATTTGAATGTATATTATGGATCCTCAATAAAGCAAAAAAAATAAGTTATTCCTAGTTATTATTTCTTTTTTAGAATAACTCTGAGAATTTTCCACTGGTATTACAACGTCAAAGTAATGTTATATACACCGACATTAAATAAAAAAATCAAGATATTGTTATTATTTTTTTACTACTATCTGGTGACGTTAGCTGTATATGCATTTATAAATATAAATTAAAATCAAAGTAAGACTGAAACCTAAAATGTTTCATAAGGGTTAGTATTTCGTTATTGTATCCTTTTCTGATATTTCCCTTGGTCTGAGAATGGTAAAAGTGGTTTACCTATAACGATCACTATTATGTGTATATTATCACTTACTTATTTTGTATTACAAGGTCATTGTTTGAAAGTTAATTAGATTTTTTCTTTTTTTAGGTATACCACTTGTATTTCTCATCTTATAAAAGACACGGTATAAATTATGATAAATTTTTTTATAAATGTTGCTTTAGGGGTGATTATTTAAATTTAAGAATTTTTTCAAATTTGAGTTTGTATGACTTTGTAATTTTTATAATTTTCTATTAATCCCGTTGATCTACTGTTGCTTTTCTCTTATTTGATTGGGTGATCTGATGGTTAGTTAAATGTAATGAAAATATTCATTTTGTTAAGTTAAAGTAACTCTAATCAACTAATGTTGTTCTTCCTGTTAAATCATAATGAAATTGTTTACATGTGTTTGAACTAATTTATTGCCTAATCTCTCCCAATAATTTTAAACCCCCCCCCCCCAGTCAAAGTAGCCCCTCTCCCATTTCAAATATCGGATTATTGACTATTGTTTCCCCATCCAACTCGTCCCATGTGTTGTAACATTGTACGTCACTTATTGAGTTTCAGTTTGACCCATCGTTCTTAAATCACCATTATTCAAATTTTGCTTGTAACTAAGTAAATCAGTGGAAACAATCTAATTTCACTTAACTTTGGTGAGCGAATTATGTTTAAATATCCTTTTAAATATTTCTTTCTTGTTCTTTGAAGCATTTCTTATGTGTCCAGTTATCTATGTTATATAATTTGTGTACAATAAGGTGTTTTTTCATATAACTAAAGTCATCACCACTGCACGTGAATGGGTAGGTGATCACTATTGTATGCAAATAGTGGGTGGTTGAGTCATTACCACTGCACGTGAATGGGTGTGTGATCACTATAGTATGCAAATAGTGGGTGGTTTAGTTATTACCACTGCACGTGAATGGGTGGGTTATCACTATTGTATGCAAATAGTGGGTGGTTGAGTTATTACCACTGCACGTGAATGGGTGGGTGATCACTATTGTATGCAAATGGTAGGTGGGTGAGTCATTATCACTATACGTGAATGGATGGGTGGGCGGGTTATCACTTTGGTAAACGAATGGGTGTGACTATGATAGAAACACTGATCCAATCCCTAGTTGGTAAAATTAAAGACCAAAGGCCGACAACTTTATTTAAGGTGAACCCTATTATTTACTGCACAACAGACCAACAAGAAACAACTGGATTTGAACCGTCGATCTTTGGCTTCATACCTAGTCAGAGTACAACGCCTTGTAATGCTTTTCCGTTTCAACACCATTGATTTTTTTGTGTGTTAATGGCCAATGGCATACTTTAAATTATGTCTTTGGTGCGGTTTGTTATTCCACATCAAAGGGTTGAGAACCATACTACATATTGTTGCCGCTGTTATAGGTCTCAAATAAATTATTTATTTCCTAATATTACTAGTATTTTTACATCCTTTTAGAACTCTATTTGACTCTATAATGAATATATGTGAAATTGAATTTATTTCATAAACTACTCTTTTTTACTGTACTGTTATGATTTCCTTCGTTTTAGGGTTATTTCTGCTTTACTTATTTCGATATAAGACAACGATTTTAAAACGGTTCATTATGCAACACATTAGATTCACATTGGTTGTAGTTAGGAATATGCCACCGATGTCTCTGCTATCACTTACATAACCTCAAGACTGGAGATCTCGTTACAGAGGGATGAAGAGGCTAAAGGGTTGTTAACTGTGGGGGAGGGAGGAAGGGAGCTGTGCAAAGATAGTTGTTTGACCCCGTACACAACAAACCTGAAACCGACCGTCTCTTTATCTACCAACACAATGCCGTTATCTACCAACACAGTACCGAATCCCTCTTTTTTGCTGTGTATTGTTTACACTTTGTCGATAACTGTGGGGGAGAGAAGGAAGGAGCTGTGCAAAGATAGTTGTTTGACCCCGTATACAACACCTGCACCCGGCCGTCTCTTTATGTACCAACACAATGCTGACTCCTTCTTTTATACTGTTTATTGTTTACACTTTGTCGATAACTGTGGGGGAGAGAAGGAGGGAGCTGTGCAATGATAGTTGTTTGACCCCGTACACAACACCTGCACCTGGCCGTCTTTTTATGTACCAACACAATGCTGACTCCTTCGTTTTTACTGTGTATTGTTTACACTTTGTCGATAACTGTGGGGGATAGAAGAGGAAGGAGCTGAGCAAAGATAGTTGTTTGACCCCGTATACAACACCTGCACCCGGCCGCCTCTTTATGTACCAACTCAATGCTGACTCCTTCTTTGTTACTGTGAATTGTTTACACTTTATTGTTAACTGTTGTAAATCTACGTATATTGAATATTTTATTTCCAATGTATAGTTTGTATTAAGGCAACTCCACGTAACTGAACAGGTTAAATCCACTGATTTATCATAACCTATATACATTATGTTGTTAAACTGACAAAAGCTGTTTATTCGTTTTTACATAGTTTAAGAATTTTTAGTAATGTATTTTATAGTAATATGATGACAAACTTCCATATCATATAATTACTGTGAAATAGTAGGCCTACATTTAAATATAAAACTGTGATGTTTTTGTACCATTTTCTACTTCTAACTATTTACAAGCAATGAAACTTTATCATTTGTATATTGTTGTACACATTCATTCATGTTGTTGATTACTTCATACCGTTCCACAAACATTTACTATCTCAGATCCATCCCTCAAAGGAAGAGTAAGAAATGAGAGTCTGCTCGTCTTTTGACGAACAGTCTGAAGTCTGCTTTGTTAGTCTGATTGCTGGCTGGCAGTGATGTACGTCAAAAGGTTTTACCCCATTTATTCTTCTTCCGCATCTAATTTACAAAATATTATAATGGAATTATTTTATTCATGTTTTGTACACTTTAATTGTTACGCATTAGCTGGTACAGCTCTTGATATAAGACAAACATTTAATTTGTAAATAATTACCATTCTGATTTTCAACATCAATTTGTGAAAGAATAAGAATAGCGGACGCCTGTAGATGAATGATTGTAGGCTTTGTTTCTAACTAATGACAGTGAATCCTGAAAAAGACCATTTATCAATAGAACGACTAAGGATCATACAGGTTATCGTGGAATCCGAACATCACAGTATTTCCTCTTACTAACAACCTAATACTCAGTTCTCTCGTTGGATATCACAAAACTCAAGGCAACTCCCCTCTCCCCCACATTGACAACCCTACCTTCTCCAGGAGTGACCATCACAATGGTAACCATTGAGCAGTTTTGGGACGGTGCCAAGATATCTTAGAACAAAATATATCACTTACAATCTTCACAAGACCGCCCCAAAAGTATTTCAGCACAAAATTAAATTGATGGACATTAAGATTTATGATGGAGTTTTAAAACGAAAACATTTTAAGTTGATTCTTTAAAAATCCTTATATAATTTTTTATTTTCAAACTATTAGACAACATTTATTTCCATAAACAAATATCTCCAAGATCGATATTTAGGAAAAGGTTTAATTCATACTAAACTTTAATCACCACAAATCAAGATTTTATCAATAACGATAATAGGTGGATTTAAATCCAGTTACTGTCAGCACACACATTATGTATCAGAGTTTGAAGGTTGTCAAATCTAATGACGCCATTGTTTTCCTTAATTACTTGTCTGTTTAGAAAAGAGTATTTTAAAATTATCATAAGTTTTAATAGTTTATATTCTAATTGGAACAAAAAAGTAACGATATTTTAACTATTTTTCTCTCTGCATCAACTTTAATCACTCAAAAACCGTTAATATTTTGAATTTTTTAAATACATGGTTAGCAAGAATGTTTTCTAGATGTTTTATACATTTCATGATTTTAACTTTTCAAGAAACAGTTCTCATCACGTTCCTAAACTAACGTTTTCTTGGCTTCTAGAGGTCGTTGATACTCATCACTTCAAACGAGTCAGGTTTTAGGTCGAACGAGTGCAAACTTAGCCCATGTTTTAAGTATGGCATCGAACGAGTGCAAACTTAGCCCATGTTTTAGGTATGGAATCGAGCAAGTGCAAACTTAGCCCATGTTCTAATTTCCACTTCCTGATTTATTAGTATCGATAAAATTTCAAAAATTTCTTAGGAATGTATGAGACAAAGGAAAGAAAATAAAAGAATACCAAGAGAATTAAATTAATTTTTAAAAGATTTATAAAATCCATCTTACTACACTTAAGTATGAAGTACCCAAAAACAGTGGGGTCTCTCAAACTAAATTCTGCAGCAAACAGTCCCTCATTCACAACAAAACACAGAGGTTACTTGGAGAAGAGGGCTGGTGTTTATACCGTCTATGGTCAAAGTGAGAGTGGAGTTCACCTGAAGGATGCTGAGGAAACAGCTAGGAGGGGTAATAGAAGGAATATTCCCATTGAGCCGGCTAGAGGACAGACGGCCAGGCCGAAAATCCACCACTTCGTTTCAGGAGCTCTTCACCTTCTCCTGGTGACAATACATGGTCCACCCACCCTCCCATACACGTACAGTCGTATTTTAAGGATTTTACGTCGTATTTACGTAAGGATTTGAAGGATTAAAGTAGATTTTTATCCTACAGCCTGTAAACCCATATATAATGTGATAGAGCATGTTATTTTATTCAGCCTATCAAATTTAAAGGATGTCTTACTTAACCAAGCGAAATTAGTACTAAGGAGCCCCTCTAACACTTAACATGGCGACCAACGGCTTAAGGGTGACTTCCGAACCACCACTAGTGATCTGGCAGGCGGGCTGCGTGCAAGAACGGGATCGCTCAGACGGTCACCCATCCAAGAAACAGCCACGCTCGTTGTTGCTGACGCCGTTATCTTACGATAACGTCGAGTCCCTCCAGTCAAAGCCACTGAAAAAAGCAATATTACCGTACTGTCACATTTTACCAACAATTATCCTTACAACTCTTGACAACAAATTTGAAAAACTAAAATGTAATAAAAGTACTAAATACTGTACTTCAAATAGCTTTATACTTACTACAATCAAGTATTGGGATCGATATATGATTAATTTATTTAGCAAAATAAATAAATATATTATGACTTGAAAATTACTTTCTAGTATTGTAACTGAGATAAAACGTTTCTATTCTACATTGGTACATTGAAAGGCCGCCAGAGTCAAGCCTGAGTGAGTTTACGTGTACTGCTCCCCGCAAGTGGGTGTTAATGTACAGCACAAAGTCTGGTAGCTACTGATGGATTCATACATCTCCACTTTAGTATACTCGAGACATTCGGCTTTACCTATACAGGGTGTGGGAAAAAATTTGGAAATGCTTTCACAACAACGTTATTTTTTCTATAGATAATATGGTAGTTTAATATTAGTATTGTTAAGTTATTATGTTCCATAAAGTATAATTTGTATCCGAATAATTTACTTAAACCGTCAAATAGTGGAGACATAATATTGGTTAAATGATTAGCTACTTTGAAATTCAAATGACCGTTCCTCTGGAAAGGATAAACCTTTCGAAGTATGGTTTGTGGCAATTAATTTATCTTGAATAGACCTTCAATTTGATACCAAACTCGACCTAGGCTTACGTTGAAGATTTTCGCTCAACTCCTCGTGGGCCGTCCCCTCTGAAAATATGAAATATCGCTAATGGCGTCAATAAGTATGTTCTTTGTAACCATAATCAGGTAAGAGATTTTACTTTTACAACTGAAGTCACACTAAAGTTGTGACACAATGACAAAGTAAAAATATTTATAATTTTTTAATTTATGATCATGTATAATACATTCGCAACTTAATAACTAATGGTCTTTAAACTTTGAATTGTAAATTGCTGAGGTCATTTAAATAAATTTCCTCTAAAGTAAATTTATTTACACGAGTAAAAGGCATTATTTTTTAACCGCTTTGTCATAGCAACAGTAATCCATAATGAGAGACAAATATAATAATATAATAACAACAATTGTATTACGATGGCTGCAATTAATTGATTATGGAAACAATAATAAAGACTCATAATGAAAATAATAACAACTAACAACAACAGTAACATAACTGACAATACGATGTTAACAACAATAATAACACAAAGCATTGAAACATTCACTGAAGAACTAATCTCTGGAAGATTCCTCTGAGAGAAGACTGCCTGTCGTAATTTAATGTAACATTAATGTAGGCATGATTGTTAAATAACATCTATTAATGAATTCATTACCTTAGATATTGTTAAAATGTAATTATTAGAACACTGTACACCAAATCAGAGTGTAATGTTTTTAACTAAATCTCCTTGCTAATTTTAGGAAGTCTCGTAATGAAGAGAGTATGTTATGCTATCTCTTCATTATTAGAGTTTTTGCTGTGAAGTTTACAAACAATGAAAAACTCTATATGACTGAAGTGTGTTTTCTAAGTAATATAAACTTTTTTAGGAGAGGCCAATCTCTTTCTCATCCTTACTCTACCCATACCTCATAGATTATTCATATGTGGAGTAATTTATTCAGACAGTAAGAGGGTAAACCAGTACAGTAAAAAGTGAGTATTAATAATAAATCCTTCAGTCTAGGCAAAATTCGAAACAACGCTATCTCTAAACCAAGCCTTGACGCAAACTGTTCGGCCACCGGTCCGCCCTATACTGTAGTGCAGCAAGTTTCGCATATTAAGACAGGTATCTATATGTACGTCTTAGGTACGTCTAAATGTACACCAAAAGGTATTAGAAAACCTTACTGAAAAACTGTAAAAACATAAAAATATAGTCTGATAAAAACCATAAAACATTATAGGTAATGCAGAGTAGTTGGCACAGTGAACGGTAATTGTTGATAAACTGGAATTTTATAGGTTAGTAATTGTTATGATCCAACAATAGCATGATTCTAATTATCAGCTGGCTATGGTAGTGGTGCTTACCTGTATTAAGTTTAATATGGGACTATATATAACTCTTATATGATTGGGCACACCAAAAATAATCCAAGTATAGAAGAATCTTAGGACCTTTCCCGTTTATTCACTATCACTGCTTTTTTATTGCAATTACGGTTAGGTTAGGTTTTGTAAGGTCACGTAAGGTTAGGTTGGGTTAGATTAGGTTAGATTAGGTGGCTATTAAAGTTGATCACAAACTGGTAAGTCCAACTGACTTACAACCGAATGCGCTCTCCGTGTGTAAGTTCTTGGAAAGCGATAAGTTAACGCCAGCGATATCGGATTCCTAGCAGATAAGGAATACCACGGTGGACGTAAAAATGATTGAGGAACAGTTTTTAGAGCAATATAATAGTTATCAAGTGGTAGTGAACTAACTGAAAAGACTCGAATCTTAACATCATATTTCCCATCCGAAATCACCATCCGTTAGGAAAATATTTACTTCGCCATGTTATATTGCCATGGGATATTGTGGCCATTTTGTAAATTTTTATACACATATTTTTGATCCCCTCTTAAAACGATATAATTATTTTTGATAATGTTCAAAAGTCAAAGACGTCGAATGACGTAGTCATTGACAAAAAGATACCGCAAAATGTAGTACAAGTTTTATAGGAATAAGTTCTGTAGCCCCTTACAAAAATATATTTCAAAATTGTGTATTTCTAAATTATGTTTTTTTGTGATTACACGTAAAATGTTGCTAACCCTCCATCCCACGCATTTACCCGTACTCACAATGTGTGATTCTCGTACAGTAGTGATGACCCCACTCCCAACCAAACACGTACAGCGAGATGATTTTCCTACCCACCCTTAAAAGTGCAGTGCTGATTATTTATTTAAATATAGATAAGTAATCCCTACATTACTATGTATTACGTAAAATATTTTTTATAAACCTAAAGAATTCCTAATTAAAATGTATTATTTCTATTACAATGCAACAACTTGTTAGGACAAAGCAGACAGTGGCCGTTTCTACGTTTGAAATGGCTACAACGTCATTACTGTCTGCTTTGTTTAACTTTAGACACACTTCTCGTCGTATTTCTCATGTGATTTTACTCTTTAATGCCATGCTTAAATGTTTTTGTTATATGTTAATTCAATGTACGAGTAGTATATTACTGTCGTTTTAAATTTGCTTTTCTTTATAATTCGTTTACCATATTGGCTGTCACAAAGTTTTATCCTGTTACAATCATTTCCGAAGTGTAATTTCTCAGGATTTGTGACAATCTGTTATGTTTGGTTTAAATTATGCGACCTTTTTTAGAATATTTGTTTATTTCTTCTTTTTACTTTCATTTTGTATGCTTTTTACATATAGTTCAGAATATTCCTTTCGCATGAATCTAAGATAATTTCTTTTGAAATTTGTCAATTTCCGTTAATTACAGCATCTTTGTCGTATAAACAGAGCTCTCTAGGCGCAATAAACATTCAAAATATCTATACATCATGCATATACAGTACAAGTGAACTTCACACAACATAAATATATTACAGTATATGAGCAAAACGCACAAATATATTACAATACAAGTTCAAAATGCACAAATGTTTTGGGAATCGATTTCAGTGAACAACGCTCACCTTCCTCAGATCAGACGGATTCACAAAAGAATCATTTAATCGAAATATATGTGCATTTTGTATTTGTATTGTATTTTGTCCTTATATTGTAATAAATTTGTGTTGTGTGATGTTTGCTTGTACTGTATATATACCAACACGTATTATGCTAACTAAAAAACTATCATTCATATGAATTAAAACAACAACTTTATAAAACTTTTTTGAATATAGTACGTGATGACTATAAAAAAAAGTCGGCCAGGACATTGGTAGTTGGCGTCTTAATGTTTTGAGTGATTTCTCAAATATATTATAATCATCACAAAATAGTTCTGCCTCCATGTTTTTCAAGGTTGAAAATGCAACAAGTCACATGGTAGATAAGCTTTATCTGTACAACACACATGACCGCAACGATCGATTGTGGTGACAGAACTACACTATCGTACGGATGTGGAACGTACCGTATTGTGGTCGGAGTGGTTTGTAGATCAAAGCGTTATCGAACATGGAAATAGCTCTTTAGTCTGTTTATATAAAGGGACAGAATTATATTTACTAATAAACAGTTTTGTTTAGTATCACTTTACGTTGTTAAATACGAGAATTTTACTCGAATACATGGAATCATCGTTCACTATTCGATGTTTGTATTGTTCCAACAAATATTAGTTCACAAAGAGTCAATCAGTTTTATTTGTAAATGATATATCATTCCAGTTTTTGTTTGATGAATAACGTACGATTCATAAATAAATATGATATAGTTCCTGATTCAAAATTCTCCGACATATCCCTCAATAACAAATTAATAATTTATAGTCAACTCTCTTATTATAAAACAGTTTGTTATCTGTAATTAATTGCTCTTTAAGAAAACTACAGCTCCTTCTGCTAACGATATAAAATTGATATTTTTTCCCACTAAAAACTCTAACCTTATTATCACTTTGGTGTTTAAAATCCTGTTTACTCACTTTCTATCGTTTTTTTTTTTTAATGACGGCAATAATATTTTTTCAAATTTAGATGTGGAACAAGTCATGAGTCTTTACTAATTTATTATTTATAGTACTCGTATTTTTAAATTGTTTCTACTTGCTAGTATGGTGGCTCAGTTCCTAAGGGTTTGAGCTTGGTCCAAGGTTCTTTGAGTTCCTCCAAACTGTCATTACTTCATCCAATTATTAAAGTACACACAAGGCATCTAGGCTCAAAATTTATTAAATTTTATTTATTTTATACCTTTTAACATCAACACTTGTCAGGAGTAATGTTACCTAGGCCTATGAATGATGTAGTAACCTAATACAGACAGAGTACAGATTGACTCTTGTATGTTGTTTAATCTGTGTCTACCGAACTATTTAATCACTGTTACAACGATATAATTAAGGTCGGGTGTTAGTGGTTGTGAAATGAACACAATAAATATTTATGGTTTTTTATTATTATTACAGTATTGCCATTTTATTATTACTATACCAGTGACATTGTTTTAGTTACTGTACAACATTTGTTAAGATACCTTTGTATCTACAAGTTGCCTTTGTCCAATCCTCTTAAAAAAGTGTTGGGTGGACCTCCCAGGAATTGAACCCGTGATCAATTAAATTTAATTATAGGCTATATTAACTGTCGTTGCATGAATTGGTTGGTTTTGTTTTTATCTTAAATTAATTCCCACCTATAAAAGAGTAGTTTGTAGAAAAGATCAATTGACAGAGCTACTCTTTATCATGGGATTATTCGTTCTTATTTCTTGATTTTATTAGCTACTCATAAACACTAATCATACTAAACTTGAAGTAATTCCATGAAATAGGACAAACCTTCGTTTAGCTTGGAAAGCATGGATCAATCACCAATAATTATGGAAGCTCAAAGAAAATTGGATCACAGCTCTCCCTTGACACATGGATCTAGACTGTTAGATGTCCAAGTATGTGCGACTCAATGCTAAGTTACTAGACCTTTATTATGAAGGTAACCGTTTCCAAAACTGCTAAGCCACTGTTGAAAAGTCAACATCCCTCTAATAGACTTAGTCGGTGAACTAAAACATGTTTTTTGTTCATATTTATTATTTTAAATAATTTATAATGAATAAAAAGTCACATTCTAGTGAACCATAAGTTTATATGAATATCAGACCCTGGCTGTTAGTCTATTAATAGATGGCTCTTTCTAATGAACACTCGACTTAGCCAGTAACAATGACTACACTCATTCACCACTCGTAATTATCCATAACTCTACGATGGGCGTGATACTCATGAAAAATGAATAGTAATAAATATTATGATTTGTTTTTTGTCAAGAATTACGCTTTAAGTGTCACATATTTAACTAAAAGATTATAAAAATATTAAATTTCTTTTACAAAAATCAACTTATGGTCCAATAGAACATATATTTAGCTATCATTATTATGGACCGAATTCTTGAAATGAACAGCCATGTTTTTGGGCGTTTTTCGTGAATTGAAACACCCCTATTAGTATACCCTTTTATGTAAGTATAATGCACATTCTTTTGGATTTTAACAATATATGTGAGTAAATTTATTGGTTTTTATTGAACATTTAATAACTTTATATATAAAATAACCAATATCAACTCTATCTTAACTTCACTAATGTAAGTATATGTTTAATATTTATCAGAAAAACCTTTATTTACATCTTGGCTCTGTAATTTAGTTACTTATTTAAACTTTTTAAGTAGTGTATTATACAAGGTTATAGTTTTGGATTGCATTATGTTAATATGCAACAAAAATTATGTCTATATGTATATTTTAACGTCTATTTTGTTCTATATTTTTGTTTTGTTAGCTATGGTAGATAAATGTTACTATAAACCATCGCAAAATAATTATAATGATTTAAAAATATTATAGGCTAGTTCGATATACTTTTCAGCTTATATTTTAGTTATACTAAAATTGTTTAGTCTTATCTTCGTAGTTTGACAGGATTTTCCTGTTCAATAACGCCATAAAGACACTCTTTATTCCTTTTATTATACTTCATTAAGTCGTTTCTCCTTGGACGTTATTCTACTAACAAAGAGACCCAGAAAGTCGGAATTCCTCAATTCCACAGACTGGGGAACCAGGTCAATCAAAGTATTGGAATTTCGACATTGACTTGAGCATCCAGGACAATTAGCATAGCTTTGAACTGAACACTGGCTTTAATAAATATTCCTTCCTTCAAGTATTTTGTTTTACTTTTGTTTGAGAATTTGAAGATCGCATATATGGGGTTGGGCGAAAGTCTGGAATATATTTATTAATTTTAATAATATTGAAAGACATGTAATGAACCTTTGCAGTTATGTGCGTGTACCTATACCAAACATTTAGACATATTTTACTTGTGTTTCGTATAGCCAGGGGATGGCCCATGAAGGAAGTCTTAAAAATTTTAACTGTAACCCTACCTCGAGTTATAACTCATTTTAAAGGTATTTTTTGAACAATAAAAAAGTGTAAACCTGAAGTTAAAAGGACGTCAGAAAATACAACCACTCAAAGAATGTAGTCATATCACTACTTCTTCTTAGTTATATGGCTATTTATTTAACAGTGTGAGGTTCCTGTTGTTGAGTATGTTGTTGATTGTTAAAAATCGTAACGAAAGACTGTGTTATAAAAACAAATATGTTATTTAAAAAAATTAAAAATATTAAAACCTTTTTGTCAGTAGGTTTACACTAAACATAGTTGAAGAGATTGTTATAAAATAATTTGTTACGTATATGTTTGCAAAAATTAATTTATTTCTCATATTCAGTCAGTTAAATAATATCTCTCTGCAGCAATAGATGATAGCTATATTTTTCTTGTTCTTAAGCAGTATTAGTTATATGACATTATATTCTTTGATAGGCCATATTTTCTGACTGGGTCATCCTTTTGACCTCAGGTTTGCATTCGTATTTTTTACAAACAAAGACCTTTAAAACGAGGTATAACTCAAGGTAGGCTTACATTTAAAATTGCTAAGACCTATTTCATGGGTCATCTCCTGGCTATACGAAAAATAAGTAAAATATGTATAGATGTTTGCTAATGAAACATCTAAATAACTACAAAGTTTCATTACATTTCTTTCAATAGTTTTAAAATTAATAAATATATTCCAGACTTTTTCGCAACCCTATATATTTTCATTTCTTACTATATATTTTATTTTTGTTTGAAAATTATTTCTTTTTATTAAGTATTTCATGATATCCAATGACGTTTCGGCATGTAAGTAACTCCTATCGTCTTCGGGTGTTACTAACTATCTTATCCTACATTAAACTAGGCTACTTCGTATCCCTCTAAGTTAACCCATATTATGTAATAAAACATATACACATATTTTATTGCTGTATACTAAGTGTTTAAAAAAGTTCACTGCCTATATTTTCAAATTCTACGCCCAAAATAACCATAAAATAGTTTGTTTTGTATTTTGTAAAAATAATTATTTTAGTTTAAGTATTGCAATTTTTATGCTGTATTTCATCCAGTTCCATAGATCTTTATGATGATTTTTTTTTTTTTTTAGCATCCGAAACATAATTTATTATTATAATTTTTCATGAAAATTGCTGTCTTAAAATATTTAGCTTAGTGGAAAAATGGGTAGCTATGATAATGGTAGAAATATAAGATTCAATATACTTTTCAAAGGTATGTGTGCAATGTATCAAAAAGTTGTTTGAACCATTGTAAACATAATATTAATGTTTTTTTTTAACTTTCAAAAACTCAAACTAACGTTAACTGTAGTGGAATTTTCAAAAGTTTTACTATACATGTTTTTCTTATTTTTTGTGTGTAAAATCCAAAATATACATATATTTATACTTAGATTTTTATCACACCCTGAATGTACAGGTATCCTTACTTACTATATTCTCATTTCCAAGACTGGTCAATATGAACCATAAACACATTTTCTCTTGTACAACTCATTTAATAATATTTAATTGCTGTTTTGCACATTTATTAGATTGTATACACAATTTAAAAAGACTGCAAACATAATTACTGTTACCAAACATAAATTATGATCATACTATTGTTAACCTGTTGCATGCCATGAATTGTTTCTCTTGGTAGTATTTTCTCTTGATTAGTAGGGAGTTTAAAAATGTAATCAAAAACTTGGTGCAGCTTTACTTCTTTTTCTAAATAATGACCTTCTCACGAGAAAACAATACAGACGTTCTTTCTTTAATTTGTCTTTTTGAAACTATTAGAATATTATTACAAATTGCAGTGAAACACATTATTAACTTTTAATACAAATAGTGTAGTATTTTATATTTCGTATATGATTAATGTTTACTTACGAAGTGTCTGTTTACGATTTTTGCAAATATGCCAATAGTCACGACGTTTTTTTCTTATTTAACTTTGCTTATGTCGTATATAAATGTACAATTAATTTTTCATGAACGTCATTTTCTGGGAAAACACGTTTTACATGAGTAGCCAAACTAATCTTAGTACTATATACTTCAGAAAGATCTTGTTTTTTGTTTAAATCGGTTGTCTGGCTTAGTATTCTTTTATTTGTAGCTACTTTTACCTTCATCACTCATATAATTCGCCGCCATAACAGTTCCCTTTAATACATCAAAAAATACTGACGCAGACCAAAACACTTTTCAATTTCGTTTTTAGCTATCAAACAACTAAATAAAATATTTTGTAAAAACGGATGATGGATCTATAACGAAAAATTGAATTTTCCATAGAGTAGATTTTTTCAATTTTCCAGTCTTTTTTGTACAAAACTAGTTTTTCTATTAATATAAAAGCTAAGTTCTCACAAAATATGATATACATTTCAGTATTTGAGGAGTGTTTATGAAGAGACAGAATACCGAAATTTTTCTTGCGACAGAACAAGGCGTGTCCAACTGTTCTTTCAGCACGATTTCGAGACACATAATAAATACGCCTCTGGAATTTAAATATAAGAAAGACAACATTTTTTTATTTCTGCATCATTGTTAGTAACATTATAAATAACCCAGTCTATATACTACGTTTACTAATAGTACAAAACTAATATTTAATTAAATAAAAACGTATATGCATTTATTTCTAAACTAGATGTAATTTGGTTGTAAGCAGAAAGCGCAAAAAACATAAATATCTTGTTTTTACACCTTTCAAACATCTTCATGGTACCGAGAATAGTAATTATATTGCAAATTATGTGAGAGTATATCAGAGCTCCCTGACGTCACTACCCCCTCACTTCAACTCAACCCCCCCCGTATTATCTACCCCAGAAAACACTATCGGTTCATGTGGAAAATTACCCACGCCGCAACACTCCACACTCCATTGCCCTCCTCGGGTCACTGGTAACAAACCACTTTGATGGAAAGAGAAAGGTCAAATTGTCCCTGGGTAGTTTAGGGTGGATGGTTTTTTTATGGATTTTGTGTTTAGGATTGTTTATGGGGTAAGGTTCATATGTCTTCTGGGAGATTACGATGGTAGAATACCTTTCTCTAAAAGTTATTTTAAACCTGGCAATACAGTTCCTTCTTCAAAAAGGTTTCTATGATAGTAGTTCTAAACAGTGAGTCATTTAACTTAAAGTTAGAAATCTAGATGATCACAATATTACTTATGTTTGGGATCTTCAACATCTATTCTATTATTATGAAACACGATGTTCATGCCAGCAAATTTTCAACAGGTTCTAATTCTGTATAGAAAGCAAGTATCTAAGTAGAGTAAGAAGTTATTATGAGATAGTAATGTGTCCTTTGTATCCTTAAGTAATTCTTTTCAATATTTCCTCATTGTTAAGGATAGGCCCCTCGATGAAGATCGTGGCGCTAAAATCACATTAAATTGAATGTAAGAGTCATGTTTGTGTTTTCATCGATTTGGGATTATATAACTCCAAATGTACCAGTACATAAAAACTCATTAGTATATGATGCGAAAACCACTATGAAGCACACACTAGGAATCAATAGTAGAGGAAGTAAAACATATGGCATAACATAAGGACTCACTAGTGAAGGAAGTGAACAGCCAGTTATAACATATTCCATAAGGACCCATGAGTAGAGGAAGTCAACAACCAATTATAACGTATTCCATAAGGACCCATGACTAGAGAAAGTGAATAACCAGTTATTATATCTTACATTAGGACCCATGAGTGAAGAAAGTGAACAACCAGTTATGACATATTTCATAAGAACACACTAGTGGAGGAAGTGAACAACCAGTTATGACATATTTCATAAGAACACACTAGTGGAGGAAGTGAACAACCAGTTATGGCATATCCCATAAGGACCCATGACTGGAGGAAGTGAACAACCAGTTATGACATATTTCATAAGAACACACTAGTGGAGGAAGTGAACAACCAGTTATGGCATATTTCATAAGAACACACTAGTGGAGGAAGTGAACAATCAGTTATGACATATTTCATAAGAACACACTAGTGGAGGAAGTGAACAACCAGTTATGGCATATCCCATAAGGACCAATGACTGGAGAAAGTGAATAACCAGTTATTATATGTTACATTAGGACCCATGAGTGGAGAAAGTGAACAACCAGTTATGACATATTTCATAAGAACACACTAGTGGAGGAAGTGAACAACCAGTTATGACATATTTCATAAGAACACACTAGTGGAGGAAGTGAACAACCAGTTATGGCATATCCCATAAGGACCAATGACTGGAGAAAGTGAATAACCAGTTATTATATGTTACATTAGGACCCATGAGTGGAGAAAGTGAACAACCAGTTATGACATATTTCATAAGAACACACTAGTGGAGGAAGTGAACAACCAGTTATGACATATTTCATAAGAACACACTAGTGGAGGAAGTGAACAACCAGTTATGGCATATCCCATAAGGACCAATGACTGGAGAAAGTGAATAACCAGTTATTATATGTTACATTAGGACCCATGAGTGGAGAAAGTGAACAACCAGTTATGACATATTTCATAAGAACACACTAGTGGAGGAAGTGAACAATCAGTTATGACATATTTCATAAGAACACACTAGTGGAGGAAGTGAACAATCAGTTATGACATATTTCATAAGAACACACTAGTGGAGGAAGTGAACAACCAGTTATGGCATATCCCATAAGGACCCATGACTGGAGAAAGTGAATAACCAGTTATTATATGTTACATTAGGACCCATGAGTGGAGAAAGTGAACAACCAGTTATGACATATTTCATAAGAACACACTAGTGGAGGAAGTGAACAACCAGTTATGACATATTTCATAAGAACACACTAGTGGAGGAAGTGAACAACCAGTTATGGCATATCCCATAAGGACCAATGACTGGAGAAAGTGAATAACCAGTTATTATATGTTACATTAGGACCCATGAGTGGAGAAAGTGAACAACCAGTTATGACATATTTCATAAGAACACACTAGTGGAGGAAGTGAACAACCAGTTATGACATATTTCATAAGAACACACTAGTGGAGGAAGTGAACAACCAGTTATGACATATTTCATAAGAACACACTAGTGGAGGAAGTGAACAACCAGTTATGGCATATCCCATAAGGACCCATGAGTGGAGAAAGTGAACAACCAGTTATGACATAGTTCATAAGAACACACTAGTGGAGGAAGTGAACAACCAGTTATGACATATTTCATAAGAACACACTAGTGGAGGAAGTGAACAACCAGTTATGGCATATCCCATAAGGACCCATGACTGGAGAAAGTGAACAACCAGTTATGACATATTTCATAAGAACACACTAGTGGAGGAAGTGAACAACCAGTTATGGCATATCCCATAAGGACCCATGACTGGAGAAAGGGAATAACCAGTTATTATATGTTACATTAGGACCCATGAGTGGAGAAAGTGAACAACCAGTTATGACATATTTCATAAGAACACACTAGTGGAGGAAGTGAACAACCAGTTATTACATATTCCATAAGGATCCATGACTGGAGGAAGTGAACAACCAGTTAATACATATTTTATAAATACCAACTAAAGGAGAAAGTTAAACAAGTTACGCCATATTGCATAAGGACCCACTAGTGAAGGGTGTAACATATCTATGGTACAAAAGGTCTCAATGGTTAAAATTGTACAATAAGGCGTTGTCGGAGAAGTAATCGTTGGATTTATAAACCTCCCTTATCGTAAAATAAGAAATAAAGACAATATGATGTAAAAAATCATGACCATTAAATAGGTAGAGATCACAATAGCCAAACAAACTTTAAACAAACGCCATAACCGTGTGAAGTACTTTGTGAAACGACCTAAGGCCAAAGTCAAATAGTATTGTCCCGTCTAACTTCTTCAAACTATGTTGATACTTGAAAAGAATCAAAGAGATCTGATAGCAGAAATGCTCCCCCCAGTCAATGAGGTTCTAATGGCTAGGTCTAGAGTAGAATATCTTATATCAGTTTGGAAATGAGTACACTGTAGAAAATATAATTTAATTTAAGAATTACTTTATTGCTTTAAATATGGCATGTAAAGTATTTTACAGTAAAAATACGTGTATGGTTTTGTTTTCTTCATTATATATTGATAATAGTTTATAAAACTTATTATCCACCTGAACGTATCCTATAAGGAAAATGTTTTAAACTATAATAACATCATAAAAACGCATGGTTATCTAATAAATTGTACAAATTATTGTAACCAGAAAACGTAAGGTACTTCAATAATGTATTTGAATGATTAAAGTGTTTGTGAAGTATAATACAAAAACTATTGCTGCAATATTTTGTCTAAGTCTAAGAACTAATGTAGGTGATTTGAGAGCAGTAGTCAAAGAGTAGCTTATAATCAATAAATGAATAAATGCAATATATTTGCAATATTGTTTTTTTACCCCTTTACTATAGGAAATTAAGCATTTTTGTTTCGATTTAGTAACAAAAAATTCATCTGTAGGATGAGTGAAGACCATCCCTTCCCTGTAACTAGTCAGTCTTATTTCAAGAGTAAAAGTATAGTCTACATTTAGTACTGTTACTATCGACTCACATTGTAAAATATGTTAGTAGGATTGTTAAAAAAAGTCATATGTGACCCTGACAGTATACAGTAGAAGTGAACTTTGTATTATGGTGATCGATTTATTTTGTGAATCCCTCTGGTCTGAGGAAGGTGAGCGTGGTTCACCGAAATCGATCACCATAATATTTGTGCATTATGTACTTGTATTGTAATATATTTGTGCATTTTGTGCTTATATTGTAATATATTTGAGTTGTGTGACGTTTACTTGTACTGTATATGTACCAACACGTATTATGCTAATTATAAAACCACCTGACAGTATGTAGAATGGGTAGTAGGACGAGATATTCCAAGCAGAGAGTGAGAGGTAACTCAAGCAAGAAATACATTTTGGAAACGAGAACTGATAATCTATAAAGTATAATTAAGAATCTATTGGTGACACCAAGCGATGTTTTTGAAGATAACACTATTTCATTTGGTTAAACATTTGACAATTTCCAGAAGACTCAAATGGATAAATTTTACACATTAACAGCAATAAAAAAGTAATTACAATTGTATTGTCATACAGTATTCTATGACCGTACACTCATGTATGTACATTTTAAAATAAAC
Source organism: Stictocephala bisonia (assembly GCA_035578905.1). Taxonomy (NCBI): domain Eukaryota; kingdom Metazoa; phylum Arthropoda; class Insecta; order Hemiptera; family Membracidae; genus Stictocephala; species Stictocephala bisonia. The sequence goes on along the minus strand of JAQJVL010000338.1, from coordinate 40,366 downwards.
TCTAAACTTCTTAAATTGTTTTGTTTGAGTTTAAATCAGGATAAACACTATTTACCAGTATCATTTGAATTGATTAAAAAAATCACCACAGGGTAAATGCAGTGTGGATGAATTGCCAATCACCTCATGTACACGTAGAGTGAGTGGGGAGGGGTATAATCATGTCGTAATGTATTCGATACACTAAGATCACTAACCTAAGATCACTAACCTAAGATCACTAACCTAAGATCAATTCACTCTAACCCCGTTCTAAATTGAAACAAAGTCGCTGTCTAAATAAAGACAATGACTTTGTTTCAAATGGTATTGCTTTTATCCCAGATGTAGGTGATTGTTCGCTTCCAATATACTGCTTTCATGTATCGGTAACTCGTTTGAGTGGTCTAGTTTAATTCTTCAGGAATAAAGATCAATTTACCACATAGTACTTCCCATATTGTTATAAAATTAACCATAAAAAAACTATTTTATAAAACCATTTAAACACGTTACATTGGGCTACAACATGCACTTAAAAATTATATTATACCAATATTTAAATTAAGTTGTAAAAAAAATAGATACTCAAAACTTAAATTATTTTTTTTAATCTTGATTCTATTGATTGTCTTGTGATGGTAAATTTACTTTCAAGTTTTAAATTAGAATAATCTAAACTTGTAGGTATTTGAAAACATAAATCTAATATTTTGCTAGAAAACATTATAATATTGCATTAATTTCTTTGAATTTCAATACGTCTTCAACTTGTGGACGAAGGTACAACTTTTAACAAGAGATCTCTGTTAGTGAAGTTTCACAGTACACTTGTAATAAGTTTCGGTGTTCGTGAAACTTAAAACATGTTCAGTAATGTCTACTGCAGTGTACAATAAATAACTAATATAACGCTACACTTTTGCTCTAAATAATATTTCGTGTTACTTATTTTTTGTTTGGCTTAAAAATAACTCAGATGCTTTTTTATAAACCGTGATACAAACTCTTCATAGAGGGTTTTCTAACTATAATATTGAATTTAGTTAATAAAATGATTATATATGTTATAACCTGGCCTACTATACTATACTATGCTATGCTATACTATAGCATGTTTTTAAAGCCGTTTGAATCCAAATATTTGACCTATATTTAATACTTTTCTGGAGACTAATCTGGAACATATAATGTATAGGCAGATTCAAAATTCACATTTGATTAAAAAAATAATAATGTTTTAAAAATAAAATTATTTCCAAAAAGGTTTTTTAAATTATAATATGAAGAACTATTTTTAAAATGTCATCTGAATGTATAATACATTTTTTATTCTATAAATTATAACGTATACAATGTTAAAAACGGAAATGATCAATGTGGCCATGTTACTATCAAAAATTGATTGATTATAAGAAGTTTTTATTTGCTATTAACTTTATAATCTAAAACAAATGTTTAATGTTATCATATAATTTGAACTATAATTAGTTCATTTTATAAGCATGTTCCTAATTTTGTTCCCAACACAAGATGTGAAACAGTTCATGTCAATGACAGTCTTTTAGGACCGTAAAAGAAGTGAAAAGATTGATTCCAAATTTCACTCGTTCGAGGATCTAAAGATGTTTTAAAATTACTTAAATACAGCACTATAACGATTTTTTAATTTGTTTAGATTATGTTTAAATAACGTCAGCATTTAATGTTCAAAAATCAATCTGCATAACCTTTTTTTTGTATTATTAACCTACAGAAATATCATCTATTTTCTTACAACTATTCTACTAGGGGAGTAATGTGTTTGGTTTACTGAGGAGCAGGATGCTGTACGACTCCGGTACTCCATAAAACTGGAAGTACAATTTGGCCAGACCGGCTGACTTGGCGACAATGTGTTTAGGTGAAGGTTTTGGCAAGGATTTTTCTATATATTGTTAAGAACATTGACATTTAAGAACGAAGCTCCTTTTACAGTGAAAATAATTTAGCAAAATTCTGATTACCTACGTACTACCATCTACTATAGATTTTTATTTAGTAGTTATAAATTTGTAAAATGCATAATACAAATGTAATATAGTTTCAATTCAGGACCTTTTCCGTTAATTCACTATCAGTACTTTTGCCATTATTTAATTACCACTACTTTTCTTATCGCAATTATGGTTAGGTCAGGTTAGGTTAGGTTAGATGGCTACTATAGTTAATCACAAACTGGTAAATCCAACTGACTTACTACCGAATGCGCTCTCTGTGTGTAAGTTCTTGGAAAGCGATAAGAGAAGGCCAGCGATATCGGATTCCTAGCGGATAAGGAATACCACAGTGGACGTAAAAATGATTGGGGAACAGCTTTTAGAGCAAAAGAATAGCTATCAAGTGGTAGTGAATTAAAGGAAACAAATAAAAAGTATTGGTAGTTGTTCAACAGAAAAGATCCTCAATTTATAACGATTAACGGTATTTTACAAGAAATTTTTAGTATGTATGAAAATTAAAGTACAGTTAATTATTAAACATGTGATTACTCTAATACTATCATACTACAGTTAATTAATTTATATGTATATCTATATTTGCAAATATTTCATTTGAATTAACACGATTATCGTGTATTATCTAAAATTACTTGATATAGAACTAAGCACAATTATTTACTTGTTAAATGTTTCAAATGAACTTAAGAAAATTTTCCTTCAAATTCAGGCTCAGAAATGCACTAAAAGTGTTTTCAACTTTATCAAATGTCAAAGTATCACGTGTAGTAAGATGCAACTACTGTGAATATATGTAGTGAATGGCAAATGATCAATCATGTGATTGCTAAGCTGAAACTCAAACTATGGATCGCATAGTTAATGACTTTCTTTTTCTCTTTTACCAGGATAAGCTGGTCTTTATTATACTGAATAGTGAGTTTTAAAAAGGTTTGAAACTTTGACTCGGCTTTGTCATAGAATTAGTATTATAGAACTACGGCTCAAGCAAAAACTTTGTATAATATATTTTATTTCCTGTAATTTTACATTTTTAATAATTCAATGCCTCCTTTTTTGTGACTGGCAAGAAAAAGCCATACAATATATATACTTTGTCAAATTGCCAAAATCAAATATATATTTGATAGTCTCGTATTATATTATAGATAACGGGTTGCATGCAGCACGAAAATGTATTCAGGTAAAGTTTTTTAGTAGTGGATTTTAAAAATAATTGTTAAAATAATCTGGTGTTTAAGAAGATAGTATTTATTGTTTGCTCTTTATGGAAGGTTTCCAATTTTGATGGTAGATGATAAAGGGACCAGAACAGAAGTAAAACACTAAAGAATGACTCAAATTTGGACGAATGCTCAAAATGAACATCTCGTTGTACCTCCAGGATTGAATCTAATACAATGAAAAGAATGATATGTCTCTGCCCATAGAGTTTGTACAAAGAGACTACACAGATATTTTTAAAATTTTATTTTTCTGTATATCACCACGTCCAGCTATCTTCTCTAAATATACCTCACATTTAAGAGATTTTTGTTAGATAAGCATTTTTATTTAAATTTAAAATTTGTAAACTAATTGTTTTCTTTCGTATTTTGTTTAGCTTTCTCAGACATTTTATTAAAATATACCGAGACAATTTTCTATGTTAATGGATTATTTCATTTATTCTCAATGAAAATCGTGTCAAAGCTTGCATTGAACTGAATGTACGTTTATTGTTTACTGTATCGGTTTGGGGTAGTAATGTCTGAAAATTTTAAATGGGTAGTGAGAATCTGGTTATGACATGGTGCATAAAGACCTACAAGGGAAGGGCGTACAATAAATGATCGTCTGGGTAGTAATATGAAAGTTACATTAAAATATCCTTTCTTATTCAAGTATTTCTAATAGAAATACTTGAATAAGAATATAAGATAAGTAATGGTCCCATAAGCCAAAAAACTTAAGCAATCTTAAAAAACTGTAAATAAACGAGCAAAGTACGTTTAAGTTGTGTATCAGACAACCTAAATAGTATCGTTCCGTATCACTTCTTTAAACTACAATGTCAATATTTCTGACGTCTCAACGAGATCTGATAGCAGTTGATGTTCCACCAGCCAGTGAGGTCATGATGGCTAGGTTTGGGCAGAATATCAATAAGAAAATCATCAAAGTGGTATACATTTAATTTCATTAATTAATTACTTTATTTTTCATGGTTTATGAGTAAAGTAATTTTTTTCATAAATACAAGTACAAATCATTTTTGGAACTTTTCCGTTACTTCACTACCACTACTTTTTTTTATCACAATTGTGGTTAGGTTAGGATTGGTTAAGTTATGTCAAGTTAGGTTAGGTTATGGTAGGTGGTTGCTAAATTAGATCCCTAACTTGAAAATCCAAATGATTGACTTCCCACCGAATGCGCTCTCCTTGTGTAAGTTCTTGGAAAGCGATAAGATAAGGCCAGTGAAATCGGATTCCTAGAGGATAAGGAATAACTCGGTGAAAGTAAAAATGATTTGGTAACGGATTTTAGAGCAACAGAATACTTATCAAGTGGTAGTGAAATAACGGAAAAAGTCCTATTTTTTTATAAAAGGTAATTTTTTTACCTGTAGTAAAATACAGTTGGTGAAAGATACTACTGGTGTCAATCACTCCATTTAAAGTTGTGGCTATAGCTATCTCATTTCGTCAAACAACTTCAAATCATCAAATTGATAAATTTAATCTAGAAACAGCATCCAATAAAGTAATTAATGCAATTATTGTCTTCTTTATTATAATGTTGTAAACATTCTCTCGCCATTTGTGCAATTTGTTTCTTAAATTCTATCTTCAGTGATTGTTATCGAGCCTAAAAATATAGTTTTATTTTTTTAATTTCCCTTGACTATAAATCAGGATTAACACTGTTCACCAGTAGTCATTGGGTATATGAAAGCAATCGTCATAGGGCACGTGGAGTATGGATGGATGTCCAATCATATCATGTACGAGTAGAGTGAGTGGGGATAATCTTGTCGTAATGTATTCAATACACTTTCCTACCCTAGTTCAATTATCTCTAAACCTAATTAATGACTTTGATTCAAATTGCATTGCTTTTATTTCAGATATAGGGTGATTTTTTCAGTTCCAATATACCGCTGTAATGTATCGGTAACTCGTTTGAATGGTCTAGTTTAATTCATCAACGACAAAAATCGCTTTACGCAATAGTACCTTCTAGATATTGTTATGTAATATCGAATTGACCAAAAAGTAAATTACACTATTTGAGAAAAATAATTTCGTTGATAATTATCATTATTAATTTAAGTAATAATTTTAAATGATTTGTAAAATAAAGTTGATACTTTTAATATAGGTAAGTGTTTGGTCGGTGGCCAGCTTCATAAGTATAATATTCTCAGTTCTATTCCAATCGGAGTCATTAAAGATTTTGAGAGAGATCAGCTGTTAACCACCGGATGTTCATTTGACATTGGGATATTAATTAATGATATTAAATAAAGAATAGTCGGCCTTAGTTTGTAACAATGACTACATTCGCTCACCTACACTCATCACAATCATCCATATTTGACACTTTTTTAAGTATTGATTCTGTTTTGTATTTATAAAGTCATATTAACTTTAAGGATTTAAACTATAATAAACTAAACATTTTAAATAATTTTACATGAATATATGGGTTTGCTGTGAAATATTTAAAATATTAAGTGATTTTTTTTCTATTTCAACACGTCTTCAACTTGTGGATGAAGGTACAACTTTTAACAAGAGATCTCTGTTAGTGAAGTTTCACAGTACACTTGTAATAAGTTTCGGTGTTCGTGAAACTTAAAACATGTTCAATAATGTCTACTGCAGTGTACAATAAATACTGTTTTTTGCTGCGTTTATGGATTCACTCGGATCCAGTTTTTTTAAACATGTTTTAAAACAAATATTCTACATATGTTTATCCCTCATCAGGAAAAATATTTTAAACATGTGACGTATAGACTGATTCGAAATTATATTTGTTGAAAAAAAATACCATTCTTATAAATATTCAAATAACTTTCTGGTACAGAGAGAGAGAGAGAGAGAGAGAGAGAGAGAGAGAGAGAGAGAGAGAGAGAGAGAGAGAGAGAGAGAGAGAGAGAGAGAGAGAGAGAGAGAGAGAGAGAGAGAGAGAGAGAGAGAGGGAGAGAGAGAGAGATAGAGAGATAGAGAGAGAGAGAGAGAGAGAGAGAGAGAGAGAGAGAGAGAGAGAGAGAGAGAGAGAGAGAGAGAGAGAGGGGGGGGGGGGGGGGGGGGGGGAGAGAGAGACCTAGTTCAAAACGAAACTAAATCTATTTTAATAATTTGTAATTGTACTAAAACGTACAGTACAATCATTCTTCTACCTTGTAACGGATAAAATCTTAGTATCTATGATCTATGTAGTCATGTTACTAGTGGAAATTGTGTAGTTAAGAATGTACCATTCTTTTTACTACTTCAGTTAGATTAACTTTGCTATCCAAAAGAAAAATGTCACGTTATGAGTTGTTTCAACCATAATTGGCTATTTTAATGAGCTTATCCGTCTGTTCTCATTTAAAATAATACATGGTGCAGCATGTAATAACAATCATTTGGTTCGTACATCGATCGACTTATCAACTCAAGGGTCTATGGCTTTTTTTTCAAATTTCCTATGTCATTTTTATTTTTTATACAGTAGGAGCAATTTAAGGATCAACAAATAAAAAACTAACCTACGTCAATTTATATTACCTTGTATATATTTTACTATGGGAGTAATGTCTTTGGTAAGTCAACTCAGCAGACGAACGGGGGACAAGAAGTATTACGACTCCCGTGCCCCATAAAACTTGACATACAATTTGGCAGTGCTGGCGATTACGTGTTTTGGTGGGGCATGTTGGCAAAGATTGTTCTACATATTGTTGCGAACGTTGACCTTTGAGAACGAAACCCTTTTATAACGATACTAGTTTGATCTTATACTAAGTTTTACCAATTTACTACCATGCCTTTCTATTTACAGGTTGTACAGTTTTAAGAATCATAATAAATCAATCGAATATTTGAAAATATATTAATCATAAGCATTTTAAATTAACTTGCCAATGCGTTTGAAAATTAAAGTACATGTTAAAATGAATTATTAACATATGATTACTCTGATAATAATTATTGAATTAGAATTAATTAATATACAAATATACATATGAATTTACTCGAAACGTTTTTAAACTCATGATTTGGTTGATTATTCAAAATAAACTGATAGAAAGCACAATTATTTACGTGATAATTTTGTAAATGATCTTTAGAAAAGGGCTCCTTGAAACGCAGGATTAGAAGTTTAATAAAATCTGTCTCAACTTTATCAAATGTCAAAGTATCAAGTGTGGGAAGATGTGACTACTATAAATATAAGTAGAACATGGAAAATTATCAATCGTGTGATTGCGGAGCTGAAACTCAAACTCTGAATCACATACTTCATGACTTTCTTTGCACTATATTTATAGGGTAAGCTACTATATTTTTTATTGGATAAGAGGCTGTAGGATAGTTAGAAACGTTGACTTAGCTTTGTACTAAAGTCAGTATTTTGGAACTAAAACAGGAAGTAAGTACTATGTATTGTAAATTATATTTACTTTTTTTTGTTTTGAACAGTTTAATGTTACCATTTACTTCTATTTCATATCTGAAAAGGATAAATCATACGATATACATACTTTATCAAATTACTAAAATCGTATATATTTTCAGCAGTCACGTATTATATTATAGATAACAGGTTGCGTGCAGCACGAAACATTTATTTTGGTAAGGTTACGCTAAACATGGACTGGTGCACTTTAGAAATATTAGTAATAATACTCTTGTCTGTTTAAGGAGATTGGTTTAATAAGATAGTTGTTATGTTCCGCCTTGATGGAACGTTTCTGTTTTTGAAGGATTAGGACAGAGGAACAAGAATAGATGTTAAACGCCAAAGTAGGGGTTACATTTAACTAATTGTATGAAACGAAAGTCTCGTTGAACTTCCAGGAGTGTATATAATATTAAGTGAACTTTTTGTGAAACCACGCAATTATTTACATAAAAAAAACGTAATCTCTCAGAACATCCTCTGTAATTATTCTGGAATGGATGATCAAAGTTATCACTTTGGCCTTTTTGTAGGTTATAGGTTTGATTATCTTCAGTATTTAATGTAGAAGGTGAAGTAAGAGACGTGACAACAACAAAAACATAATCTCTCAGAACATGTATGTAAATATCCTGGAATGAATGAACAAAGTTATCACTTTGGCCTTTTTATAGGTTATAAGTTTGAATATCTTCAGTATTTAATGTAGAAGGTGAAGCAAGAGACGTGACAACAACAAAAACAAACTATGTTAACTTGTTATTTTATTTTAAAAAATAATCCCGACTATTTTAAACGTTAGTCAAAGAAAGTTATTTTTTCTCTATATTTATTCAATGCCAACTAGAATCAGACAATTAAATAAAAAAGAGACACGGTTTGTATTTATCAGAGCTCAAACAAGATAACTCATGTCAACAAAGTCAATATTGCAGTTAATTGGTACACATGGCCCGCATTCGTATCAGAATGTGTGATCGGTTTTATGAAGGAAATTGCTGAAAACAACGCTATTTGCACGTTTGCAAATTTCAATCATCCGAAATATGTCTTTCAAACTAGGACTGAAATATTTTCTACTGTAAAACTAGGGAGTACCTCTGCAAGCTTCGCGTTCCAGTTATGTCACTTGTTCTTGTAATTTTGTTAATTTTCTCCACATTGCGCACTTAAATTTCTGAAAAATAACTTCTTATGTCAAGCTGCCATCATAAGCTTTACCATATGGTGAATGGTAACAAAGTTGAGCTGTAGCGGGATATGTAGAATCTACCTTATTTTAGCAATTTGTGAGAAAATATTTTAAATCATTTCCCAATACGCATTTAGAGCTCATAAAGGATATTTGTGGCAAATTTCATGGAGCAGAGCCCCATTGTTTTTTTTTTTTTTTTTTTTTTTTTTTTTTTTTTATGAGATCGGTTAGTCAATGGTTTTTGGCTTTAATTTCTATAGAAAATGTGTTAAATAGTTAAAATCAATAGGCCTGTAGTAAATTAAATTCAAATACAACATAACAAAGAAGGAAAAAAATAAGAATGAAAAAATATCAAATAAAGGACAGTAAAAATATTAATTTTTGAATATTTTGATTGAAAATGTATAGTTATAAATGAATTAATTAAACTAAACAAACTGAAGGCTCATATAACAACTTTTAATTTATAAAAAATGTAACTAAATTAGTTTGACAGGTTTGTTTCTAAAAACAAAACATTAAAAGCCTCAAATTTTTATATTTTATAGATTAAGATTAGTTAAAAAAAAAAAAACAGAAACATAAAATATTCTACAAAAACCTCAACACTAACTTAGCAAAATTCCAACACTAAGCTTAAAAAATAAAATATTAATTTGGCTCTTTTCAATAAAAAAACTATTGGGATCCTGCTGTGGGGAACTTTGAAAAGCCGTACCTAAAAGTAAGTTTTCACTACTGAAAATTAATTATACACACCCGGACTCTGAAGGACAAGATTAAATTGAAAATAACAAAACAAATTGATAGACTTAAATCAACAAAGCTTCAGGGAAGATGGAATTGTTCCAGAATATTTGAAACTATTCAACTTAAAAAACACGTTTGATAAGTAAAAAAATCGTTGATTATTGGTAAAATGACATTATATCTTATATAAAAATATGTAAAATCAACCCATTATATAATAAAAGACACAGAAATAATATTACCAATTATAGACCAACCTCCAGTAAAATACAATATTCTTTAGTAATGGATTTCTTATCAAAATCGGTGACATATTATAAAATTGGGGATACCAAAATAGTCTCAGACTAAACAGATTCTGTCAAATTACAAACCAAAACTAACCCTTTACCATCAAAAAATTTATATGAGGATTTTAATTTTAAATTTCTTGGCTTTAAAAAGGCATATAATTCCATTGACCATGAACTTCTCTTACAAATTTTAAGATAATAGAGCCTAGACCTCAAAGGTCTAGTATTTACAAGGAAAACACGAATTGACTCAAATGTAATTAAGAGAAATGTTTATGGGAGAAATGCATGAAAATGTTGAAATAAAAACTGGACTAATTTGGAGAATGTATCTCTATTACTATATTATAAAAACCCCATTCAGGAATGGTCAATACGAAAAACTAGAGGATAACAATGTGGATCAATATGAAGAAATTTTAAAGGTCTATTTTCATTATTTTATCAAGGACACTGCGATTTAAATTGAAAATTTTCACAGAACAAAATTAAAATTCTTAAAGAAAAAGTAGGTCTACAGGTTTCATTTAGAAAGAAGCATACTACATGACCTGTCTCAAATCAACTTCAACACAACACAATATTGGAAAATAAAAGGAATTCAAATATAAGGGATAAAGTATGAAATAATTGAAACTAAAAATGATAGAAATGAAGATTCTGGTCAAAAAATGACAATGGATTTACAACAGGATAAAAATAGCTGTCTTAAACACTATTCAAATGTCAAACACTATAACATGGAAATTAATCCAGAACGTTTTGATTAGGCTGAGGCCTAGTTCTAAACAAAAAAGTTGACATCGAACCGATTCAAAAAATAAAAATGAAGATTGTCTGAAAATATAAATCCATTAAAATCTGACTTATAATACATCGACATAAGAAAACAAAGAATAAAATCTACGAGACTTGTGGACATTACGAGAGAATGGAAGCCACAAGATTGGAAGATTTATGAAAATCCAAGCCATTAAGGATCAATTTAGCTTTATTCTGAAAGGACGACTGTTTTCCGAACAATGCATTTACATGCGGTCAATACCGCTTAGTCGAGGTCCTCCCACAGGTATAAGATAAGTTTGTTTCCAACAAATTAATTACACATAATTTTTTGAGGCTACATTGTATGTTGTGTATTTATTTCATTTTCATACATTATACTTATGGTAATGTTTAATAATAGTTTAGGATTTAACTTTAAAATGAAAGTAGTATGTGAAAGGGAAACTGCAAGTCAGCGTCAGCCTTGCTGAAGGATCAATATTGACTATCAGCGATCAGTTCCGCGCATTGAATGAGAGGACGGAATACGTTCAAGGTACTCTGCTTTAGATACTTTTAACGTTTTTCCGCTGAATTCAAACAACTGATTTTACATTTGAGTGTTTCATTTGTTAGAATGTGTATTATATTTTTTCTTTAGTACTATTAAAAAATTACAAAATATAACACATTAAAATGTAATCAAATATTTCTTACGTAAGCTTAGATGATCAAGCATTGTTAATTATATTCTATTGATAATCCATTCTATGGAGACAATAGACTGAAGATTGATTAGTGCAATCAAATTGAACTTCAGTGACATATCGTCCGTTGGTTAACTAGGATTAAAATTATTGAAGACTCAAATTTGAAACTAAAATTTGTATAGATTGAATATTGTAATCAAAAATATACGTTAAGACTATTCGTATCATATTTTTTGGGCTACTAGCTCCGAAATATGAAAACTATGTTATTTGCACCATTGCACTCTGGTTAAAACTGGTGAATCTTAATGGCCACACTTACATTTAAAAGATACTAGGATATTTTACTTCGTCTGCCGATTTCGTAATTTTAAATAATGTATCAACTGTACCAATGTACGCGTATGAGTGGGTGGGTGGGTCAATACCACTGTACGTGTATGTGTGGGCGGGAGGGTCAATACCACTTACGTGTATGGGTGGGCATGTGGGTCAGTACCCAACGAAATATTGGAAACAATATTTTTGCATATTTTTAAATCATAAATATACTATTGCTAGTATAAACAATTTCATCTAGACGTGTTTTACTTTATTTAAATACAAAACAAATCACGTTCATGCGTAGATCCCCAATGATCATAGCGTTATTCCCAATGACACAAAGCCCTCGTACAATGACGTCAGACTGCAGCCAGACAGTCCACAGACCGAGAGGCGTCTTATCGTCCCACGCACATTGTTGCCAACGGCAATAATTCTAGCCATGGGATGAGACTGTTTTGCAAACATTTTATCTTTAAACATAGGATTTCGGTGGTTCTCACATGTATAAATTGTCACAGTTAAGATATTAAATTTGCAAAATGTATAAAGTAGATTTAATTTAAATTTGTTAGTATCAAACGTTTTCATATACCTTAAAACTTGGTCAGAATGTAGAATAGTTTTGAATGATTTAGAATAATTTTGTTTAAACTTATCTTCGTAATTTAATGTTTCATTTGATATGATTGAACTCTAACTTTCTAAATATGAGTACAAACAGTTCGATAATTTAAAATAAAATAAATATATAAAATCTTCAATATGTGTTCTATACCAAACAAATCACCATGTACCGTTGGAGATAATGTAGATATAGTCTAAATGTGTTCGTAAAGGGAAAAGGTTAAACCATACATTAATATCTTTTTTTCCGTGAACACGAAAAATCTAAGAGTTAAGAAGTTAAAGAATATCTTGTTTTACCAGACGAAGTTAGGGCTAAGAGGCCATCTTTAACACTTAACCTTGGGACCAACAGCTTAGAGGTAACTTCAGAACAAACGCCAATGACTCGGTAGGCAGACTGTGTGCATTTTATTTGTACTGTATATGCACATTATTTATAATAGAATATATAAATTGACAATTTAATTTTATACTATATGCAAAAAGAGGTTTTTAATATGCTACTCTACAAATATTCTGACATTAAATATTTGTTAAAAGGTTCATAGTAAAATGTGAATAATGTACAGGAGATAATGATTTTACCTGATAAAGAAATTTAATATTTTCGTGAGGATAAAAATGAGAAAATCTTTTGCGTATGAAGTATTAGTTTTATTTAAATAGTTCTAATGTATAGTATATCGTAAATAACAACTAACTATACAATCCAACAAAAACAATAACAATAAGCATTTATTGGTGGGAGTTCCAAGCATACATACCAAAATATACAATCAGTTATTGTTGTGTTTGAATATTGTCATCATTATACTTTTGTATCCTTATTACATGAAAGCAGGTAGTATTTTTCAATCAAGTGTTTTTTATAAGAATACTTTAATATACGTGATGTTTTTCTTCATCAAATAAATCGTATTTAAATGTTAATAAAACTATTTTTAAACAATCTTTTAACTATCTTGGGCCAAATTATTTCAATAAATTGCCTCTTGAAATCAAGCAAATCAATAATGAAACAAAGTTTTGTCAAAAATTAAAACAATGGCTTTTCACGTTAGAACAAACAGACTTTATGAGCCAATCCATGGTATGATTTGTATTTGTTTTGAATATAGTCGAATATGTATATAATTTAAGTTGAACTGTAACCACTTGCGCTGCAGAGAGCTGTATTACCTTGATAATAAGCTTGCTGAACTGGACTCATTGTTATAATTGTTTATAATCTTGTTTTTCATTTTTGTTTAACCTAGCCACACTACTGGATAAGTGGCTAGGTATATTCACAATTATGTATTATGGCAATTTGTATGTATGATAATTTTTTGTGTGAATAAATTAATTATTTCATTATTATTTCATGTGTTGCATTTTCAATAGAAAAATTCACTCTATAAATTTAATTGTATGATTGTAAACATAAAAATTTAGAGCTTATTAGTTTTTTCAGACAAATTTATATCTATATCCAGAATATATTTACCTGTTAATAACATAATTTTTTTTCAAGAAATTTATTTATAAATGTAATTATGTAATGACATACAAAATTCTACATTATTTATATTACAATTTACTTAATAGATCATAATTTAAATGTATTCAGAGCATTATTATAATGTTTTAAGTTGGATCAAAATATTCTTCAACTGAGTAGAGAGGTTTTTCAAATATAATAAAAAGTATTCTTAGATCCACTTTTTATATTGTATATAAAATGACTCCAAAAATCTGTAATCTACAAACAAAATAAAACTAATTTTGGTATTTTTAATATTTTACAATTACTTTAAACCACTTGTTTACTGGTATACTGGTGTAAGTAAAAAAAAAAACAAAAAACTCGGCCCTGCGGGCCTCGCCAGGGGGCAAGCCCCCTGGACCCCCGGATCTTTTTGCTTAGAGCCTACGGCTAAAATTCAAGAAACATGGAACATGCTTTAGCTGCGCTTTTTCTGTTTGCTGGCTCCTTTTTAATAATTTCTGCAAATGTATTTCTCCGAAAACAACGAATTTTAGATTTCATGTAAGGAATTACAAAACAAGAGTTGTCATGGAAACTAAAGATGTACTTTGATCAACGCTTGCAAATAAAATCATTATTGAAGTCAACACTGATATGTCATTGTGTTTTCATGGTTACGCGTCACCCTCCCGCGTAACGTTTTCAGACAGTTAGGTCAAGACTAAAGCATGTTCCATGCTAAAACAAAAATCATGTAAATATTACATTTATCATTCGCAGAGTATGTCGAATAAACGTTACCTACATTTATTTTATATCATGTAAATTAATATCAATTTCATCGTATAAAAAACTGTTATACACAGTTTAATTAATGTATTAAATGAAGACATTTACGTGGGAAAGTAAATGCACTAGAACCTAATATATTTACAGTCACGAACCAACCCCTCCTTCCCCCCTACACACATACAGTGGTATTGACCCACCCACCCACTCGCCCACATACATGTAATGGTAAAGACCCAGTCGCCCACACACACGTAATGTTGCAGACCCACTCGCCCTCACATACACGTACAGTGGTATTGACCCACCCACCCACTCGCCCACACACATGTAATGATGAAGACCCACCCGCCCTCACATACACGTACAGTGGTATTGACCCACCCACCCAATCGCCCACATACATGTAATGGTAAAGACCCAGTCACCCACACACACGTAATGTTGAAGACCCACTCGCCCTCACATACACGTACAGTGGTATTGACCCACCCACTCGCCCACACACATGTAATGATGAAGACCCACCCGCCCTCACATACAAGTACAGTGGTATTGACCCACCCACCCACTCGCCCACACACATGTAATGATGAAGACCCACCCGCCCTCACATACACGTACAGTGGTATTGACCCACCCACCCACTCGCCCACATACATGTAATGTTGAAGACCCACTCGCCCTCACATACACGTACAGTGGTATTGACCCACCCCCCTCTCGCCCACACACATGTAATGATGAAGACCCACCCGCCCTCACATACACGTAAAGTGGTACCGAAATACACACAGCGTGGTATTAATGTAATATTACTAAAATAATAATCTTAGTTTACTGGAAATTCGTTTTGATCTTTTCATAAGAGTCGTATAAAGTTTTATTTAATCAACTGTGATGGTGACTAAACAAACATCCTCACCCCTCCAGATTGGCTTTCATAAAGGAGTCTTTGTGGTAATTAAGAAGGGTAAATTGGTTGTTTCTGGAAAACGGTAATAGTAGCTACACTGTTATCTTCATGGCTTCCATTGCAGCAAGCAGCCCTTTCGATTGCAGACTACAGATAACTGGATCTCTCCACTCTACCACTCTAACAGGAAATAACTATCATGTTTTTTGTTTTGTTTTTTATTTATTTTTCATGTATTTTATTTTTTTATTAATAGTTGTTTTTTATGCTAATAATAAAGCAAGAACTACTTTCTAAAACCGTATGCTTTATTTCGATAAACAGGTTGTAGGGTTACATTCACATTTAGAGTAGACTATAATATTTTAAGACATTTCTGTGTTTGTAAAAAATATATTTACTTTTTGAATACGTCTGGGCTGATGAAGGTAAACATAAAACATCAACATCTATTACTACAGTATTCGTAAATTGTTTTATACTGCTAATACTGTACAAAAATGTATGTTGTGTGACATTCACTCGATTTTCTTTTTGTTGTTGTTTTTTAGAAAATTAGTGAATAAGAAAAACAATAATCTCAAATAATTTTTAAAAAATTACAATTCAAAGTCACTAGTTTCAAAAGGTTGAGTGATACCCCGCGTATTTTTAGTTGTAACTCGCATTAAATTTTAACACGTAAAATAAAAATTATAAACATTTGGTACTGTTATAAATTAGATTAAACATTGAACAAAAATATGTGATTAGATTTTTTTATTTTTTTTTTTATTTATTTATTTTTTTTGTAAATACAGTAGTGCCGTAAAGTCAGGGGTCTATAATAAAAAATCCAATAGTAGTCTTTCTCAATCAAATTGAAAGGGTTTATTTATTGTTCGGATCCTGAGGGATAAGAAAGGATATGATTGATAGAAGGTTGTGTTGAGGCGGGTCTCTGATGTTTTTACCTGGCAACAACGAAGAAGAAGGTACATAGAGGCAACACCCGGTATATGATACTTCCTTTATTTTTCTCCGAAGAAAGAAATCACTTTTAGATAACTTGAAGAATGTGGCAGATATGATTGGTAGGGGGTTGGAATGCGGTGAGTTTGTAGTCTCTGTGTGTTTACCTGTCAACAACCAAGACGAAGTTACACAGAGGCAACACCCTGGATCTGCTACTTCCTTCATCTTGTTCCGAAGATAGAGATCACTTTTTTATATCTTGAAAGATGTGGCAGATATGATTGGTAGGAGGTTGGAATGGGGTGAGTTTGTAGACCCTGTGTGTTTACCTGTCAACAACCAAGACGAAGGTACACAGAAGTAACACCCGGTATCTGATACTTCCTTTATCTTGTTTTGAGAGAGACTATTTTTTGTAAATTATATGAAATGGCATAGTTAAACTACCCCGAAACAGGGGTAAACTGGAGTAGTATTTTAGATGAAATATTTCATCCACGTAAAATAGCAGACTATAAAAAACTGGGTTAGCCTAGTAGTGTTCAATAAAAATAGATATATCATTGTGAAGGAATTAACTCAAATTAAATTGGTCTAAAATAATGTTCTTAAGAATTTTAACCTTAATTTTTATAATATTCCAATCCTTAATTAAGTTAAAAAGTTAGTTGGAATAGATAATTTAAACATTTACAAAGATTTATCCAAGAGGAAAAACATTTATTTTGTTAATAAAATACCTTCTCCGTATAGTAATAATTTATTCACTGACAAAAGACTACTTTATTTAAATGGACTTTTTATTAATAACTTTTATTACGATAGATATTTTTCCATACTATTTCGTAACTCTATTAAAAATCCTCTCTTACTGTTTTATTAATTAAAAATATTGGGGATTAGGGTGATTGTTATATACACCGTCAAAATTCATGATGATGTTTCTTATGTCACAATAAGCCAAAATATTCCTGTACGCCCTCCTCCAAAAACCTTCGTTAACCAGTTAGACACCATCGATATCTTATTTTTGAATACTGGATAACAAAATTAAATATAATTTTTAGGTTTATCTGGTTAACACCAGCGTGTTACATGCGCCTGGAGTTGGTTACTTACGGATTGAAATCGGCACAGAAAGTGTTGGTATAATTAATTCATTGATCTTTAACAAAGAGAGGGACTTTAATGAGTCTTTTTTCACTCTCATTAACACTTTCGTATAACTATCTGGCACTAATGTATTAAAGATCATTGCAGTATACTTCGAAGTGTACTTTATATGTTTATTCATTGTTAGGAGATTTGAACATAACTTTCTGCTGTTTTATCTTTTGTTATTAAAGTTAACAACCCATTAAGGGATCATTTAAGACCCTTCGAACATCGAAAGAGAGCTCTTAATAAGCAGTTTGTTGTTGGCCATAATTATATTAACTTTTACTTTATTTTCCTTTTTTAGTCATTAATAGGACAATTATCGTCAAGTCATGTGTGAATATATATGGCCGAGCAAATTTATTTTTTCCATTTTAGGTTAACTGTTTTTTAGCAAGAACCATTTATTTATAGCTGAATAGTTAGAGCAGATAATGGGCTTACGACTTATATTGGAATCCGAACAACAGAGTATGTGTCTGATCGTTGGTTTACTGACAAATCCAGTTCTCCGTTCTCTCTCTTGCACAAGTTTCGAATACTGGGAATCGTCCCATACGGACACCCCAAACGTCTCTAGTAATGTTCACGTTAATGGTAACCATTGAGCGGACGCCATGTCTTTTTCAAGTGGACTGAGCCTATGTTCTATAATATCCACGATACACTTAGCACCCAATTAGAGGGGTTACAGCACTACGCAACAATACCATATACAGCATAGTTTTAATACCACCATTGCGTCTAAGGGATGCTGGGAGTATGCTGCAAAGCACCAAGGACTGTATCCAGCATTAATGACCTACTTGTCATCTGTCTACAGAGTGACTGTTTGGACTCACAGAAACACAATATACATTGGCGGAATATTAAGTGCTGCGACAGGAAGTTTAGCATCAACTCCCAAAGTCGTTTCTGCCGGCAATTCAGCTTTATTTGCCGTTTTAATACTGCCATTGACCATAGAAACAGTCTGGCCAAACAAATGCATTTGTTGTAGACGCCACATGCTATCTACTGTGATTTGTTTTAACTAAGCTTTAGGACAACTGTCTGGTGGACAATCAACTCAGGTATTAGTTACTTTAGCGTGTTATAGAGAGAAATAGGGAGAGGGAGAAAACCTAATAGAACTAATCTTGTTTCTTCTTACGTATACAGTCGATGATATTAGGCACTATTTTTCCCAAGTTTTGGAGGTAAGAGTTAGACATAAAGTCAATCACAAGTACTTTAAGAAGTCTTCATGTACCTAAGGTATCCGTGAAGGTATACTAAATGTATTTTTACCATGCACCTATTGAGAAATGTGATGCTTAAATTTAAATTGGGAAATTCAGTCTTATAGCATGAATAAATCATTGTTAAACACAATATAGATATGATTGTGGTACTATAGTTGAAAGGAAGAGCTCTTGGAAGACAAACCAAACAAGTCAATATGATAAACAGTTTCAAACATACTACGTGGATCGGTTCCCACAGTAAACGTGGGTTCCTCCCCTACTGTGAGAATATAGCCCAAAATTCATTATTGTCCTCGGAAACTAAATCAACCATAATTAATATTGTACAGTCTAAGTATGTGTTGCCATATTATTATTATACCTATTTGTACTTTATTGCATTTAAAGTTTGATGTTTTATTTTGCGCTTATTTTAATTACGCTTCCAAGATGGAGGATCTGTGACTCCGAAACGCGTCTCTTGACGATTTTAGTATGTCAGCGTTGGTAAACTAAATTATTTTGTCTTTTAGTTTTATTTTTGTAATAACATGTACGATGGTAACTAATAAACTAAAACTGACCACAGTAAAAAAAGTAGCCTCAACGTTCTAAAATCATGTAATTCTTTACCATCTAATTCACGATAAAATATTCAAAACACCACTGCAATGTCAAATCTGAAGTACAACTAGTTCACACAAACTAATAACATATTTATAATGTGACGCCTCATAATCAAAACAGCGAGGTTTTTATTTTGATGACTTGTAATAAAACATACCAAGCTTATCAATAATTTTGCAAATACTGGCACTGGGGTGTCAACAGCCCTTTATAAGGTATAAAGTCCCACCGTCAGCTAGCAAAGGCATAATGTGCTATTTCAACTATATGGTTCGTCTTCATGGATAGGCTTCCATGGTTGTCACTATCACTAACAAATTCTAGGCATTCGGGGTTTGACCGCGTCACTGGGCTATGTACAAACATTGCCGACGTTTCGGCCACATTACAGTAGGCCATCTTCAGGGTGAGACGATCACTGTATCACAGAACTCGACACTGTATTGGGTGTTTTTAAATTGCCAAACATTTAAAACTTTACATACTTCATTATAAACATTATAAAAATACTTACTTTTTTACAAAAATTAACTAACATCCCATTAAAACTATTTTTCACTCATCAAGACACTTTAGTGTTATGATATGATCATTATTACGGACCGAATCTTTGAAATAGAAAACCACGTTTGTGTTTGTTTAAGAAAACGGTCCCCTTAATATAAATAAAAACAGGATTTTCTACATTCATAGTTTAAGTAACATATTTTTGTGCAAACAAATCTTACGAGCGCTTAAATAATAATGACAATTTTTAAAATTAATTAATTTAATGTGTGCTCCCTGTTTAAAGAGTATGTCATCTGTAACGGTTGTTTTTCTTTCATCTGGCGTGAGTAAAGGCAAACAAAACTGTGCGTGTTCCATAGAGTAAACAAAGGCATGTAAACAACGTTCCTGTAAACTGTGAGTTCACCTAAAGGGTGGGAATACATTTAAATCATTTTCGTTCAAAGATTAAAATGAATTTCTTTATTTTTAATACACAACGTTGACTATTCCCTTAGCAATGATTTTAATATTGTCAATTAACTAACCATAATTTTGTATTGACCCCTTACATGATTCCATATCATACTACGTTCAGATATGAATCACCAACACAATTTATGCTTATTTTAGAGCGAATAAGAATGAATACATAAGGGAAGAATGAGTGTGGATGACCTGTGTAGTCTGGTTACTAATGAGTTCCACTTATGCTAGGAAAAGATAATTTATTAATAGACCCAGAGTGACGAAGGGACATACAGATTTAAGTTGAATCCGAACCATGTAGTAATGGTCAGATTTAACCGTACTCAAGCATCCCTCAAAACTCATCATGACCTGCCTACCCAACTACACACTAAGGTGGTCAATGACCGATCCACCCACCAACCCATATAGTACGTAATTAAAGATCTACCGACTCACTCACACACGTACGTCATTGATAATAAAACAAAAAATATGCAATCAAAAATAATTTGAATGAAAAATAAAATGAAACAAATAAATATTGTGTAGTTTCATAGTACCTGAGAAGTGGAATATGTAAAAAGTACATGGACTCATATTTAACTAATCAATAAAATCGAAATAAAACAACAAAATACGCTGAAAAAGGGAAGCCTTCTTTCATGATTCCTGGGAAACGGAAGTATTAAACTGCAAGATTGCAATATGTCCGATTAAAAATGTTTAACATTTAATAGCCCCTAACAAAAAATGTTTATATAAAACAGCCATCAAATGAACAGAGTAAATATAAGTCAGTAAAATGACCCTCTTGTTCTTCATTTTACACAGTTTTGGTAAACCAAGAAGGATTTGCCATCCAATAAAACCAATAACGTATTTATACGCCCATAAAATTGTGCATCAAAAAGACATTTACCAACACGAGAGTTTGAGGTCGGTTATATGGTGAATATGTCTTCAATATATCACTTCTCCTATAACATCGTGAAATACAGTTGTAAACGAAGAATGGTTTTTTTATTAAATGAGACATTATCAAACTCGATCTTGACTTAAAAAACAATCCATTTGTCCTGAGAGAGATAGTATAAATTCCACTAACCAGTGTAGCGGAATGGCGCCACAGTTGTTCAAGAAAACAATACTTATTTAAGCGGTCAGCTGACAGTCAGAGTTGCTCTGTGATATGCCTTGTATCCTTTAATGTTTTATTTACACTCAGTGCATCCCAAATTAGTTTTTCTCTTTATTGATAAGATGCGAATCGTCAAGATAGTGTCAAAAAGGTTGGATGAAATGAGTGCAGATTAACGAGTGTAGTGTGGTTGTAGGTTTCCAATGCTTAAAATGTTTTAAGAAACGAATAAAAAGTTTCGTCAGTTACAAAACTGATGTCGTCTTCAGATGTTACTTAGCCTACATTTACCACTAGTGCGATGGTTTTAAATACACAAGACTCTTAACAGACAGTTGACCGTTACCTTTTTTGTGCACTTTGATTAGGACAGGAGTGATATGCTGGTGTGGTTGATCAGTGGATAATGCTTCAGACTGCAGGTGGTAACGGCTCCAGACAACCTGGAGTGCATGATCCAAGGTTCGATTCCTCAAGTGAACTAACGTCATTACTAACTCATTTAATAAAGTCTGATTTTTTTTTTTTTTTTGAGAAAAAGGATACCTATATAAAGTATTTTACTATGAAAAGCTCATAAATGTTAATCTAATTGTATTACAATATTAAAGAATGTTATCAAAATCATCTTTTCTAAAATATTAAAATTCTGAATAAATTACAACAATTCCCTTTAACTATAACCAATGTGTAAAAACTTCAAATAAATAGAATTAACAAGAAGTAGCTCTATTAAAAAGTTTGCATGTAATGAAAATGATTGGCTTCGTAAACGTGATTTAGAATTAATTAGTTTTAATTCTATTAGTACTTAAATTAATAATTTTATTAGTGCTAAAAGGCTTCAGTCCCATTTTATTTAGTAGACCTAAATACTCGTATTTCATTACATAAAGCTCATCAATCTTCATCTAATTATATTACGATATTAAAAATTTTTATCAAAAGTTTCTTTCCAGCACTTTTATAATGCCGAATATATTATAGCTATTTTCTTAAACTATAAGGCAATAGCAATTACTGATATCTGTACCAGTTATAGATTTTTGAAATGTATCTTTTTTGTCCACTTTGATTAGGACAGGAGTGATATGCTGGTTGGTCAGTGGATAAGGTGTCAGACTGCGAAGTGCAATGTCCAAAGTTCAAATCCTCAAGTTAACTAACATCATTGAATGAAGTTGACTTTTTTAATAAGGCGAATGTGAACTGGCGAGTTATTTTTTTCTCTTTTTTTCAAGAAAAAGGATACCCATATACGGTATTTTATAACGTGAAGCTCATAAATGTTAATCTAATTTTATTACAATATTAAAGAATGTTATCAAAATCTTCTTTTCAAAACTATTAAATGCTTAATAAATTACAACAATTTACGTGAAATAAAACACATAGTAAAAATCTCAAATGAAAGCTGTGTAATCTGATAAAAAGTTCATAATATTTGTAGCAACGAATTTATTAATAAAAGAATGTATATTTATCTATTTGTACTAACAAGTAGAGATAATGAGAATGATTAGCTACGTACACGAGGTTTAAAATTAATTAGTTTTAATTGTATTAGTACTTATATTAGTATAAAAGCCTTCAGAGCCATTTTATTTAGTAGCCCTATATATTTCATGACATAAAGCTCAACAATCTTTATCTATTATATTTTTAATTAAAGAATTTTATCAAAAGTTTCTTTTTAACACTATTACAATGCACGTTTTAATAAACTACAACCAATATGTGTAAAGACTTAAAACGATTAGAATGAAAAAGAAAGTTTTCTAATAAAAAGTTTATACTATTTTTCAGTAACGAATATATTTATAACAGAACTTATAATTATTTGCCTGTATAAACAGATACAGATAATATAAATTATTAGCTACGTAAACATGGTTTATAATAAATTAGTTTTAATTTTATTAGTAGTTAGATTAGTAATTTTATTAGTAATAAAAGCCTGCAGGTCCATTTTATTTATATATTTCATGATTTAAAGCTCGTAAGTTTTTATCTCATTTTATTACGATATTATAGAAGTTTATTAAATGTCCTTTTCAAATCTGTTTCATTGTTAAATAAATTAAAACTTTCTTTTAACTACAACAAATATCTAAAACTTCAAATTAATATAATGTAAAAGAGGGTGTTCTGTAAAAGGTTTTTAATCTAGTTTTATCAACCAATCTATTAATAATAGAATATATATTTGTCTTCTTGTACGAACAGAAGCAGATAAACAACAACTGTGTAGGTTACTATTGTCTGATCAGTATATTCCAGTGTACAGTCTGAGTGTAAGTTATTCCAGATTACTAAAATTATACCATAACCAAGATTTTATAACAACTCAAGAAATTCTATATTGAATAAAAAATTTTACTATGTAAGGATAAATTATTACTGATATAAATATGTAATAATGAAAACACAAAACGTAGTAGAGGAAACTGTAAAAGGTTTACCGCTACTCTGACACTGGTGTCAGGATAGAAGGGATCGCCTTCAAACTGAAGCCCGCAAAATGGAGCCCTAATGCATTTTGCCTATCAGTAATACGCCAAGGCGCTATTCACACCACTCCTTTCGTATGAAGCAGGTGAAACATTTACTTCGTCCTCAAACAAACTACAGCAAAATCAATAAAAATACACACAAAAATACCTTAATGTACCTTTATAAAGTTTATACCTTTATATAAAATGTTTATAAAAGTTTGAGACTTTTTTTATTTTACACCACAATTAATTATTCACTAGCTCTTAGGCCTTTGCGTGAGCTTTATTTAGCGAATAAAGTACCAACCGTCAGCTAAGTTGGAGATTCGAACCTGAGACATTGACGTTGGACTCAGAAACATTAGCTACGAAACCACCACATCTTCATTTCATTAAATATGTTATGGTAAATATTGGTTTAAGGAATATAATAAAAGTGAAATTGCCTAAAATCACTCAAACCATTTTTTTATCAGTATCACATGTTCAAATATATAATTTAATTATACGAGCGTCTAACGAAACAAAAAAAGATATAAAATATGGAATTTACCACTATGGAAAAGTCTACAGGTTTTATTTTTGTGGATTCATAGTCACGATTCACGCACGTGCACAAACATTTATGAACACAATTTTAAAATATGCTTAGATAAATAAAAAATTATATATGTCAATATAAATTAATTTAAAATATGCTCTACTGTGACAAACTTAAATAAACACAGAGAAGATGTATAAACTTGGTGAAGAATAAGAATTTTGTTGTATCGAGTAATCAAGTGCAACAACAAACTTATAATTGGTTATCTTAGTAGCCTAATAGCTGTTGCAAAACTATGTAACAGCAAACCATAGTAAAAACGGAACTTAGTGACAGCTAATTTACGTAACAGGTAACCTTATCGGTATATAACCTATGAACAGGTACCCTAAAGATAGTAATATTAGTAACACCTAACCTTATTGATAAATAACCTAAGTGACAGGTAACCCAAATTATAGCTAACCTCAATAACAGCTAACATTATTGATAGATAATGTAAGGAACAGGTAACGCTAATGATAGCTAAACGTAGTAACAGCTAACCTTATTGATAGATAACCTAAGTGACAGGTAACCTTATTGATAAAAAATTTAAGTGACAACTAACCCTAAAGATAGATAACATTAGTAACAGCTAATATTATTGATAAACAACTTAAGTGACAGGCAACCCAAATTATAGCTAATTTTAGTAACAGCTAAACTTATTTATAGATAACGTAAGGAACAAGTAACGCTAGTGATAGCTAACCTTAGTAATAGCTAACCTTGTTGATAAACAACTTAAGTGACAGGCAACCCAAATTATAGCTAATTTTAGTAACAGCTAAACTTATTTATAGATAACGTAAGGAACAAGTAACGCTAGTGATAGCTAACCTTAGTAATAGCTAACCTTGTTGATAAATAACTTATAGATGACAGGTAACCCTAATTATAGCTAAACGTAGTAACCGCTAATCTTATTGATAGATAACCCAAATGATAACTAACCATAATAACAATTAACCCTAAACATAGCTAACCTTATTAACAGCTAACCTTGTTGATAAACAACTTAAGTGACAGTTAACCATAAACATAGCTAAAATTAGTAACAGCTAACCTTGTTGATAAACAACTTAAGTGACAGGTAACCCTAATGACAGCTAACCTTAGTAACGCCTAACTTTAGTGACAGCTAACCTTGTAACAGCTAAACTTAGTGCGAATCTTAATAATATGAAATTATAGTGACATGTAATCATGGTTACAACTAACCTGATTGACAGCAAGTCTTAGTGGCAGACAATCTAAAAACACTTTTAACTGACGTTTCACACAAGAACTACTATTACTCAATTTTCAAAACTGTTCATCGATTTAAAAGTGACTAATCCACATGAAGAACTTGCTCCTAATACTGTTGGAAAGTTATAGTCACAGAGATGCGGTTTTGGAGGTAAAACTGGGGCGGAGAGGAGCACGAAGAAGCCCCTCAGTACATCTTGACCTACCAAGCCCACATCGCTTGACTCCGTGACGTAAGAATGCACGCCACTTGATGTAGCTTGCTCGATGTACTAACTAGACATGGCTGACAAACTCATAAATTGATTATGCATCGATATTAAAGGGGAGCGAACTGTATTTATATAATAAGCTTAATACACCAAAAATAATTCAGCTTAAAAATGCAAAAAAAGTGTTTAATTTTAAACTATTGGGTATTTATATTTTAAAACAATTAATCTTATTTTATAGGTGTATTAGTCAAACACATAATACTTAACAATACTATTACCTATTTTTTAGACCTATATCAAATTATATAAAACGTTTTAAACTAGATTTAGTTTTTAACTTCGATTTTTATAAATATTTTTAAAATTTTATCACAGTATTGATTTATCAAAGTATTTAATTCCACTGTTATTTTCTTCGTTAAACTTATAATAAATATTATTGTGTTTGATCGTTTACTTTTTTTCAATATTAAAGTTTCAATAATGATACAAGAAATGTATTTATTAGGCTAGGTTTAAAAAGGTGACACTGAATAGAAATAGGTTATATAATATAAAAAAATACAATTATTATTACTATTACTAAGAGATGTGAAATGGATTGTTTATTTTGGATATTCTATTTTGTATTTTTCAGCTTTTGTACTTGTTATCCAATAATTTAGTTTAATATTGCTTTATATTTCACTATTTTGTTTCGGGTTAGACATTTTGAGTTGAAATTCTAAGGGCCGACGCCAAGAGCGCTTGTTTTCTTACTTAATTGTACAAATTGTCCAATTATGAATATTTAATTTATTTTTACTAATATTTTACTTCATTATGTAATTATATTTACTAATATGTTTATTAACATGGGCACCCAACGATAATTTTTTGTAATTTGTTGGGACCCAAGACTATAATTATTAAAAACAAAACTAATATATTCTAACTATTCTATTCTATAATTTTTTTTAAAGAATAATATTCAAGCCAATAAACAACTTAGAAATTGAAATTGTTTATATAACTATTAAGATACATTTTTAACCGGAATATTAACCTTCCAAAACTATTTATCTTTACTTTAAGTTGTTTGAAGCTAATAGAAATATATGAATTAGCTAATAATAGAACCACCTTTAGGATATCATGAGTTTTTGTCATTAATAAACAATATTTAAAATTTTAAAATCATGCTTCACCCACCATTTAGTTCATGGTAAACAATAAATTGGTCTAAAAGTAATAAAATTGCTTCCTAAAGAGATAAAAGTATATTTAAATATTTTGCTGCCACATAAATTTTAATTAATAAATGACTTTTATGTGTATAATATTTGTAAGATTTACAGTACATATCAAAACAATATATTTTTTAATCACAAACAAGCTATTAAGGAATTAAGTTTCTGTTCAATTCTCATATTTTTCTAGTCTCCTAAAAAGATTATATCATATAGTTACGTTCAATAGGAAATACGTGATTTGTGCGATTATTTAACTCAGTTATTTTAAGTAAGGCGTGTTTCCTATATTTAATAAAAATAAGTAGGACAATATAAAATATTTTATATGTTTTTCAACTCTTTTTCTATACTTATATGGTACACCTACGAGTATGAGTGGGTGAGTACGTACCACGGTATGTGTATGGTTGAGTGGGTGGGTACGTACCACAGTATGTGTATGGTTGGGTGGGTGAGTACGTACCACAGTATGTGTATAGTTGGGTGGGTGGGTACGTACCACAGTATGTGTATGGTTGGGTAGGTGGGTACGTACCACAGTATGTGTATGGTTGGGTGGGTGAGTACGTACCACAGTATGTGTATGGTTGGGTGGGTGGGTACGTACCACAGTATGTGTATAGTTAGGTGGGTGGGTACGTACCACAGTATGTGTATGGTTGGGTGGGTGAGTACGTAACACAGTATGTGTATGGTTGGGTGGGTGGGTACGTACCACAGTATGTGTATGGTTGGGTAGGTGGGTACGTACCACAGTATGTGTATGGTTGGGTGGGTGAGTACGTACCACAGTATGTGTATGGTTGGGTGGGTGGGTACGTACCACAGTATGTGTATAGTTAGGTGGGTGGGTACGTACCACAGTATGTGTATGGTTGGGTGGGTGGGTACGTACCACGGTATGTGTATGGTTGGGTGGGTGGGTACGTACCACAGTATATGTATGGTTGGGTGGGTGGGTACGTACCACAGTATGTGTATAGTTAGGTGGGTGGGTGGGTTAAAATCATGAGTTTGGTAACGAGGTTGGGTGGGTGGGTACGTACCACGGTATGTGTATGGTTGGGTGGGTGGGTACGTACCACAGTATATGTATGGTTGGGTGGGTGGGTACGTACCACAGTATGTGTATAGTTAGGTGGGTGGGTGGGTTAAAATCATGAGTTTGGTAACGAGGTTAGATAATTGATAATTTATAATATATATGTATGTATATATATATATATATGTGTGTGTGTGTGTGTGTGTGTGTGTGTGTGTGTGTGTGTGTGTGTGTGTGTGTGTGTGTGTGTGTGTGTGTGTGTGTGTGTGTGTGTGTGTGTGTGTGTGTGTGTGTGTGTGTGTGTGTGTGTGTGTGTGTGTGTGTGTGTGTGTGTGTGTGTGTGTGTGTGTGTGTGTGTGTGTGTGTGTGTGTGTGTGTGTGTGTGTGTGTGTGTGTGTGTGTGTGTGTGTGTGTGTGTGTGTGTGTGTGTGTGTGTGTGTGTGTGTGTGTGTGTGTGTGTGTGTGTGTGTGTGTGTGTGTGTGTGTGTGTGTGTGTGTGTGTGTGTGTGTGTGTGTGTGTGTGTGTGTGTGTGTGTGTGTGTGTGTGTGTGTGTGTGTGTGTGTGTGTGTGTGTGTGTTAGTAATAATAACTGCTGCGTTAAAAAATAACATATAATTAACAGTCTACTTCTAATTTTTATCCAAAGAAACCTAACCTAAAGTAAATAAATAAATATTTTATTTCATGAAACAATATACAAATATTGCATGGAAATCGTCAAGTTTGCAAACAAATTTATTAAAGTTATATATATATAAAAAATTCACTCAATACATAGTCACATTCATATTTTGAAAGTGAATAAATGGTTCCAAAGAATTGGCAAAAAATTTCCCACATATTAAACACAAAGGAAATCAAAACTTTGAAAACTACCAGTTTGACTCCCAAATATGTATTTTGCCATAACTCAAGAACTAGTCAAAATAGAGATATGAGGTTTTTACTAAAATATTTTAAAGTGTAATTTACACCTTTCCTGTAAATTCAAAATCGTTAGAGCCGATTTTTCGAGAAAATGTCATTTTTGTATACTTTTTGCCTACTAAATAAATATAAGTAAGATTTCAAAAGTGAAAAAACAGTCTGGAGATGTTCGCTAAATACCTAAATACCGAATTTCATAAAATTGATCCATCCGTTTGTATCCAGCGAACTGCACACACACACACACACACACACACACACACACACACACACACACACACACACACACACACACACACACACACACACACACACACACACACACACACACACACACACACACACACACACACGGACAGATCAAAATTTGCTTTCCAAAAAACCACTTTCTTTAGTTCATGGGATCCTAAAATGGATTTTAGAGTATTTACATAAAATTTACAACATAAATTAAAAAAATAATTTATAAAAAATCTTGTAAAAAGTGTTTTTTGACGATCACAATACTTTCGCAGTTCTAACGCATATGGGAGAAATTAAAAAGTGAATACGACTCAACAATTTATTCATTTTGGTTTTTTATACGTCTTTTTTTAATTTTAGCCTAATAATCTTATTTAATGACTAGTTTTTACGACAGACATAAGCACAAGTCTACAGAAAAACCTCAAAAAATTAAGTTTCATTCAAGACATTAGCTTTGAACTAATACTAAGTGAATTAATATTAAGTCGTGCCTCTCGCAGTAAATGGACCAAGCATTACGAAATGAGTCATGCTCACGTGTATTCAGGTCATACTACAACAAGCAAGGACGTGAGTAGATACGACTGGGAATTTATCGATATCGGAGACGATCGTTCGGCTGCAGCTGTAATTAATTAAATGAAATACCAGTGCATTTATGCTTGCATTCAAAAGAGTATGCACATTCTTTGGAAATGAATTGAAAACCATTACAATGTGCTATCGCTTTAAGTTGACTACTGAAAATACTCGTTCATGGAGTATACGTGCATTCAGCATTTTTCAATTGAACTTTAATAACAATCCAGGTAAATTTTATAACTAAAAAAATTCTGTAAAAATTCTGTAAGAAAGGAAAATGAATTCTTGTAAAGGAGCACATAGTCGGTCTGCTTAAGTAACAATTCGATAATTAATATTCAGTTTTTTTTTAAGCAATACAGTTTTAAGCATGAATCAACTTTTTTGATATAAATCGTAAACAATTTGCTATCCTCCCAATCAGTGTGAGTAGGATATACAGATTTATATGTTCAAAGCACAGTGAATGCAGTGGGATAGGTAGAACCACACTACTTAAAAAAGAAGTCGGTAGGTATCACGCACATATCCCAAGACGTTACACGGGTGAAATGGCAGCTGGCTGGAACAACAAACGAGTGATAGGCACAAAAATACTTATTTTCTCTAAGATTACAATTCAATCATCTATTTAGCGGCAAACAGCTTGCTTACTATTAAGCTAAAAGCTTCCGTGTGATTGGTAGATTCAGTTACCGGTATTAAATAGAATAATCAAACCAGCTGATCTCGTCTATGTGACGTCACAGTATACTGCGCAGCTTCAGCTAGTTATCGTAGGTAGAATCAATGTTACGTTTGGAATGTTTAATTCGTATGTCAAACCCAGGATTTATAAAGATGAACTCAAACCGAGTGGCGCGGAGGGAGGGTAGAGCGAAAATGACGGAGATAATCCCCCACCACAATGCTACTCCATGGTCCAGTAAAGATGAACTCAAACCGAATGGTGCGCAGAGAGGGTAGTGCGAGAGTGACGGAGATATTCCCCCACCACAATGCCACTCCAAGGTCCAATAAAGATGAACTCAAACCAAATGGCGCACAGAGAGGGTAGTGCGAGAGTGACGGAGATATTCCCCCACCACAATGCCACTCCAAGGTCCAGTAAAGATGAACTCAAACCGAATGGCACGCAGAGAGGGTAGTGCGAGAGTGACGGAGATATTCCCCCACCACAATGCCACTCCAAGGTCCAGTAAAGTCTTAAATATTGCCTATTCATGGCCAAGGACTGTAATGCCTGTTGAATTATTTAATTCCAGTTCATAATTTACTCTTGCCTGTTAAATATAACTTTTATTACTCTCTGAACCTTTGGTTTTGTAATTACCCGATTGTTATACTCATTGAGTATTTGGGTTTCATTTTAAATTATCATTGAAATATTATTAATTGATTTAAATGCACTGTTTATAGTTGCATAACTCAAAGAAAACTTTCATTTGTGAGCAATAAACAATTTTCTCAATTCTTCAAAACAAATAATCTAAATCATGGAAGAAGTACAAACAAGTACTATAAACTTTTAAGGCAAAAAATTTTGAAATGTTTATTAGTTTACAAATTATAAAGAAGTTATAACGTTTATGAAATAAAAAAATAATATTATGATATATGTAGTAAAAATAACTATATTGTCCTTATTTAATATAGTAATTTACCAAGGATGAATTTAACATTCTAATATTTTACAAGCAGAATTTCTTAAGAATAAGAATGTGATGTAAATAAAAGCCACAAGTGAAGGATTCACAATAATACAAGCAACTGACTTAAATGAAACATATGCAAAGTTGCGGTGTACATAGTGACCTTCAAAATAACACCTACAGTTCATTAAAAATAATTACTACATCTTTTACTAAACATATCAATAAACATTTTAAACCTGACTAAATTTACTAACGAAACTGTCTTAACTAATAAAATTCTGGCTAACTATCTATGAATAATCCGACACGTCTTTAAAAATAGTCAAAATATTATTATTCGTTTAAAAAAAACCATAGCCACCAAAGAATAAAGCATGTAGTAAAACACAATATCCATCAGTGCAACTGTTTAAGTATTGTTTCTCTTCTACAACTTGTAGAAAGTTAACACATTTCATTAATAAAATTCATTATTTCAACTGCTAATTCGTGCAATGTAAATGCTAAGATATGTTGTTGTAAATATTGTTTGTACTGACCTGTTACACTCAGCAGCGACATTGCTCCGTCTCTTGCTTGCCGTCAAGTATCAAAACAATCCACAAGAAATTCAATAGCACATAATAATAATAATATCACAGACTACGAACGCAACTGTATAAAAACCTAAACTTTTCATATTTGAGGATCACTGGTAAGAGCAGAAAATTATTAAAATTATCAATTAAAGTTTTTTTAGGTTTGGTTTTGTTACGTTAGATTTAATTAGGTTAGGTTAGGTTAAGTTTGGTTAGGTTAGGTTTGGTTTGGTTAGATTAAATTTGATTGGATTAGGTTAGGTTAGGTAATGTTCGGTTAGGTTAGGTTTGGTTAGGTTAAGTTTGATTAGATTAGGTTAGGTTAAGTTTGATTAGGTTATGTTACGTTTGGTTAGGTACAATACAGCAAGTAATTTAAAAATGTTTGCTCACAGATTAAATTGAATACATTAATTGAAGTTTACATAGTGATGTGTTTTCTTATAACTTAAATCATTTTGATTTTAAATAATCATTTTTTTGATGTTAGATATTCTGCTGTAAAGCTAAACAAATCAAAATCAAAAAAAAAACTTAAGCATGAAATGAAATGTTTATTCTTTGATTGGACTCGAGTATTTGATATTTGGGTATAATGTATCTAGTGATGATGAATTGGAATGGAGGTCGTACAAATATTAACATTTAATTTCGAATCACCAGGAATAAGAGTAAATAAATCAACGATTGACTAATAGTTACCATTTATTATATAAAGTTTAATTTATTATAAAAAATACTCCTAGAAAAACAATTTTAAATTATCGAAATATTTGCCTACACAGATTTGTTGTCGTTTTTTTCACCCAAAAATAAACAAGTTTTGATATCGTAAAACCTAACTAAAAATGTCTCTTTTTCTTAAAATGTTCAGATGAATACTTATTCCAATGTATTTGCATAAGAGATAAAAATAATAAGCCTTTAAAGTTGTATACATTATGCATTTTGTACAAATTTTACAAATTAAAAATTTTAAACGGAATGCAGCCATAAATCTCGTCTGAGAATGGTTCAAAATCAATAAACAACACGGATCAGATAGTGACCGTGGTTTCATTATTAAAGCCAGAAGCATTTAGCATTTTGTCGCAGAAATTATGCATAACGCCTGAACAAGGGCCATGCAATGTGTGTTTGCGCTGATATCGACCTGATCCGGCGAGCCCTGATCGTCTGTTTAGGTTAGGTCCTACCGGTGCTGAGTCCTGCTAACCTACCTTTCTGGAATCTACTTGACTACTACTGTCTTTTACCTATATTTTACCTTGTATCTAGATATTAGCTCTTATATTCGTTTGATTTTAAGAAACATATAAGAGGGAACAATTTAAATATTTGAAAACAAGTTTTAAAAAGAAAAATGATCTGATTAATTTATTTATTTCTTTATAAAAATAGCTAATTGTAAACTATTTTATTGCTGGTCTATATGTTTCCATACAAAAAACTATATACGTTATGTTTCTTGTAATGTTATTAATTTTACTATATATGTATCTTGCAGTGATTTCGTAAAACATTACTTAAGTGTTTATTATATTTAACAGTAAAAATTAATTTAATCTTTGTAGTTATGAAGAATTCAGTTTATATGCAAGTTTAAAATATATACTTGGTGTATTTTAAAAAATATTATTGAAAAGCTTAGCACATAACCAATGGCCATAAACATAGCCTACTTTTAGCCTTCATTGATTGCGGTTTGACCTCAATTTAGTTTGTACCGATACACTTTTGTACTACTCATTTGAATAAAATAACTAAAATACCTTTAATATCGACTTAACAAGTCTACTTTATTATTAGCTTTTGTTATTATGGAAAAACGCAGAACCATTCTGATCTAATACACTATCTATAACCTAACCTTATGTGAAAGATACTTCAAATCAAACCCTTACCAGTGATGTATCCTCAAATAGAAGACTAAAAATTCGTCAAAAGGCAAAACCACCATAAAACTATTAAAAAAAACTAGTCGGCACTATCACTTTTAGAATAAATATCCTAAACGGAAATAAAAATCATCTACTACAAAACAAACATAGACACTTCACTGTGGCACTGGATATGTGGGACCACGCGCGTAGAAAAACTTCACTATTTATGTACAGGCTAACATTCAAAGGTAAGCAACGAATGAACATATATAAGCTCGTGACGGACCAGCTGACAACTGACACAAACCCACACACATGTGCACCGCCATCTTGAAACCGGGGGGTGGAGGGCGGGGGTGGTATCTCTGACGTCACTCGCTATCCAGACGAGGCGTGTGAAAAATCAACGTCCTTGCTTGGCCTATATTCTTACTCTGGTCTACGAGACTTCTGTGACAAAACATAACTTAAAAATATCACCAAACTGATTTAATTAAAGTCGTTTCTTTTTATGAAAACACATTAAAATATTCTCAGCTGTCATAATCAGCTGTAGTAGTGTGTATTTCAAACAGCCCCCTGTCCCCGTACCCCTCCTCGTCCCCCCAAGCGGGGATCAATAGTGCCCGGATGACGTGAGCGAAGACCCTAGTACGAGAGCTGCAGACGACATGATAGCGTCGCGCATTCTAGCGGAAACTCGACCAACTCCTCTTCACTGCTAACCCCATCTACTGAGGATTTCGTAAACAAGTTGGACGATTAATAGGTCAATAACATTGTTGATACCCTCTTAACTTGGTTGGAAAAGAGTTATTGTTGTAATTTAATTGTTGTGATCCTGGATTGCAAATTTGTAAACGACACAATTAAATTCTTTTAATTGAGTTAAATATATATTTTTTTATTAGCTATACAGAATACATAACCATAGTTATACATAACTATACGACAGCCCTCGCTTCACTAGGGGTGGTTCCTACGCTTGCTTACCCTTTCCTCCGTGGTTATCTCTAAGCTATCACATCAATTTAAAATCTCACCCTACTGCCGTTCTTCTAGACATCAAAGTCTTGTAATTTAGGAAACCCTATAAGAATACTTTCTACACGTAACTGTAAACTCTTAATGCATAAATAGGATAAAAAATTGTCTAAAATACAAAATAAACATGTTTATTAATTTACAAAATAGCTGTTATTGATTTAATAAAAATCAGTCAATGTTATTCTTATGGAACAACCTCGTATTTATTTATTTTATTTTATTTTATTGCTACAAAATAGCTAATGCCTATTTTATTATAGCACTAATGAGAAAAAGAAACATTTTTATAACAACAACAAAAAGAAATAGCAAGATCTTGTTTGTCAGATGCACCACATAACAATGTTGTTTTTTTTTCAGTTATACAAAAAAGAAAGAACCAAGTCTAATATTCACTTCTTCCAACAGAATTCTCAAAGTCGAAACAAATCGATAAAAATGTAAAGGAATTGCTTAAGAAAAAAGATATAACTTAAATAAATATATTATTATTTCAAACAAATGGCATTTATGCACACATAAGTATATGAAACAAGGAACTATATTACCAGAAAATTTTTATAACAAAAGTAGCAAAAGTAAATATCCAACAATTTAACAATAACAACGTCTAAATAAATATTTGAACAAACAACAACAACAAAATAAAGACATTAGTGATTGAGGAAAAATCAATTAGGTAGGCATATAGCTATTCTTAAACATTTCAATTAAATAAAAATTGAATGACTTTAAATTATACCTAAATAAATCAATTTCATATGTGTTGCACAGCCGACACATTGTATTGAGAGGTGAGTGATAACCAAGATTGGCGCTAGAAAAGCGAGGAGCAAAAACAAAAGAATTACGTGAATTCGGTCGAGGGACACAGAAATCAAGTTGAGCCAACAAGTCACTATTGTCTAGGGCTCCACTCACCAACTTATTAAGATAAGATAAACAATGAATGTTTCGTCTGTCCGTAAGTCTCGTCATATTAAACATGTCTAATAGTTCAGTGTAAGGTACAGCGTAAGTATAAAAACCAAATATTTTGAAAAATAAAGTCTTAAACATTTTTTTAATTGTTTTAATTATATCCAATAAATATATCTGATGAGGACTCCATACAACAGGTTCATGTTCCAGATGCGAACGTATGAGAGAACAATAAATTAATTTAATCGCGTTAAAATTTTTTCAAAAACTACTTGATCTTTGAATGAAACCTAATACTGAATAAGCTGCTCCACTGATGGCCAACAGATGATCGGCAAATGAGAGTCTTGAATCAAAAATAACACCTAGGTCCTTGAAAGATAATTTTCTGGTAAATTTAATACCATCCATAGTGTAATTAAAATGTAGTGTCCTAGTTTCAGTTTGCCGAGTGTAAGTTACAACGGCACACCTGTTCACATTAAACCGAAGATTACTCTTACTCCAGTCCACCAAAGCATCAATGTCAGCCTGCAGCTGTAGGCAATCGTTAATGTCATCTACTCTCCTATAAATCTTTAAGTCATCTGCAAACATCAGGATATTAAAATTTTTTAAGTGATTAGTTAAACCATTAATGAAAATTAAGAACATCAGGGGACCCAGATTTGAGCCTTGTGGGACTCCTGAGTCTACTTCAAATTCAACTGAGTTGAAGCCGTCATATGTAGCACAAAATGCACAAACATGGCACAATACAAGTACAAAATGCACAAGTACTTTTCTGAATCCCTTAGGTCTGAGGAAGGTGAACGTGGTTTTCCGTTTCATACTTATATTGTATTATATTTGTACATTTTGTACTTCTATTGTAGTATTTATGTGCACTTTTGCTTATATTCTAATACATTTGTGATGAGTGACGTTCACTTGAACAGAATATAACATCGAAGCAAGTGGTGTATAATTAGAATAAAACATCGAATAAGGTAGAATTATATCCCTTAAGAATATAAAAATTAATTATATAAATCAGTATAATAAATATCCCATAACAAATATAATCCAAAAATTGTTCGCAAATTATTATACAATCTTTGGATTATATTTGTTATGGGATATTTATTATACTCATTTATATAATTATTGTTATATTCTTAAGGGATATAATTCTACATTATTCGATGTTTTATTCTAATCATACACCACTTGCTTCGATCTTATATTCTGTTCAAGTGAACGTCACTCATCACAAATGTATTAGAATATAAGCAAAAGTGCACATAAATACTACAATAGAAGTACAAAATGTACAAATATAATACAATATAAGTATGAAACGGAAAACCACGTTCACCTTCCTCAGACCAAAGGGATTCACAAAAGTATTTGTGTAATTTGTGCTTGTATTGTGCCATGTTTGTGCATTTTGTACTTCTATAGCAGTATTCATGTGCACCTTTTGCTTATACTGTAATATACTTGTTTTGTGTGACGTTCACTTGTTTTGTATATGTATCAGCACGTATTATGCAAGTTAAAAAACTATTTTATAAGTAAAGTGTAATGAAATGACCATATAGTAGCCTTTCCAGGAAACCTACTAGTTCCTGCGTTTTTTCCGACTTTTTTCAGTAATTTTACAGTAGAACTAGGAAACATTTCAGTTTAAGTAAAATACAAACGCTAAGCAGGCGTTGCTGTGTTCACTGATTAAGTGAATTCCTACCATATTATATATGAAAAATTAAAATTGAACTGTACAACGGCTGTAACTCCAATCATAAGTGTATGGCTTTAGAAAATTATGATAAAAGTTTGGATGGGAATTCCTGAAAAGTAAAATTTGTATAGGTAGAATTTGTTGAAAAGTGGTCGTAGAATTAGGACGAGCTCTGTATTTGAAGAATAAGTAATAAACTAACTCATGCACGGCGTACCATCACAACATAACATTGAAACAAATGGCGTACCATCACAACATAACATTGAAACAAATGTCGTACCATCACAACATAACATTGAAACAAATGGCGTACCATCACAACATAACATTGAAACAAATGTCGTACCATCACAACATAACATTGAAACAAATGTCGTACCATCACAAAATAACATTGAAACAAATGTCGTACCATCACAACATAACATTGAAACAAATGTCGTACCATCACAACATAACATTGAAACAAATGTCGTACCATCACAACATAACATTGAAACAAATGTCGTACCATCACAACATAACATTGAAACAAATGTCGTACCATCACAACATAACATTGAAACAAATGTCGTACCATCACAACATAACATTGAAACAAATGTCGTACCATCACAACATAACATTGAAACAAATGTCGTACCATCACAACATAACATTGAAACAAATGTCGTACCATCACAACATAACATTGAAACAAATGTCGTACCATCACAACATAACATTGAAACAAATGTCGTACCATCACAACATAACATTGAAACAAATGTCGTACCATCACAACATAACATTGAAACAAATGTCGTACCATCACAACATAACATTGAAACAAATGTCGTACCATCACAACATAACATTGAAACAAATGGCGTACCATCACAACATTACATTGAAACAAATGTCATACCATCACAACATAATATTGAAACAAATGTCGTACCATCACAACATTACATTGAAACAAATGTCGTACCATCACAACATTACATTGAAACAAATGTCGTACCATCACAACATAATATTGAAACAAATGTCGTACCATCACAACATAACATTGAAACAAATGTTGTACCATCACAATATAACATTGAAACAAATGTCGTACCATCACAACATAATATTGAAACAAAAATGTCATACCATCACAACATAACATTGAAACAAATGTCATAACATCACAACATAACATTGAAAGAAATGTCGTACCATCGCAACATAATATTGAAACAA
Organism: Stictocephala bisonia; assembly: GCA_035578905.1. Classification (NCBI taxonomy): domain Eukaryota; kingdom Metazoa; phylum Arthropoda; class Insecta; order Hemiptera; family Membracidae; genus Stictocephala; species Stictocephala bisonia. Next base: position 1,206 of record JAQJVL010000338.1, on the reverse strand, counting down.
ATGTCGTACCATCACAACATAATATTGAAACAAATGTCGTACCATCACATTCCCTTCTGTGTTCAACATAACATTGAAACAAATGTCGTACCATCACAACATAACATTGAAATAAATGTCATACCATCACAAAACAAATTTTGTACCATCACAACAAAATATTGAAACAAATGTCGTACCATCACAACATAACATTGAAACAAATGTCGTACCACTACTGTATAACATTGAAATAAATGTCATACCATCACAAGATAACATTGAAACAAATGTCATACCATCACAAGATAACATTGAAACAAATGTCGTACCATCACAACATAATATTGAAACAAATGTCGTACCATCACAAGATAACATTGAAACAAATGTCGTACCACTACTGTATAACATTAAAGCAAGTGGCGTACCACTACTGTATAACATTAAAGCAAGTGGCGTACAAATACTGTATAACATTGAAGCAAGTGGCGTACCACTACTGTATAACATTGAAGCAAGTGGCGTACCACTACTGTATAACATTGAAGAAAGTGTCGTACCAATATTGTATAACATTGAAGCAAGTGTCGTACCATTACTGTGTAACATTAAAGCAAGTGGCGTACAATTACTGTATAACATTGAAGCAAGTGGCGTACCACTACTGTATAACATTGAAGCAAGTGGCGTACCACTACGGTATAACATTGAAGCAACTGTCGTACCATTACTGTATAACATCGAAGCAAATGAAATGTCATTAAGATCAATATTTTAAGGACATCTTCAAATCTTTTGAATTAAATAACTGTAAAATTTAACTAAGAAATGGTTTACTGATGTCATAGGCCTGCACGTTTGACTATTTTGTAACACAAGTACCGTAGAATTTATAAAAACAGAATATTGATACATATTTTTTCATTGAGTAACTGTATACTTTCAATTTTCCCCATTGCAAAGTTTTATAAATTTTTAAATAAATATTTTGTACGCCTCAGATATATACTTGCTAGAAAAATAGGCTTACTTATCAAGTTTCATAGAAATATCTTCATGAGATATTGTTTAGATGGTTATTCAACAATTATTTATTACATCTTTATGTATGTGATTGTTGAGATAGAAAGAATATTACAGAGTATTTTAAACTTATTTTCAAATTTGAAATCCATTTCTAAACAGCGTAAGCTTTGAACAAATGTCGTACCATCACAACATTAC